>JAECWR010000197.1:1190000-1790000 GCA_018150935.1 Drosophila pruinosa | reverse complement strand
CACTTCAATAATCACAGGTGCACTTATTGGACCAGCAAACTCATCAGGACAATTTAGATTGGGTCTACTCTCTCCTTTACGTACAGAGAGCTTACACATTGAATTAAGTTGTCCCGATTCACAGGTGATTTCACCTTCATCGGTTAATTCTAGACTATTAAAAACCAATTGATGTTTGCCACCGCCCAAATTTTTAATTTCAATTCGTTCACTTGGCACTATTGGCTCCCCATTAAACTTCCAATCGCAAGGAGCTGTTTGATCCTGTAGCTCCACATCCAATACTAACTTCTCACGCTCCACAGCATCAGTGTCTTTAAGTTTCTTGTTGAATCGATTTTGATCTTGAATAATTTAATAACATAGGAATATACAAAATATGTCACATCGTGAATATTAAATAGTTTCTTACAGTTTATAATTATTTCAGCCTCAGTCTTATCTGCATTTGTTGTACACTTAAACTGACCCGCATCAGTTACTTTACAATCTTTAATAACAAGTTTCCTCTTACGACCATCTTTAATGATCTGCATACGTTTATCAGGCTTTATTTCCTCATTATTTCTAAACCATTGCACCTCGCCTTGGGCATCGTCAATTTCACAAGCTAATGTTACAGTATCTTTCTCTAGGCATTGCTGTGATTTCAGCACCTTGACAAACTTGTAAGGATATTCGACAACATTTAGAGCGCATTCTGTTTTATCTGGTTGCTTGTCCAATTGGCACCTATATTTGCCGGTGTCTTCAAGTAGAGAATCCTTGATAATAAGCTTAAGATTACCATTTATATCCTTTGATATTAAATAACGAGGATCATCGGATTCAATTTTCTTATTATCCTTAAACCAATGCACATTCGCCATGCTACTGCTAACAGCGCATTCCAATGTTGTTTCATGTTGTGTGAATCCTTCGAGTTTCTTTTTAAGTTGCTTTGTAAATGTATATGTGGGATCTGCTTCCTCAACATTAAGAAATGCAGTGCTGGAGACACCTCCAATTTCAATAGTATATTTTCCAGTATCCTCGACCTTGGGCGTTGTTATTATCAGTTGGTATGTATCATTCTCTTGCTTGAACTTAAATTTGCTGCCTGTAAAAACCTCCTATTACGGATCCACCGTTTAATAATAAGTAGATTTTAATAAATATATATATTGAAATCGTAAAATTAGTGATGTAAAAAAATCTAAGAACATTAGAGGATTCAAGAAGAGTCACATGAAAATTATATGAAGTATATAAGTAAAAAATATCAATCCAGATAGATGGCAATTATATATACATATGTTCAATTCAATTTACATCACTAATTAGTGCATGAGTAATACTCACATCCTTCCTGAACAGCCATTTCGGTTTGCAATTTGGCTTGCTGAATCGCGCCTCAAATACAACCTTCTTATCTTTTCCTTCCTTAGCGAACTGGTCAATCAGCGGACTAAGGAATGACTCCACCTTCTACGCTCATTTATTCACATCGATGTTAAATATTTTTATTAATTGCGTTGTCAAAAATGGGTAAAGAGTTCAAACGACAACTTATTTGATATAAGATAACAATGCATTCGTAATTCAAAATATAGTACGCATGTCTTTGCCATGTGTGCTATATTTTTTTTATTATTTTAATTTTATATGTAAATTTGAGATACTGATGTCTTATACTAATGTATGCATTAATATACTAAATTTAGTAAAACAAGACAAAAACAAAAATAAAAAAAATCAAATGAAATCAAAAAGCAATAAAATAATGAATAATTTTAATGTTGAAAATGTATATACGTGTATGTATGCGTGTATATATGTATGTATGTACATATTCAATTAGTTAACACGTTAGGTTTATCATAGTTCTCTTTTTAGGTACATATATCTCATTTTCTTTTGTTGTCCAAATTGTACATATTGCAAATGAACCAATATTTTAAATTCAAAAATCTCTGTTATACTTGCAGTATTTTTTACATTGAGATATAACCTTAATTTATTTATTAACTGTTAATATATTTTAAAATGTCAAACTCATGTAGTATCAATTGTACATCAGAAAGGCTACTTTTTAAATTCGACCGTAAGCACAAAACTCGTAGCAATTTCATTTGTTTAAAGTTTTCTGATTGCACTCGGAAACAAAAGTTGCCTGAAGATTATAAATATTCGTCAAATATCAAAATGCAAATGCTCAAATGTAGTTACACTATCACGCAAAGATGAATGGATACTTTAAAAAAATTCAATTAGGTACCAGTATGCACACAATGATCTGAAAATCACTAACATTTTATTTACCATACTTTATACATACATACTTCGTTGATTAAAAAAAGTTAGATTGCTAAAAATATTGGTCTCCAGAGGGCTCAAATACGAAACAAATACATTGTGCCCAAAGAGCATCTGAGAATCTCTTACACTACCCCAAACAAACCAAAAGTTGGGGAAAATTTGCTCTCAAGTAAGCACTATATAAGTATTTATGTGTTTATGAAAGTCTAGTTCTGCCCATTCAAAAAATTAGGCAGAATTTTAAACAGCCTATTAGAGAATTAAAATCGATTGGACATCGAAGGACATCAAAAAGCAAGAAAATATCATTACTGAAAAAAATTAATTTTTACAATATTTATCAGTGTCTAATTTTAAATTCAGAGTTATTGGAAAGTATCTCTGTTATTAGAGAGCGCACCTCCTCACGTCGAAATGGATGCAACGTTGGCCAATCGGGTATCAGCTCAGCTAGGGATGGCCTACGAGATGATGGCGCCTGTATTGCGTTGTATATTATAATTATGAAATAATTTTTAGTATTTAACAGTTTTTAAAATATATTTTACGAGTTATTTATTTCAATTTCCAATATTAACTGTAAGAGTACACTTAGAAGTGTTATGGTTTTTATTATGAAAACTAGGACTCAACACTTAATAGGCTTTCAAATTTAGTCAATTATAGAATGTTGTCAACTAAATGTTATATAGTTAGTCAAATATTAGAGACACCTTTTCCTTAACCCGTGGCTTGTTAAGTTAATTGGCTCAAATTGACAAACATTTGAAAATGTATATGTATTTAAAAATGTCTATTATATCTTTACGTATTCTGTGAAAGTCGCTTGTTACCTTTTAATTAGCTTAAATTGATATACATTTGTCATTTATGCTAAACCCGAATATTATATCTTTTCCGTAAGTACAATTTTATAAAACAATATTTTATAATACCTTAGTTATCAAGAGCCTAAGGTTTTTTTTTAATAATTGTGCACTCAGACACTAAATGTGTTATCGAAATGGAAAGAGTTTTTGTTTTAAAGAAACAAATATATTTCTTCATACTAGAAAAATGAAATTATTTTCAATGGAATGCAATTTGCAATCAAAGTACTCGTAAAATTACTACAGTGTCGTGAAATGTAGCAATTTAAATTTATAAAGTATTTAATATTAATTTTATAAATTTGAAAACAATATTGTTTCCTTACCCTTTCGACTTTTTTTAAAGCCGGCAATGGTTTTTCAGTTTCTTTAAGATCGCCCCAATTGGGGTCTTGTTCTTCTTTGTCCCATTTTTGATAACGGCGTTTTTTGAGCATGGCACGAAAATCCATACCACTTGAATCGGAGACATATAACTGCATCTCGGCAGAGTCCTCGCCGTGTATATTTGAAACAACAACCTTATATTTGCTTTCATCGTTAGGTTTGCACTTACGCATACATAATGTTATTGTGTTCGTTTGACCATCAGTTAGGAATTTGTATCGACCGCCCTCAAGAATCTCACTAACGCCTTTGTAGAATTTAAATGTAGGTGCTGGGTTGCCCTCGACACCAACCGTAAGGTAGGCCGTCGAGTCTGCAATTTAATGAAACATATATATTGTAATAGTTAGTTACTCATGCAAATACAGTAAATGCCGTGATACCCAAAACACGCATACGTAAGTTTTGGGCTTAACAAATTAGTCCCAACTTTTCTTTAATATTTTGTAATCATATAAATAAAACAATATTTTTTTTTAATGTCAAAATACTTTTCAAATCGTTCGAATTTATATATATCGTTCGTATTACCCATGTTATTATAATCCATATGGATTGTAATATATTACCCGGTTCCGATTTTAAATTAGAATTATGAAGTATAATAAATATATTATTATTAAGCACATTAAATTTAGTATGTGGTTTTTATCGAGATACAAAAATGTACATAAACATATACGACATGTTGTACACTCAACAGGGGACACGTTTTGTATGTATACATACCTTCGACCACGGAATACGATTCCTGTACATCGATAATCGAGGGAGGCCCACCCTCACCGGCATCGCGTAGTGGCGTGGAGGGCTTGTTTATCAGATCTTCCAAGTCCTGTACACTGGGTCTACGCACATCAATGGAAGGACGTCTCCGCTTTTATGAGCAATCACAATAACATGCCACAAATAATAATACAAATAAATGTCAGTCAATGTATATTGTTGAGGTGTTATATGGAAGGGAATAAAGATTAAATAGATAACTAGTTTATGAAAATTATTCATACACTCAAATACTTATAGCATTCAAATGGGAAACCAAAATATATTATATACTGCATTCCGCAAACTTCGGAGTGGAGTAAGGGAGTTAAATACCAAACTACAAAGTATTTAATTTCCAAACTACCGAAATAAATTCCAAGCTACAATACAGTATAATAAAGATTACAAACATAAATTAAAAAAATATGAATCGGTACTTTTACCTAACAAGTATTAAAAGAAAGCATTACGAATAGCGAATAGTAAATGGTAAATTGATAATAAAATCTTATAAATAGTGTTGACTCGTAAATATGATAAATTTAAATATATATCTACATATACATAGATACAAATATATTTATCATATTTGACAATATGTTAGTGCGTTATTTTATTATTTAATACTCGAGCCAACAAAATAAAATATATATTATAATTATTTTAAAAATATTTTCAATATATCTATAGGAATCTTAATTTAATTACTACTTCATTTTTTACGACAAGATGTCATGTTTTTTTCGCGTAGATTAATTTTGTTTTAGAAGTTGGTGACACCCGAATGGCAATCGAACTTGTAAATCTAAACTTTAAAATCTAGGGTAAAAATTGTTCATTTAAGCAAAAAAAAGAAATAAAATATTCGGATAATTTATAAAAACTAAGTAAGGTTCAGAGAATAAGCGTATAAGTTATTCAAGAAATATTTTCATATGGTGAAATCAGGTGCATAATCTGCACTGCAGATGCACCTATTCATAATAAGTGCAACCAAGCTATTTATTTTGAATATGGTGTATTTTGGCATATACTTTGGAATATTATCTCACTGTCGAGTAAGAGGGCCATTTCAACCTAGCACTACTCCTAAGGTATTTGAGCCCCTTCCGCAAATCACATAAATAAAATTAAAAGTGATAAAATTATCTAAGCAATATAAAAATAACTTGCATTTGACCTATTTATTTTTCAAGTTTTTCCCTCAAAACGCGATGCACATTTGTTAGTGCCGCCAATAAAGTTTAGGAGCTAAACCCAATTGATCTAGTGTGGGCATAAAAATATAGTCAGCAAAATCGTTGGTCTTTACTAATCGTACCACCGGTTCTTTTTATAAATAGACTCTTAAATCCGGAATGAAATATCTACAAATTTTATAGTCTGCGTACCAAAACTAGACTTCTGTCATATGATGGCGTAACATGAAAACAAGCATCAAGACGATCTTAGATTAGAAAAAAAATTTGCAAATGAAGAATACAAAATATAAAAGTCAACTTGATCAAAAAATCTTGTCTTTAGAAATCTTTAACCTCCAGCTTCAGGTCGTTAAGATCGACACGGCTGTTGATGCAGATCAAGAATGTAGACTTTATGTGATTGCAGATGCCTCCTTCTGCCTGTTAAGCACATTCAGACAAACGCAATCCATCATCAATAGCTTTTTTTTTAAATCTATGATCTAATAAACGATTTTAAAACTTGATCGTAGTGCAGATCTTTAGAATAATGTCCTTAATTTGCTAGGTGTTGAAACTAATCTATTACATTCATATTTGGTTGTCAGAAAGCTGTTAACCGCTTGTACCCTATGGATTCAAGGCAAGAAAATTTTTTCTTGATTATCTGCGAAGTTTATTATGCCGCTTTTAGTTCCTCATTTTATTCCTTTTTTTTTAGCGTTTTAGTTGTCAAATATATTAAGAATCATCCCAGAGTATTGTCTTTTAATATGACTGGATATTTACTATAACTTATGCATATTTAAGAACTTTTTATCTGGACCTTTGTCGCGAGATTTTCATCATCCCAACTAAGATAATAATTCAATCAATCTATCAGTTACCACAAAAAGTTAAATAATACTTTACAACAAACGTCTTAGTCATTTATATTATTTACAGAAGTTTAAAGGCTATGGTGAATCACAATTTGTTTTAAATACAAAAGATGTATGTACATATAAAGTCGCAACTAGGTCAGTATTTACAAGACCCGAGCATGGTAAGACGATTTCGAAATAAATTGTAATTAACAAAAGGAACACAAGCGATAACAATTTAATATATATATATATATGTGTGTGATCTATTAATCACAATTTAAGACCTGTTTAGTGTCCCCCATTTCGCCTGGTCTCTGCTGTTTTTGCTATCAAAACAAAAAATTAATTTCAATAAGTCACGGATACAATTTTTAAATTTTAAAATCGACATACTTAAATAACGGAAATACCTTTCATTCATTGTCATTTTGTGAAAACTACCTCAAGTGAATGGTGAATATACTTTCTATTATACCATATTTCGATGAATTTAAGTGTATTAATAATTTAGGTTAATGTCTGATGAATGCTAAATTTATGTTCGAATTTTTTAAATAATATAAGTACGAATGGAAATTGTTATCAAGTTACTGTACAGTGCAACTAAAATCAGATATTAACTCGTACCTATAGCATTCATAACATATGTACAATATATATAGATAATTTGCAATGGATTTAATATTATCAAACTAAAAAACAAAAAAAATCTATTCTTTAACTAAGACTTTGGGTTAATTTGGTTTTTAAGAAATACAAAAAATCTATATTTGTAGATCTACTATTCATGTGAATGCATTCTCTTAAAAAATATAATGAATATATCAGAAAATATACATTTTGAATGTTTTTTTTCAGATATGCTTGTATTTAGTTTGGCTATATATCACAAATATAAGTTCGAATGTATGTAATTAATATTTGTAAATATGTGAACATATAACTAAATACTGATTGTTAATTTCACCAAAATAACTTTAAAAATGTTTAAATGATATTGTTACGATTGGTTTTTCTAAGGCTACAAACTGTCTTTATTAGAAGCTTAACTTAAATTATTGTTAAAATTTCACTTTAAATAAAGATAAAATATTTTTTATAATAAACAATTCATGTATCAAACTTAAACTAAAAGCAATTTAATTCATTTTATTTATCTATTTTACAGCCGCAGCTATTGGATGAATTTTATGGGAGTGGATTTAGGATTGTTTTTTAATGCAAATAGGCTAAGGGCGTGAGTTTTTCTGTGCATTGTTTTTCTCACAAGGTTTCATTAAGAAAAATTGAAATATGACCAAAATTCTACAACATAAAACATGGGAAAAAGCAGAGCTAACTCTCACCTGTCCTTCACCGACCTCGCCTGGTCTCAACAACTGCAATATGTGTTTTTAATTATATTAAATAAAATGCTGGACAACATTCAACATTGCATCTTGATTATTTAACAAAATATGAAAGATGATACAGTATTTATGCGAATGTGTGTGAGAGGCTCTAATTTCCAAGTTCACAGTCGAAAAATAGAATTTACAATTTACCTGCATAAAGTATATATATATATATATATATATATATATATATATACCTCAGATATTCAACTTTTTTTTAAGCTACATACAATAAATATCATTGTAATTAAATTTATTCATAAGAGTATATAATTTTTAATGCGGTAATCGATTTTAGTCAAACCTTTCGTAATTATTGAATCGCAATATGTCATCAAGGATAGATGAGCTCGAGCTCGAGTTCGAGTAAGTTTCTAAATGCAATGGTACTGCACACGATTATCGCAGAACTCGTGACACACACAACTGAATGCGTATTTTCTTAATATTTTGGTAAAAATGGCCCAAGACAGATACATGTATAAGTATAAATAATGCATATGCTTATAATGTATAATGCACCCGTTCCTTTCGATCTAATTTATAGTGTTCTTAATGAATATCTGTACTCTCGAAATGTACAGGCAGGTGCAGATTTATATCTCTTTCTCACTGTACATTGTACAGTACAACTAAATTTGTAGAGAGAATTTGCTAATAATGGGGGCATGCATTGCTATTCAAAATATATAAATGCCATAAATTGAAGGTAACCGAGATGATAATCAGCAAATATATGGCTTATTAACGTATCAAATAAAACTGGGTATATATAGTTAAATAGTATATAGAGTTTTCTAGATGTTTATTTCTATTTTATAAGAAATTATGAGAGTAGGTGATTTAGTCTATTATTAGAAAAGGCCATCCATGCGTGAATATGCATTTGCATATTGTGCTTAAATATACATTTCTTTTAAAATTCTAGTATATATGTGAACTATTCGAAATTTAAATTCATTTTATATAAACAACGAATTTTTGCGTTTTTTAAGAAGTGCTGTTTGATGATAAGAATCAAAGTCTATTATCAGAACTATTGATAATCTAAATCACATTGATATGAATTATTTTTTCAGAAAGGATACAAAACATATGTACATATATGTTACATATTAACGTAAACTTAAATAATGTTCAATTAAATTAAATTAGGGCGATTAATTTTAGTATCTTTTAATAAAAGTTTTAACGCGTTTACCCCAATTTAATTGCCAAATTAATGTGACCTACACCAAAGCTTATATTGTAACCAGGTAACAATGGTTGGGATAGAAAACCTAAATATTTATTAATACCTGTTGAAAAGCTAAGTTTGATCATTTTTCTCAGCCTGATTTATGTCAGTAAATTTTTAAGAGTCTTACCCGTGTATCCATAACTTCGCCGGGGCGTAGTTTCTTCTGAATTTGTTGATAGTCAATCATACGTATTTAAAAACATGTATGTACGTGCACATGGGTGAGTGTTTATTGCATATGTATGTATACCAGTTGGATAGTGGGTTTGTTGTAGGTAGCACGTGCGTTGGATTGTATTTTAGTTAATTTATGTTTTTTTTTTTTGTTGATTCGTAAAGTTGAGATTCACAGGTGGCATGGTAGCACAGGTATCATTTTTTTGTTGTTTCGGATATGTAATATGTAATTGTATTGTTTGTGGTGGTTGTTGATATTTAGTTTGTGGACAGTGTTCATACATGGTACATAGAAGGGACATAGGAAATACATGTGAAATTAGCTACATTTTACAAAGACGCAACAAAATTAAGTACAAAAAATTGTTAAAAAGGATATGTTCATATGTATGTGTATTTGATATGGCTATGTGTCTCTGTGGGTATGTATAAATTTATATGTATACGTATATTAACATGTATATATTTTTGTATAGGTATGCAATATGTATGAATATGTACATAGATGTATAGTATATTTATGTGTATATGTCTTTAAGGATGTGGATATGAATCTGTATGTACATATGTATGTGTTGGTATATGTATGCATTATATATATATATATATATTATATATACATATTATATATACATATATACATACATGTGTATGAATATCCATGATGTCTGATTGATTATAACTATACTCATATAACTCAATACGCAATATATACTAACAAATGCAATTTTAAAAGCTGATTTTAATACAAAACATTTTAGAAACCAATATACCAGCTACCAGCTACTAAGCCAAGTCAGAAACCATTCAAAATGTGTACCAAAATTCTACTGTTTTCGGTTTTTAATTTAAAACGGGCCAAATTTTTAAATAAACTTTTACAAATGCCCTACAGTAGTGACGTGACCATTTGGTAGTTAAAGCTAGTATAGTTTCAGAGATATATGTATAAAAGTGTCCATACTGACGGCTGGACAGACAGACTACAAAACTAGTAGTTTGATTCATTTTTTAATGTTTATAGAAAGTACATAAGAACCTTAAGAACATGTCAGAGTTGAGTAACAGAAATAAAAATTCGTTGGTAAGTCCTCTAGAAATGGTCTAACTAAGTAGTTTATAGTCACAATTTCTTTTCGCTGAATATGCGTACATTTAGTTAATTTCAATTTGATCGAAAAAATTACAAATATTTTATAAATTATTATAAATATCGTTTAGTAAAATGACTTCAATTTGGGATTAAATTTATAATTTCTTATTAAGTTCAATGTCCTACACCTAGGGGCAGCTAAACAAAAATTTAACTTTAATGATTAATGATTTCAGTTAATGTAGTCCATTTAGATTATAGTTATCTATATGATGTAAAATGTATTATACTTATCTATGTACACATGTGTAAGTACGTATGTATATACCATTTCATACGTAAAAATGATACACGATCAAGAGATATGATATGCCGGCAGTGACAATTACAATACTTAGTAATAAAGGCAGACAAAATTACCTCGTCATTAATAATTAAGGAAGGTCGACGACCCATATCGGCTGGTGGAATTAGTGATCCACGTCGACTAGGTGGCTCTGGTGCAAGTGATGGACGCTTCTCGCGAATGACCTCTATTTTTGGTGGCTCACCAGGAGCCGGTGGATGCATTTTAGGTACTTTCGTTTTGTCCTCCTACATAAAAATATACATAAAAAACTATTAAATTCTTAGTTCGGACCTTAAATCTCTGCTAAGCACTTTGTTCTTTTTGGACAATTAATGCAGTCTCCTTATCACTTATTACAGGGTTAAGTACTTTTACAGTACACACAGTTTTCGAAATAATGAAATTACTTTTAAATCATATTTATATATTAAACTCTCATTATTATAGAGAAAATTAACTTAATATATTTTTTATTATTTATCAATCGCTTACATACCGCAGTAACTGACACTTTAAAGGAGGTTGCCATATTAACATGTGTATCTTGAAGTTTGAATAAATGTACTTAATAAGTTGAAATCAGTTATATTTCAAGATGTATTTTGTAATATGATTTTTTTCATTTAAATTTAATTTGATTCACTATTATAAATATATATTATGTATATAATTCAAACCGTTTGAAAAGAACCACAATAACAGACAGATCTCAACGATTTGAATACGCATATTATAATGACAAAAGATTTTCACACATTAATTTATAATTTTAGATGAGCATATATATTTATTTTATGTAGAACCACAAAAGTTAAAAGAAGACTCTCCACGAGTATACACATTTGTATAAGCAAATATACAAATGTATGTATATATGTTGTAAAAAAAATTTATTATATACAATTATATATTCATATTCTGTTTTTAGTGTTGTATAATATTTTAGTATATTCATTAAAAATACATATTAGTATATATATGTAGTTGCTTATATATGTATGCTCATAAATGAATATATAATATTAGATTAATAGATGTAACATATATGTATATATTAACATTGATTATAAATATAACGGCTTTAGGAATTTTACGTATTTCAGTAGAAATGTAGTGATATGAAAAGTTTTAGCTTATTTATAAAAATTTAACTTAAAAAACATAAAATTTACCTCTATATTGTCCACAGACAATTTGACATCCGAGATTTCCGGGGTATTAATGACTGTTTGGGGTTTTTCAGGCTTTTTTTTTTCAACATCAATATGTTCAAAATTTTCTAACTTGGGTCGTTCATAATCATCCAGTATTGTTGGTATGGGCTCAGGCTTTTTCAAATCAGATATTTTAGCTTTGGTAGCTTTTAGGGGAGATAATTTTTCCGTCGCATGTGCCTTTACCGAGCGAATATTAATTGTATAATCGATGATTAAAAAAGTATTTTAATGTGTTATAGGAATCAATAGAGAAGTGTTATAGAAATTATAAATAGTATCTCGAAATGCATATACAAAAGATAGTATATTATAAATATTACAAATTTGTATTTATTATTTTATCCAATATAATTTATAAATAATACCTGTAGAATTTTGAATACGTATCTCAATAAATAATCATAACGTATAATATCGGTTTAACAAGATTTAAAGCAAATGCATATTTCAATATGAAATGGCTTAACAACGACCGTTCCGATATGAAAAAGAATTAGCTATTAATCAAATAATTTTTTTAATTAAAAAAAAATTAATTATAAAACTAATGTATTTTGCTTTTGTATATGCATAAATATAATTGCCAAATCACCAAAGTATTTGGCTGGAAAATATTTAAATGTTATTTCTTAAAATTTTGAAATGGTTAGATAAAGTATATTGAAACAAAGACAAGATGTTCTTAAGAGAAATAGAGCAAACTACTACAATTTAGAAAGTTACATTCGACTGTACTCGGCTGTGAGTTTGGTTTCCATATCTGACCAATGTAAATATAATACAAGTAAAAAAAATACAGTCAAATCTACCCTACAGCTTTGTTGTATAATCTTGTCTGTTCGGTAATCAACAATGCACATTTTGGGATGAAACTAAGTTGAAATACGCTTTTTATTATGTTAGGAACGGCACATTGGAATATGTTGTCAACTAAATTGAGTCAGATAAAATATTAGGTTATCATAGTTATATAAAATCGGATGTAAGCAAGTATTTGAATGATATACATATACTTTGTTTTGGTAACATTTTGTTATGTTATCACAAATTCATTGTAACGAGAGAGATCCGGGCTTAAAATATTAAGTTTGAACTTTAAAACTTTTTCACAAAAATAAATTGATTATGTCTAAATTGATCCGGCGCTTGGAATAAAAGTAGTGAAAGAAGAATAAGAAAAGAGTAAATAAATTGTAAGTTTAAAGAAAAATAGGAAAGAAATTACATATACATATGCATATGTAGGCATACTAATGTTTATTTATAGAGATGATAGAAGAGAAAATGTAATCAAAAAGCTTTAAGTACAATTTTTTACCTTAAGTAACTGTTTAGCTTGTTGGGGTTCAACATGATCTTTTTCGTCCTTTATTACGGGTTTCAAAACTATACCAAGGAAAGACTCGTTCAGAATAGGTTCCTTAGTCATTAAGCTTCTGATGGAGGAACGTCTTCGCTGTTTTACAATATCCATCAAATATGGTATATTGTCCTGAGAGGTATCGTTTTAATGGCGAATAACTTAAGTATTTTGTAATATAATAATTTTTCACCAGAAACATGTAAAATAAAGTATTTGATCCCAGAAAATTGGTTCTAACTAAACTTAGTTTTATTAATTTCTGTACTTTAACTTTTACTCTCTGTACTGAAATTACATAATCAATCGAGTAAAAGACATGTAATTGTGTTGGGTTGTTAATGGTTTCGTGACAAATTACTTAGGAATCTTTCCAAATTATTATTGTTTTGTCAATAGCCGTACGAATGTACTCGTACATTCAAACTTATATAATATTATATATAACACTCCCAATTGGAGTCGGAGTGTGGAATAATTTCTCGATTTTGTTTGGTCATTAAAACGGGCCAAACCAAATTCTTGATGTTCGGTTCAGAATTAAAGTACACCGTAAATTTGTAGTAAAAGAACATACCAACTAATTTGACATTGGATAATCGTCTCTTACCTTTGTTGATGTATCTGCGGCTTCTTTTGGTATATCCGTCTGTTATATTGTAATTACGAATGATATATTATTACAGGAATCAAGACCAGGTAAAAAAAAAACAAAATTACATTCAGGAAATGAGTGCTAATCTAATATTTTTAAGATTTAATTATAAAAAAAATTAACTTCTTTGTAAACTTACCTTAGGTTCGACAATTACGGGCTTAAGCGTTGCGCCGTCCCTAGTGTCTTCCTCATCAGGTAATTTACCTTTGCCAATTTTAATACCTTTTTGTTGTTCCAATGGCTGTTCTATTATTTCACTTTTCTGAAATCCAACACAGATACATTTCAACACAAACACATAAAAAACAAGTAAAAAAGCTACTGTCTGAGTTTGCTCGACAGTGAGATATCCGCGACCCAATTTTAATGAATGGAAGAATAAATAAGAGCGACCATCGAAATACTATTTTACAAAAATATAATAAAAAAATATATACTGAAAATATTTCAAAAAATATACCGAAATTAACATTGTTCAAAATGATTAGCTTGGTAGTACTTTATTTACGGGGCGGAAGGGGCGTGGCCAAAATCTAAAACAAACTTGACCTGCGTGCAAAAATACGACACACTATCCCGAAAAATTGGTCGCTCTATTTATTTTAGTCTCTGAGATCTAGGTGTTATACGGACGGACAGACGGACATGGTTATATCGTCTCTGCTGTTGACGCTGAGCACGAATATATATGCTTTATGGGGTCGGAGATGCTTCCTTCTGCCTGTTACATACATTTTCGGTAGCCACAAAGTTATAATACCCTTCCCTTCTACCCTTTGGGTAGGCGGATATAAAAATAATAAAAACAATTAAATATGACTAAGATTACACAAAATTAATAACTTTTTATCGTAATTGTTAAATAGCTGACTTTGTTTTATATATGTATATTTTTTTAATTGTTTGGTAATACTTGATTTATCATGAAATTAGGTGATAGAATCATTATCCGGAATTATTTCATATTTGAATTTTATAGTTTACAAAACTGGGCATGTATTCTTTATAGGGTCGCATATATTTTCTTCTGCCTGTGAAGGACATTCGATCAAAGGCAACTGTGCATGATTTTTTTAAATCCATGACTTAATTTAAGTGTTATCAATACGTGGTAAATTTTTGAAAATAAACAATTTCTGTAGTGTTAATATATAAAGTGTTAGTAGTTTTGAGTTTACCTTCGTCAATCCATTATTCTGCGGCACTGACTCTGTTGGCTTGTTAGTTGATTCCAATAAGGGCTTATTCATTTTATTTGGAATTTCGAGATCACGTGCAAAGTCGGTAGGTGTGAATTCCGATTTTTCGTATTTTTCAAGAGTTGGACGTTCATAATCGGGAATTTCTGGAAGCTCCTCGTATTTCGGTTTAGCTTTTGGCTTAGCTTTGACCTTAGGTTTGGCTGGTTCAGTTTTTCCTTCCTCTTTTGGCTGTGCAATAGAAGTTTTTCGCAGCTTTGGTAACTCATCGACTGTCTTTTGCTCTGGTACAATCTATTTTATGGGTTTGGACAATCACAACAACACAATTTTGTTAATCAAACTAATACATATTTATTAATATTATAGTTGAATTATTTTCATATACTCCGCATTCAGAGAAGTGTTCGTTTAAGAGACCATAGCTCATACTTTGGATTTAAAATGGCTGTCATGTGTAAACATTATTTCAAAATGTAATTTAATATTAAATTAATATTGCAGCCATTGGTCGAAATGATGACCAGAACATACTCGGAGAGGATTATTCAGTTTTTGAGAAGACTACAACTTTATATCCGCAGATGGATCAGCAAAATCGATTGATGTTTTTGCTTAATTGAGCAACAACAGTTCGTTATTTGCTAAGCCATTGATAACGGACTTAAATCCATTCTTTTAACAAAAAAATTATATATTATTAATGATGCTGCTTTTTTATCATAACTTTCGTATAAAATACTTCAAGAAAATATACACAAAACATAACAATTTAAAATCATTTCGTAATAGACTGTTGTATAGATAGATAGATAGATAGATAGATAGATAGATTTGCGGGTAAAATGTAAGTAACTTACAAGTAGATATTAAAGCCAACTATACGTGTATGTAGAAAACTTTAAAGATTGTTTAATAATTAGATAGTTACCTTAGTTAAATAATTAAAAATAAAAAAGAACCTTCATAAATATATGCGTATACCACTTATAACTTCAACTTTCTTTGAGAATATTATTATAATACATAATATAAATAAAAATAATAATGAATTACGAACAATTTAAGCAACAACGATAATATGACTGGGTATAAACAGATAAATTACATTACTATAGGAAGATGCAGCACATATTTTTATTCACCTGATTATAACAATTTGGAAATTATAGATAAAACGTTGAATTGGTATTAAAATCATTTGAAAATACATACATGAAAATGATGTGCTTTTGTTAAAACTAGACATTAGATGTAATAATACTAAAATTACGATCAATTCTTAATTAACTATCCAATTTCTACTTCACTTGTATATTCATATATAAATAAATTTTTAAGTTTGTGCAATACATTGACCATTTAGCAGCAGTAAAGAAATGTCAGTATTAGAAATAGAAATTTAGTTCAGAAATACAAGAAGCCATAAGTGGAAGAGATGTTCCATTGCCACATATTATTAATCGCTCACCTTTGGTTTAGGACGATTTCCTGCAGGCTTCAACTTGGGAATTTCTTCCTTTATGGCTTGAGGATTACTGTTAGCTTCGATTTTTTTGTTGTCAACGACTCCCTGTATCAAATTTTTATATACATATATATATATTGTTATCTTATACTAACTGCCATCTAAATATATATTATTTTTCAACAAATACTTTACCCAAATAAATTATTATGATAACGCATCAGACAATATATATTAATGTACATGTAAAATTATTTTATTCGGACTTGTAATTATAATTAAAAATATTTACTGGACTGGACTAAATTCAAATCATATATAACAACAATATTATACGTACCTCCAATGCTTTCTTGTCTACAATTGATGAGCGGCGAGACTCGGATGTAGAGCTTTCAACCTTAGTAGTAAAAATTCGTAAGAAATAAAGTAAAGTGCTGTAGATTTGAAAGTGATATTTTCGGTACTCATATTTGCATCAAAATTTCGATTGCAATCAATGTAAACAAGTAAGAAAGCTACTGTCGCGCTTGCTTGACTGTGAGATACCTGTCATCCAATTTTACTGAGTGGAAGAATAAATTCGAACGTCGAAATATTTTTTTCAAAAATATACTAAAAATAGTGAAAAAATGTACCAAAATTTTATTTGTTCGAAATTATTAGCTTTGCGGCACTTTATTACTTTTACTCTTTGGGTAGGCGGGAATAAAAAACATTAAATAAAATTGTGTATTTAAGTTAATTGCTCAAGTTACACTGATTTTGTTTTAAAACATTTACTAGCTGGGACTAGCATCTAAAACTTGATCTGTGTATCGAAAGCGGGTACATACCGGAGAACCGGGAGATAGACGAACGAGTCGGATCAACTCGAATGTTAATGCTGATCAAGAATATGTATATATACTGTATATGATCTGTATGCTACATAATTTCACACAAAACTGTATTACCGTTTTGACTATTTTCAATGGACACCGGGTATTCAAAATGATAAATGTCCACTGTGTGTGAAACAGCGTGAAAAAACTTGTAATTAACTTGTAGCTTGCACTAAGTGCTTGTAAGGACAGACCGACATGGCTATTGATACTGATTGTGAAAAAGTATACATATATCTATTCTTACGTCTTCTCAACCTTTATATACTATATTGCATATTGTTTAATAGTGATGCACATTATGAGTGTACCGGGTATAACAAAACATAGAATGTATGGATTTATAGTGTCATGATATTTCATAATTCTCTTACCACAATTGAAGATTTTCTTGACGATATTTTAATGTCTTCTTCGTTTGAGTTTATAATAGACTTTCGACGTACCTCTGACTTAGATTCTTCTTTGATAGAAACAATACTGGCCTGATAAAACAAACATGTAATCCATCAAAATATATTTATACATAAATAGTTGACATTAATGAGGTGTAGGTGATCATTACTTTGTTAGGAAGTTAAATATAATATTTGTTGACTTTTATTTTTCTTGATATATCTTTCTCCTTAGGTAATCAAACGGCGCAGAAGCAGTTTGAAATCCATCATAGACAAATGGATAGAGGGTTAAAAAAATTTTTTTTTTCTAATATCCGAACGATTCATCAAATTACTTAAATTTTATTGAGAGCAAATTTATTAACAAGAAGTTCTTAAAATATCTGTAAATCTAGTTATATATAACTTAGAGAACTTACCTTTCGTTCAATCTTATTCAGGGCAATTTGTTCAGCAGGTTCTTGCTATAAAGTATCAATATCACAAATTATTAAATTTAATTAATTTTCGCGATATGACAGTTATATCATCTACAAATACGAGTATGTTAAGTATTAACTCATTAGTTCACATGCCAGTTACAAATATAATATAAAGCGTTTGAGTGTAAGTTATCGGTTGTTTCAGTGAGTTTTGGCGAAAAAATGTATCCATTTTTGTAAAGGATATTTATCCTTACCTCAGAAGCATTTTCCACCAAATCATTTTGTTTAGTTTGGTTTGGTTTGGATTCTTTTGACTTTACTGTTTTATTATTTGTGGATTCATCGCTCAAAACATGTTTATTTTCCAAGCTCTTCTTAGCATCTATTGGTTCATTTGAATCCATTGATTGCTGAGCTTTTGGAACTGCTTCTTTGTTTTTCTTATCCAATGATTTATCTTTCTTATCGGTTTGTGTGTTCTCTTCTGACACTGCATTATTGACCTCCCCTTTCGGATGTTTCTCCGTTTTATTTTCCGGCAATTTTTCATTCTTGTCATCAACAAATTTAGTTTCTTTTTTGTCCGTTTTTGGGTGAGGCTTTTCTTCTTCTTTAATATTTGGAATTTCACTTATTTTTGCGATTGCACTATCAGTCTCTTTCGCTTTTTTAGGAGTCTGTGTGAGAGATTCAATATTATCATCCTGTGCTTCATTTATTTCACTGTTATTATCAGGTACAGTATTATCTTCTTTCTGTTTCTGTATTGATTTATCCTTCTTTTCTGTTTCTGTTTCTTTGGCTTCTTTATCCTATTTTTAACATGTGACCGTGTTTTGTGTGTGTATTTTTGTGTTATTGACAAGATCATGGAAAGAAAAAATGTTAGTATAAGAACATGTACTTTAGTTAATTAATTCACAAAAATTTGTACAATATTTAGTTATTATCATGTTGAAAGATTAACACATGATATTCCGAATAATTGAATTACCATGAGAATGATCTTTAAATGAAATGCCGAACTAATATAACACTTTTGCATTTGTCATTTTTGTTTTGTGCGAAATTTTATAACAGGCTGAAGAAGTGACATATATATATACATATATATATACACTATAGAGTTGAAGGTCACTTCTTCAGCCTGTTATAAAATTTCGCACAAAACAAAAATGACAAATGCAAAATCAGCATTCGATTTAGACATGTCCGACAGATTCCGACTAAATATACGTATGTGTTCTGATGTTTATGTTCATACACCAATGTACACAGTCGTCTACATATCTGTCTATTTTATACCCGTGTAGATCTCCCAGACTATATTTCTAAATACTTGAAATTTGTTAAACAGGTTTCTACACTCAACGCACAGAATCTTGATTCTTAAATGGCACGCCTTTTCGCACGACATGTCAAATTGTTTAGCCTAAAACTTCTAAATCTATTAACGAAAAGATTTATAATTTAGTTCACTCGAAATATACTCTGTAAATAGACATAAAAATTTGAAAGCTAAAACTTATTTTAAACCAGAGAGATAAAATTATATTTGAATCTGCTAATTTCACACCAAAGGTTAATTATCGATTTTTATGTATTAATGATAAACAATATTAATTGATTTAGTCAATAAAAGAAACAATAGAATTTCAATATTTAATAGTAAACCGTTCCAGAAATATTCAGAGAGAAATGTAACCATAAAGAAGTGGTCTATTTATTTTAAGTAGTCAATAATTTCTATAAAAGTTTCTTGAGTAAGAATAAGGAAGAAAGAGAGATAAATAAATATAAAACTATGCCTTATTTCAAACCTCATTGATTAAATTATATTTGACGGGCGCTAATTTCACGCCAAAAATGGTTTTCAATTCTTTCGATTGTATAATATCCGGGTGAGGATCCACAGTATTACGTTTCTTGAGCATAGGCACTTCGTATAAAGTGATTCCTGACTGTGGGTGAAATAGTTAGTTCTATATACGTTAAAATTTTTGTATTTTTAAAAATTTCAGTAGTTTAATTTAAAAAATGTAAAAACTTCGCGTGCAAGGTATAAGCAGTCACAGAACGCTGACTGATAATTGATCATAAGAATTTAACTAGGATAAACTTTGAAATCAGCACTTCATAGCACTAACCGTTCTTGATGCGGATGTATTCGTACAAAGTTTAGTTTGTAACTGGAATTCCTCTTTTTGTAAACTTGACGAAATCTGTTTTTTGGATTGCACCTGTATTTGCTTATCAACTTGAAAAATGTCAATTGCTTGCTCAACTTGTTGATCTTCAATCTGAACTTTCTGGACCTTAACAGATTTTTCTTCTACTTTTACATCGAAATCGTCAGTTCTATTTACCTTTCGTTTTTTTTCAGCTTCTTTTTCTTTTTCTTGTTCTGCTTTGTCGTCTTTAGTTTTGTCCTTCTTTTCCACAGTAATTTTGCAGGTTGACTCATCTTTACCAGCCTCGTTTACAACAATAACCTTATAATTTGATGTATGTTCAGATTTTGCTGAGCTAAAAGTCAGTCTTGCCGTCGTTCCATCAAATGTTGTTGTAATATCCTTTGTTTCACGTATGAGTGTGCTACCCTTGTACCACTCTACTTTGCTCTTGCGATCTGATTGCTTAAGACTAATCAAAAGTTCAAATGTCTTAGTTTCGCTGACTTTTTGGTCAACAAGTTTACGTATAATGTCTGGCTTTGATGGTTTACGTTCTTCCTCTGGAATGTCAACTAGATTGACAATTTGAGATACAGCTTCACCTTTTTCGTTACTAGCGACCAATTTGTAAGCGCCTTTGTCACTGTCTTCAACTTCATTAATTTCGAGTTTGACTGAAAATTCGCCTTCTTTTGTTTTTTCCACGAGATAAACATGACGTTTGCTTTCCTTAACCGTATTACTTTCCTTAAACCATGTACACTGTGGCTCGAATTTCGATGCAACTGTGCATTCAATTACAACAGTCCGCTTTTTAATAATCTTAATAATTTTTGGTTTGTCCTTTATTACAGGTACAACTGTAAGAAAAATGTAAATATTAATAATTAGGACTTTCTTAAAACTAAATATTTAAAAGTGTAAACAGATTCGGTACTTACTTTCAATGTTAAGAGTAAGGTTTGCATTCAGTTCGCCTAATGTGTTCTTTATGTTGCATTTATAGAGTCCCGAGTTTTCTAATTGAGGATCAATTAATTCCAACTTAATATAGTACTGATCACCACGCTGTTCCATGGACATTTTAAGTTTATTAGATTCTTTAATGACTTCACCATTGCAAAACCATATGATATCTGGTTTTGGATCTGCTTTAACTTTGCACTCCATTATAACAAGTTTACCATTATTTTCAGATATAATTCGCGGCTTTTCAATAAACGTTGGACCTTCACCCTCAGGCTCGGGCTCAGCTTCAATATTTAAATTCAAATTCGCATTTGATTCACCGAACTCATTTTTAACATTGCATCTGTAAGTTCCACCATCCATTGCTCCAGGATCCTATTAATTGTAAATAATAAAAAAATAATAATTATAAAAACTAACCCAAAATTGTAATTTTTTCATACCTTTATTTCCAAAGTCAATTCATAAATATCTTCAGAAATAACGGTGCTGCTGATTTTAATTTTTTTACTCTTCGTCACAAGATCTTGTCCTCTGTACCATGTGACAGTTGGGTCTGGCTTAGCTTTGCATTTGCACTTCATGGTTATTAAAGTACCAGTTTCATTCGGTATTATTCGTGGCTTCTCGATGAACGATGGCGCAAACCCGTTAGCATCATTGGCGCCTACGATTAATATAAGAATAAAGTTAACCTTATGTTTGTATACTTGTAATATTTTAAAATTTATTGTATTAGTATTTAAGCAATAAGTTTATGTTCTAGTTTTATAAATAATTAAGTTTTATTTAAAATTTTGATTTTCTTTAGTAAGTACAATTAATTTTCAACTTTCGATCCTGTACTCATCATTATTGACAAAAGAGATCTTCAAGAAATTTAGCATTTAGTATATGAAGAAAGCTTTAAATTAGACAATTACGTCCCAATGAAGCATACAGCAATGCTACGAAATTTATTTTGAATTTTCAAAAACGTTGAAGTGGAATTTGCAATTTGCAAGTTTTAAAATTTTGGTCTCATCAATTGATCACAGTTAAGTATTCCTCTTCATCTTCTTGATTAGAAAATATAATTATCCTCGTACTAGCTTCAAAGCAAGCAGTTATAATCGCAAAAGACCTTTTCAATTTACAACAAATAAGTTTTATTAGTGAGATGAAAAACAATACTATGCGAGTTTGTTAGGCCTGAGTACACTTCAAATAAATTAATTTACCTAATTTAATTATTGGGGTCTCACTTATTTTTCATTATATTTTAAAAATTTTAAGTATAAATAAAATACCATGAATTTTGTTGTTGATTAAATTATTATGATTAGACAAGACTTTTGAAAATGCCGAATACTTGAAAAAAAACAGACCGATTTGCTGTATAATTATTTATTAACAAATTCACGAAAATAAAATGGACGTATTGTTAGACAGTGTGTCTCCCGTCAAGCTGGAAAAGTCAACAACAAAATACGCAGGTTTTTATTAAAATTGTATAATTCATTTCAAAAATTGTGATAAAACGAAATAATTTTTTTTATAGTAACTACAGAATATTTATACACGATTTTTAAAATTAAAAAGTTAAAGTTTAAGAAAATTATCGTGACCTATTTAAGTTCTTATATTGGATAACAATAATTGTTTGGAATTGTCGTCAAAATATATGTAAAATAAAGTGTTATCGATGAGTTGTGGTTGTTTGTGTAGACATTTAGTTAACACTATATTTTGTGATGCTGAAGGGCTCAGTTCGCCTGCCTTACACATGTATATATAGTCGTAAATGCAGTTGGTAAATATGGAATAATTATACCTTGAAAGTTAAGCGCTATATTTGCATTACTTTCCCCAAACATATTTATTGCGTTGCATCGATAGTTGCCACCATCGTCTTTTGTTGGATTTTGTATCTCAAGGGTTAAAATGTAACTATCTTTGGTTATGGCCTTGCGAGTCATTTTTGTTCGATTGTTGTCTGTGATCTGCTTATCTGAGCAATACCAGGTAATGTCCGGCACTGGATGTGCCTCCAGGATGCATTCCATCAACAAAATGTCTTCCTCTTGTCTTATTGTTGGTTTCTTTGGAAAACGTGGTGACTTACCATCAGGAATTCTATATAAACGGAAGCCGCGTTAAAAATATATACAACTATGAAGGACAAGATGTTTTTTGGAAATAAGGTTAGTGCCTTACTTTTTCGAGCCGCTTTCAAAGTTTAAATTAATCGTTGCAACGCCAGAGCCATGAATATTTTTTGCTAGAGCTCGATACTCGCCCTGATCGCTTGAGACAACACTGCTAATCTCTAAACGTGCCATATGATATAATTTTTGATCCAGAGTTAATGTCATTTTGTAACGCTTGCCATCACTTAACACACTCTCGCCATGTGACCTTTTTTAACGACGTAATAATGTACACAAATGGAAATGGTTATTACTCAAAAGATCAGATTCTTTAAAAAACCGCGCTAGTAAAAATGATTGGAATCTTCCATAAATAATATCAAGACATTTTAACATTTTGAATTATTTAAAGATGTACTTATGCGTGCCTAGGATGATATTCATTTGCGTACCATGTAACCGTTGGTATTGGATCTCCAACGCATCTACATTCAAATGTAACATTTCCACCATCTTCACTTTGACATATAACGGGACGTTCGGTAAATGTCGGTTTAATTCCATCTGTGCTTTCCGGCACTGGAGCCTCGTCGCCTATGAAGTTGAAGTTTCCATGTTATACGAATAGTTTAAATCATAAGTAATATGTAAACGCTAAACAAAACATACATATTGCTAAACAGTTTGTATAAAACATTCTGTTTATACAATATACTCATATAAAAATTACAATGTATCTGGCTTTCTTATTTTTTAATAAAATTATCAATATCAGAATCGCTATGAGCAAAATAATTGAAATAATCTAACTATAGTAAGATAATTTAAAATTGTATTTAAATTGCATTTTTTCTAGAACTGTTATCAAGCTACAATATTTATTGTCGATTGCATTAAATTGAATTGATTTAAACACTGACAATTTTCAATGCTTTTATTTAATTAAACAATACAAAATCCATTAGGTTTATTTAATTGAAAACATTTCAAAAATGTTAAAAAAGTAATACGAAGTAATAATATACATATACGACAAACTCCACATGGAAAAAAAATCATTGTCAATTAAAAATGTACACAGTAAAAATAAGTATAAAGACGCAACAATGCATATATATATATACATATATTTTAATAATCAGTATTAAAAGTGGTGGAATTCATATTGAATTCAAATTTTACGATCGGAAATGAACTCATATACAAATATTTTTGTAATACTCGTAGGAATAAAACTTGAATATTAACATAGGTATATTTGTTCTATCTAAAATTATATATGCAAAACTTAATCCCAATGTGAAGTTATACATCTCTGGCAGCCTAATACAAATATATTATTGATTAACAATAATGCATAAGACAGTTAGGTGTTTAATAAAATAAATTTAAAAGTATTAAAATGCAATTAAATGTAGTGAAGATCAGGGGCAGATGCAGCGGTTGTTTCGTTATTTTATTGAATTCTTACACTATTCAAATTTGGTTGATTATTAATATTAACTTATATTTACAATATTTGTTAAATATATTAGTTTATTAGCTTAGTTTTTAACAATAAATAAATAACATAAAAAAAAAATGTCGAGTTTCAAGCATAAACCAAATTGATTGTTACGGAGACTATGACTTACTGTCGAAGTTCAAACTGATAGTGGCATTACTCTCGCCCAACTCGTTTTTTGCATTCACTTTATATTTGCCAGCATCCTCAACAGTAACATTTTGTATTTCAAGTGCTGCAAAATACGAATGTACGTCCTTATCGATGATAAGCTGAAATTACAGAAATATTGATTCTATTAAAAGCGTATATAATTTAAGTGTAAACCACCTAATTGAACAGTACTTCAAATTGTAAAATTGGTCTTGTTCAGCAGAGATTTTTAAAATTTGCCTATATATTTGTATTTTAATGTATAAACATATAAAAATAGATATTTATAAAATTTGTATGGCTTACTTTATGTCTTGCTGATTCTTTTACGGGTGTTCCATTATGGAACCAAGTGATGGTAGGTAACGGATCTGCATTTACACGGCACTCAAATAAAAGACGTTTTCCATCCTCTTCTTGTCGTATTGCGGGTTTTTTCGCGAATGTCGGCGCGAATCCGTCGATTTGTCTAAAAAAAGGTTGTAAAAGTTAATTCTGATCCAGTTCATAAGGAATTAAAGATCAATATGATTAAGACAGAAAAAATAATAAACATGCATGTTATAATAGGCAGAGCATTATATTAAAAACTTTTTCAAACCCTTTTTGTATCTTATCAGCCTAAAATTTGAAAAAACACATTTTTAGAACTCATAAAAGAAAAAAGCTATTAGAATGATTCCTAAAAAAAATACGATGTATTCCAGAATACGAACGAACAGACAATTGGATATAGGTATTAAGAATATATATGTACATTGTAAGTTATACTGTAATAGTTTCCTCCTTCTGCCTTTTATATTTTTTCACATAAAATTATAATGCCCATTTTTTGGCCATTTTCAGAGTATGAAAAAAAAAGATGAGTAGACTAGTGATTTGTCCGATTTGAATTTTTCAATAACATATTACAAAATGTGTATTTTAAAGAGATTAAATAGCAAGAAACCCTCCTCACTCTTGTGGTTTAACAAACAAATATATATATAACAATCTTAGACGAATTTCTTAACTCACCTTATGTCTTCGAGAAGACAAAACTTTCCGACTTGTTAAAAAAGCATGTACCTCATTAATTAATTAAAAATTATGGAAAATTAGTAATTTTATTAAAAAAAAAGAAGCGGAATGAAGCACCCTAAAATATTTCCTATATCGATTGAAATCTATTGACTAATTAAGAATTAAGTAAAAATAAAAAATATCAGCGATATAAGCATTTGTGAAGGTAACAAACAAATTTAACTTATGTTGCTTACTTTTCTTTTGGTTCGTCAGCAGCTGAACAAAAAATTAGAGAACATAAATACAGATATATATTATGCATATGAATAATGTTCAGAGCCTTATATGTTCTTACTAATTTATATGTACACTTCGTATAAAATGTATTTTGTTTGCTCGAAGCCAATTCATATAATCAACGTATTAAAACAACGTATTGAAGCGAATTGTAATTAGATATTAACTATTATGGGTACTCCAAGAATATAAAATCATTTAAATAATCGTTTCTTTAAATTTTTTTTTTCAAATTGTTTCACATAATTGCAATTACATTAAATGATGCTCTCGTTTCTGCAATTTTAAAATCAATGTTACGAAATTTCTAATGTTGATTAAAAAAAACTAAAAAAATATACCGCAATATACCACAATCAAAATTATAAGCTTAGTTGCACTTTATTCGGTTTTATAAATTATACTATATCACTGAGTGACATTGCAACTGAACTTGATTATCACCATTTTAATGATTTCTGTAAACTTTTTTACGATCGGACAATAAACACAAAAGTTATTTAATAAATACATTTATAGGGTTAAATCAAGTTCAGCTGCGACGTCATGATCATTTTATGAGTGGTATACTGCGGTGTATTTTCTAGTACATTCTCGGAAAATAGTATATTTCAGAGCACGCTCATAATTTTTGTTGCACTCAGTAAAAATGGGAGGTCAAAATACGGGCTATTGTCGCACAATTATAATAGATCATAACAAATTATCGTATCATTATAACATGAACAAAAACATTTTATTATTTTAATATTTATATTTATAAAATTGATAATTTAAAAACCCAAGTAAACGGCAGCATCAAATATTATAAATTACAAAGTCAAAAGGGCAGATTTAAGATCCTGATGGCATAGAATTATGTAAAATGAAATTAATTGACAACTTACGTGTGAAATTTAAATTAATTGATGCTGATACTTCTCCCGATTTATTTTTAGCCTTCACCTTGTAAAGGCCCGCATCTGTTTCAACAACATCGTCCAGTTCTAATACTACCGTAAATTTGCTGTCTCCGATTGGCTGGATTTTGAATTTGGTTCGACCATCCTCTGTTAATTTGTTATCACTTCGAAACCATTCGATATCCGGCTTCGGGGACGACAAAAGTTGACATTCAAATATCAAACGATTGCCATCATCTTCCTGATGCAATTGTGGTTTCTTCACAAAGCTGGGAGCGAAATCTTCAGCCACCCCCATGCTGAAGGTTCTCTTTAATCGTCAACGGCTCAGGCCCTTAAACTAATTGAAAATAATAAAACAAAAAATTATCAATCAATTTAAATTACGTTGATCAACACTGTTGACAATACTGAACTTCAAAGCAACATCAATCAGTCATTTTCAATTCATACATCGAGAAAAATATGTGGTAAAAATGTTTGTTAAGCGTAAAGAAAGATAACGTTACGAATTTGGCATATTTCCTGCATTACCTGCATTTTGTATTAGTGCCACTGGTATAATCTTTAAATAATATATGTTCGCACTAATGCGAAATATCTCTCAACACTTACAAATTGTCCGAATACAGCAGTGTCGAAAACATCGGACACTTCGAAAAGGAGTAAAAATACACTTTTTCTAATTTCATTTAGCTATGTCTATCGGAAACCTTTTTCTCTGTATTTATCAGTTTTCTATTATACAAATTAATTAACTATATATATTCAGAAAAACACAACTTTCAAACATAGTTAAACAATATTTTATTAAGTTAGTGCCATAGAAACTGAACAATTTCTTAAATAAGTTGTGTTTAGTATCTGATTGTAACTAACTAAATAATAGAAAACATAAAGATGGTGATGATGATGTCTCCACCCACACAAAGTATATAGTACATATATAATATATATTATTATACATAGGTTTGTGTATATAGCAGCAATAGTGGTGTTCAATAAACCAAATGAAGTGGAACCAAGCTAATAATTTGAATGGGATTAACTTATGTACATATATTCTTCGATACATATTTAGTGTATTTTTATTTAGTATATTTACGAAAAATATATAATATTTCGCTCTTAATTTCTGTTGCATTTAGTAAAAGTGGGTGGCGGGTATTTCACAGTCGAGCAAACTCGAGAGTAGTTCTTTTGTTTTATTGTAAATTATGACTTACACGCGTTCTAATAAAATCCATGGCCTCATATTGACAAATATTACTACGATTTTTGGATTTTTTTTTTATTTTTTGATAAAGCTCAACTAAAATTCAGGGTATATTGAGCTTTATTTATAAAATATAAAATAAAATAAAATCGTTTGAAGTTGGCGGCTAATTATCAATAATTAGAAAGGAAAAGCAAATTGCACGACAACATCATATATTTCAAGAAACATATGTAGTAAGTACAAAAAATATGCATATTCAACATTTTTCCACTACTATGAATGTTTTTTTAATATTCGTATATATTTATGTACATAAATATGTATTTTTAGAGACAGATCAAGCATTGCGCACGACTCATCAATACTTTTTGGAAAATGGAAATTTGATCGTTTTCCTCTCTGTCGTCTCAAAAGCTCTCATCGAAATAAACAAAACGAAAATTCACCACAAAATGAAATTTTTAATGAGTTGCGCAGTTTATTTTTAGGTATTTGTAGTCACCGTAGTATAAATGTATGTATATGCACACACTATATAGGAATGTAAGATCTTAGATATACATATTAATACATACATATATATGTCTGTCTCAATATATTCAATCCACGAAGCGAGAATTATCCAGACTCTTATTAATCGATGTGTGATCGAATGTATGCGATTAGTCATTATTGTTCGATTCGAACTACTTCTAATTTATAAATAAATCTCAAAAATTAAGAAAAATATTTCAATTGACCAATTGATATTTAAATAAAGATTGATGACCAAAACCTACTTCATACCTTTAACATTGTAAAAACTATTAATGGGAATTGTCTAGTACAAAAAGTATGTATATTCACACACAATGTATGTAACGATGTGTATATGTATGTATGTTTGTATGTAACGGACGGTTAGGGTAGTGATTTCATATTTTACTTATGTCAAAGTCATTTGTGGAATTTAATACGTATATGTCAGTATATTCATATCTAAATATGTATTTATTAAATACGTTCAAAAAAAGTTAGTCAAATTTTTAAAAAAATGTTTTATGGATTTATGTGCGAGTACTATATACTGAATTTAAAACTATTGTCCCATACAAAATATGTACACTTTTTATTATTATTTTATTAACACTTGGTAAAATACACATAAAATATGAATATTTCATATGTATGAATTCTGCCGCTAATTACAAATGTTAAGATTATACTTTTATGTAGTCATTTATTTACATATAAACTATATATTACTTTGCTGCTAGCAAGGTTTTTGGACTCTTTCTAGGGATTTTTATTCAAACGATTATATTCATTTCTATTTTTACTGCCGACAACCGTTACACAATTCCCCGAATAGACACACCAGTATTCATATTAATACATGTGCATGAATATGTATGTAAATATATATATATATATATATATATATGTTTGCATGTATTTATAAATTTTTCTTCCTCACAAAAAAACATCCACGATATTTATATTTGGTTTAAAATTATTTCATTTTTATATTTTGTGTATGCGAACAAATAACATAGTTTATGATCACTGCAATTCCACTTTCACTTCGTATAAATATGTATGTATCATATAAGCACACATTTTCACATACGTTTATTAACTGCATATGTATATGCACATATACATTTGTATTTATATATATATATATTTATATATTTATGTACTATATGTACATTTTCGGTTGTATTATGTGTGAAATTTAGTCGATACGTACAACTTGACTACAGATAACACAGTGCAATATACACAGCACAATGATTATCCTTGTGTGTAGAACGAAGCGAGCTCCCCGAGTGTTAAACTATTACTGAATTTTTAAAAGTGATCGCATCACCTAAGGCTTTCACGTCTCAGCAAGCTTTTCTCAATTGCTCTCATTACTTATGTACATATATTCGTTCTCTTTCAGCGTTCCTAGCGGCGCAGACCTGAATCAGTTCGATCAAAATAATGTTTTCGACGTAAGATGTTCACGATGAGAGGTCAAGGGTCATTAGTTGTTTTTTGGTTTTTAAAATATTCGTTTTGTTTGTTTTTTATTTATTATTAATTTATGCAATTACAATCATTTTTGTGTTCTTTTTAACTACAAAACATCGTTAAGTCGCGAACATTTTAGGAATATCGTTGTTGGCTGATGTCCTCATGAATTTATATGAAACAAGTAAGAAAGCTACTGTCGAGTTTGCTCGACTTTGAGATACCCGCCACCCAATTTAAATATATATATTTTTCCAAAATATACTGAAAAAATACTAAAAAAAATATATTAAAAAATTCCAAAATAATACAGTAGTATCTCGATTCTTGAACATGCTTGATACTTGCACACCTCGATTCTTGCAACAAAGCAATTTTTTCAATTACGTACTCTGTACTGCAGAGACTCAGAAGCAGTGTGGTGCTTAAAAAGCAAGTTTGCACAAAACAAACAAAAATATTACATTTTTTCAGATCCACGTAAAATGTATACTTAATTTTTTTGAATTGAAATATTAAACATAACAAACTTGAATGCTAAGCAGATATGTACGTAAAATTGTATGGAAAATAATAACTCGGTTCCTGCGACAACCTCGAAACGTGCACCGAACCTGGTTTTCATTACGTGCAAGAATCGAGATACTACTGTATATCAAAATTTTCTTTTGTTCGAAATTATTAACTTGGCGGCACTTTAGTTGGTTTATTGAACTCCATTATTATATCATAGCATAATGGCTGCACCTAGTTGCTATGACACTAACTAGATGCAGCTGCACGTGGTAACGCCTTACAAAAGTAATTTCTAAATAACTTCTGTGTTTGTCATCCGATTGTAATCAAATTTTCAGAGATAATTAAGATGATGATTTGTATTGTACTTACCAAAATTTAACGTTCTAGGTTTAAAATGACGCCTGAAATTCGGTTTTACTCGATTTACGGGGGCGGAAGGAGGCGTGGCCAAAATTAGGGTAATTGTTAAATAGCCGCTCGTGTGAATAAATTTTTTTAATTTTATTTTTCCTGGAAAGAGCTAGATTTATCCAGAATTTTAACGAAGAGTTTTTCTTGCGGAAATGAATAGTTTTTTTTTTAAAATTAATTTAAAGTTTTCGAAAATACCATGTATTTTGTTGTTGGCAATTCACTCTATTTTGTATGTACCGGCTGCTGATTGTTCTCTCCCGCTCTTCTTTTTTTTCTACAGTGGCCAAAATCGATTTTATGCAAACCAAATATTGCATACATACAACATGTTGCGTTTTTTAATGTGTTGAGGGGGTGAGAAAATAATTCACCCGATGTGGAGAAAAATGGGGGGAAGGGAAGAAAGAAATTAGCGCCGCAGGCGAAAAATTTTTTAAAAAAAACAATCGCGCGGCACAAGACAAGAAACCAAAATAACAACAACCATTGATGCAAGCTGCAAATCGAATACACAAAATTTGCCTATAGCTCAACACAATTGCATAAACATATGTATATTCACTAACATATTCAATGACGCAGCAGCAGTACAAGACAAAAAGCAAACGTTTAGAAGTTCGAATGCAACCGCTAACGGACTAAACGCAACCGAATTTTCTGGCACATTTTTGCTCGAGCCAACATGCAACTAAGCGTGCCACAATCTCTGACTATACCAAAAAGAGTGTGTGCGTTTACGCTCGTATGAAATAGTATACCTACATATTGTATGGTTAGTGGTTTAGGCATACTTTCTCCATTAACCATATAATATATAGATATGTCATCATTGGCAACCATTTGACGACCGATTGCATTTGTATTTTTTACGCTGAGGAACCCCTTTTGCAGCATGTTGTATCGAGCAGTTCTTTACAAAACCGTTTTAATTTAGGTCGACCATCGGCAGCATTCGATCGTCAAAACATTCGCTCTGAGTCTTGATCGGACAACGGAAAGCATGGGAATACGGTTTGTTTACTTTCAAAGTGTTGGCGAATATATGGCAAAATCAAAGTGTGATTAGCTGTAGGCAAATTTTGTTGTGTTACGATTATTGTAATTTTTTATTATTAGGTCTCATTTTGGTATTTTGGCGATTTCTTTGCAAAAGTTGTGCACGGATTGGTATATTTTATTGTTAAAAGAAAAGTGTTAATGGACAGTACCAGTACACTTACATATATACTCATGCACGTTTTTGGATGTTAAAAATTATACAACTTATACTGACTTGTAGATAACGTTAATAATATAATATTAATACGGAAAACTACAAGAAAATAATGGAACGTTTGCATGAAGAAATACTGGTCAAACAATCGGAATTGTGGAAAATCAAAATAAGAATGCAGCAACACGACAATGCGTTTTTTGACCCAAAACAACACCCTAAACCAACTGATTTGGCACATGGATTTTCGTAGACCGCATGAAACTCATAAATTATAATAAAAACAAGTTAGAGAGCTGCTGTCGGGTTTGCATGACTGTGAGATACGCGTTACCCTTTTTTTTACTGAATGCAACAAGAATTAAAATAAAATTTTGTATTTTTCGTAAACATTATGCTAACAAAGATATAATACTAAAAATTTACTAAAAGAAAATACTAAACAAGTAAGAAAGCTACAGTCGAGTTTGCTCGACTGTGAGATACCCGCCACCCAATTTTACCATCCAAATATTATATTTTTCAAAATATACTGAAAAAATACTTTAAAAAAATATACTAAAAAATACCAAAATAATATATCAACATTTTCTTTGTTCGAAATTATTAGCTTGGCGGCACTTTAGTTGGTTTATTGAACACCATTATTATGTCGCGGAGTGTCATAGCAACTAGCTAGGGGTATCTGCACGTGGTAACGCCTTATAAAAGTAATATATTAATAACTTCTGTGTTTTTTATCCGATTGTAACCAAATTCGCAGAGATCATTAAGATGGTGATTAGTATTGTGCGTACCAAAATTGAACGTTCTAGGTTTAAAACGACGCTTGCAATTCGGTTTTATTCGATTTACGGGGGCGGAAGGGGGCGTGGCCAAAATCAAAAACTAATTTGATCTGCGTGCAACAATAAGACATACTGTCGCGAAAAATTTGTTGCTCTATCTCTTATAGTCTCTGAGATCTAGGTGTTCATACGGACGGACAGACGGACAGACGGACGGACGGACAGACGGACATGGCTATATCGTCTCGGCTGTTGACGCTGATCAAGAATATATATACTTTATGGGGTCGGAGATGCTTCCTTCTGCCTGTTACATACATTTTCGGTCGGCACAAAGCCATAATACCCTTCTACCCTTTGGGTAGGCGGGCATAAAAATGCCTTTGGTCTTTGCGCACCAAGTTTAAGCTTGTTGTTGTTCTTTTCTCCTTCACTTCGGATCCACGCAGCTCCAGCATGATATTGAAGGCCATCGTCCCAACTCTCCTTTCTGGCCACAATATGGTTCACCAGAATCTCCGGCATTAGAACATCTCCAAACACATCGTGTCCTTTTCCGAATGTTTCGAAGAAGGACGCTATGCCCAAAGCGGAGTAGGTACCCCTAAAGTAACCATGGCTACTTAAGATTTAGGTCAAGTAGAAGATCGTTGGTTTATGTCTTCTCCTATCCATCGCTGGGATCAGTCTCTCGACCAACTGCCAACTGTCATTCTCCTACTCCCTGATTTGTTTACTCTTCCGCCTTTGACTTCACAAGCAAATCGAAAGGAGGGATGCACGCAATTAATTACCTGTACCGCCTCTCCAGAGATTGTGCTAAAGCCGTTGGATATCCTAAGAGCGCATACAAAATAAATGGTGCATATTTCTCTGATGTTTGACCTTCGTTGCATACGTTATGCTAGACTGTACAACTGACTGCACGGCATCGACTTAGCTCATTAGGACGCCTTATATTTGGGATTATGTGCGCGAGTGCCGTGTATGCTAAAGGAGAGCCTGTGGTCAAACGCCACCTCTAGATACCTGAGCAAAGGTCGCAAGCATACAGTTGAATTACCAACTTTGTGCTGGCTACTTCCACACTTTTATGGAAGCTAAAAAGCACCGCCTCTATTTTGGGCTAGGTCGATGCGATATCCGCGATGTTGAGTTATATCGGCTACTATCGCTGTCCCAATGCTTCATTCGTCTTCTCTTCCACCTTCTGCAGCTGCATTACAACAACTATAATTGTTACGTTGTCTGTGATCCCCACGATTATCACTCCTTCCGGCAGTCTCTGCCCAAGGATACCATCACATATTATATTTACACCTAAACACCGGCTAACGATGTGCCCGATATTCCATAGATTTGAATCATAGCTTAAGTTGGATATCTATTTTTCACTGACAACTCGAAGGAACCAACGGCCATTACCATTCACTGACGCTAGAACCACTTGAGAATTACAAGGCGGGATGCCTCCTGGAATGTCTCTCATCGGCTGATGACCTTCTGGCTTCTAACATCTGGCTCAACGCATCTGGTCTGGGATCAGATTTTCAAATATACTCCAGAGACTCGTCTTCTTGTATTTACAAAAAAATACCCAAAGTACAAAGGTCGTAGGACTGAGCACTTGTAGTCGAGCTCTCAACTATTGCGTTTTTAATATATGTACTATGTATAATATGTAGTGTACGTTAGTCCCGTTCAACAAATTCGCTCGTATTCGCATTCGCATTCGGACGTGTTTTTTTTTTGCTGTCAACTAATATTTGTTATTTTACCCTTCCTGCGCCTTGTTATTAAATAATTTTGTTTGCAAACTAACAATACCTGTGCTATACGTCGGAGTGTTTAGTTACAGTGTAATAATATTTAATAATTTACAATTAATTCTGTGTTTTAATATATCAACAATTTGTGAGGCCTAATTTTCTGTTTGTGAGAGCTTACAGTAAATTTGTGTTTTGTTTTGAACTGCTACAGCACATTGTTGGTATATCATTGCATATCGCGCTCTTTCCGATCTCGGGCACTTTCTGCTCTCGCGCTCTTTGTGCTGTGTTTTGTTGTTGGCCGTTTTGGCTATTCTTTTCTCTGCTTTCGTCGCGCCCGCGATTGTAATTTTGTGCTAACTGTTTTTCTGTAAGTAGATATCAGCGTACTAATACCCTGTTATTAACACAAATTTTTTTTATTCTTATTTCAATTTTTAGTTTCATTAAATTTTTATTTGCATCAAAAACCTGCAGTATGTTTGTCTGCTATAATAAAAAATGCCGTGTACCAGCAAGCGCAAAAATGGGTTTCGTTTGCTGCTGGCTCTGTGATAATGTTTCACATGAAAAATGTGCTGGCTTCACTGGCCGTATAGTCGACCTAATTGGCTCAAAATCTGGTGTAAGATGGACATGTGAGTCATGCAGGGATGTTGAAAGGGATGCGGGATTCATACGCCAGACGAAGCAAGGCTTTGGTGATCTATTCGCAGGTTTCAAAAAACTTGCGGATAGTTTCGCAACTTTGGACTCTGGGTTTAAGGGCATGAAGCTTTTAACTGAGTCTCCAAAGCGTAAAAAAGCTAATACTCGTTTGTCCATTGGCCCTAACGAACTTGATGTCCCTGAACTGGTCAACAACTCGTCTGTTCCGAATAATCTAATGTCATTTACGTCTCCCACCCCTCGACACTCGTCAGCGTCAATGATTGCCAACAATGACTTTGTTCCCATGGATGTCATTTGTTCTGATCCCGTTTCAGTCTCGGTATGTGCAGTAGTTGTTAATGTTGCAGAGACTCAACATGATCAACCTTCTGCTGTACCTAACCTTCTACCAGCTAGTACAGATGCTCCTATCTCGACTTCTGCTACAGTTGCTCAGAACACTATAGTAGGTGTCCCACCTATGAAACAAATTTTTGTTTCTAGGCTTGCCCCTAATACGTCATCTGACGACATTAGGACCTTTATTCGGTCCAAAATTCAAGCATCATTAAAGGTGGACAAATTTAACTTCTCATATGAACGGGAAATCGCATCATTCAAAATAAGTGTTCCTGCTGAGCATTTTAGTATAGTTTGCTCAAAAGACTTCTGGCCGGAATACTTAATTATTAAAGAGTATGTAATTAAAAATAAAAATCGGCCACCGATTTTACTTCCAAATGTTACCACTAATTCCTCTAAGCCTCAAACTCCATCTGATAGCTCAAAAAACTAACTTCTCTCCTGCTTGGCTATCAAAATGTAAGAGGCCTTTGTAGTAAACTTAATAATGTTTATTTAGATAGCTTAAATTTTCCTTTTCATGTCATTGCCTTCACTGAAACTTGGTTAAGGCATGCTATTCTGAATACTGAAATCTTTACTAACAAATTTTCTGTCTATAGACGTGATCGCATGCAGCGTCGTGGTGGTGGTGTACTTATTGCTGTCGATGCTGATATCTCTTCTGAGCACGTAGATTTAGGTAGTAATTTAGATATCGAATTTGTAGCTGTAAAACTAATTTATTGTAGTTTTAGTATCTTTATCACCTGCTCATATATACCTCCTGCCTCAGATAACTCTCTGTATTTATCCCATTTTTCTGTAATCAATAGTATTTCTGAAAAGCTTTCCGATCGTGATTTCTTATTAGTTCTTGGAGATTTTAATATTTCTGGAATTTTGTGGCTTTCGTCATGTGAGTCCAACGTATTGAATCCTTCGTCAACTCATGTCTTTGTTGAAAGCCTTTTTGATATAGCTTTGTCTCAAACCAATTCTATACCAAATTGTCTAGGTAAAATGCTTGATCTGATTTTTGTTTTGAATCCCAATACCTGCACGGTGTCCAGATTAAATCCTATTTCCTCACCTGAGGATCCCTACCACCCTACTCTGGAGGTGCTGATTGACTTACCAGCAAGTGTTTCGGTTGCAGGTGTTTTACCGGAGAAGCGAGTTCGTTGTTTTCGGAAGACCGATTTTAAAAAACTTTCTTTGCTTCTTTCACGTACTGACTGATCCCAACTTTCTTCATGTATTGACCTGGACAAGGCAGTTGAAATTTTTTATTCTACATTAAACTCTCTGTTTGATGCTTGTGTTCCCTTTGGTACTCCACAATTGTCTAATAGACCGTTATGGTTTACCAAAGAACTAACAAAGTTAAAGAATAAAAAATCAAAGCTTTATAAAAAATATAAGGAAACTGGCTCTCTCTTATATTTTTCTCGCTACACTGTTGCTCGTTCCGATTTCTCCACGCTAAATAATCTTTGATACAAGGATTATTTGAGAAAGTGCAGACTTACGTTCCAGCGTGACCCGAAACGCTTCTATGACTTCGTTAATTCGAAGCGAAAGACGTCAACACTTCCAACAACATTATTTTATGAAAAAAGACAGCTTTTAATGATCGTGGCATTGCCGATCTGTTTGCTGATTTTTTTCAAACGACCTATTCCACATCAACTTTTTATAGAGCCCAGTCTTATCCGTATCAAGTAAACCAAGCGAATTGCATTTTTGGTCCCTTACTTTCTGAAAGTTTACTCTTACGTGAACTTAAGTCATGTAAACCAGTTTTCTCTCCTGGCCGGTGTTCCTAGTTGCATGCTTAGGTTCTGTGCAGAGGGACTTTGTAAACCACTTTTAAAATTATTTGAATTGTCTGTAGAGTTGTGCTCTTTCCCTAATCTTTGGAAAGAGTCTTACATTATTCCTCTCTTGAAAAAAGGAAATAAATCCAACGTTCAAAACTATAGAGGTATCTCTAAGTTGTCTGCTATTCCCAAAGCATTTGAGAAACTAATAACTTCTCAACTGCAACACTGCTGTAAATCTATAATTTCACCCTACCAGCATGGGTTTGTGAAATGTAGGTCTACTACCACTAACTTATTAGAATTCTCATCAATTGTTATTGAAGGGTTCCAATCAAAAATGCAAACGGATGTCATTTACACTGATTTCAGTAAGGCTTTTGATTCTGTCAACCATAGTCTCTTATTATACAAGCTCAATCTTCTTGGATTTCCACAGAACTTAATTTTGTGGATATCTTCATATCTTTCATTTAGAATTCAAAGAGTATTTTACAAGGGCTCTGTGTCCAAGACTGTCCAAGTCACTTCCGGCGTACCACAAGGAAGTCATTTAGGCCCATTGCTGTTTACATTATTTATAAATGATCTACCGTCCGTTATATCATACTCTCGCATACTTATGTATGCAGATGATGTTAAGATTTGTCTGACTTTTAATGATCCCATAAATAGCCTCAGATTGCAATCTGACCTTGATTGTTTTCAATCGTGGTGTGCTATAAATTTATTAAATCTTAATTGCAATAAATGTAAACTTATGACATTTTTTAGGGGTATTCTCCATTTAAATAATTATCATCTTAATGATACTCCACTTGAGCGAATAGAGTCAGTAACTGATTTAGGTATCCTTCTTGATTCAAAATTAAAGTTTGATAAGCATATTTTGGCTGCTTCTAATAGAGCCATCGGTGTCCTTGGATTTATTAAACGTTGGTCAAAAGAATTTAACGATCCCTACATTACTAAACACTTGTACATCTCACTGGTTCGTCATATTCTTGAGTATGGATCTAATATCTGGTTCCCCCAGTATAGGGTTCATCAAGATAGGCTTGAATCAGTGCAGAAACAATTTCTTCTTTTTGCTCTTCGTAGTCTTAGCTGGAATCCCACAATTAGATTGCCTTCTTATCGCAGTAGACTTTTATTACTAAACCTTCCTTCTCTTTCTGACCGTAGAACTATGCTAGGTGTAGTGTTTCTACATAGACTAATCATTGGCGAAATTGACTCATTGCAGTTGACAAGTCAGATTAGCTTTGCCGTTCCGGTCAGAACGACTAGAAATTTCCTTCCCCTCTCACTTTCCCGCTGTAGTACTAACTATGCAAGTCACAATCCTTTCCGTATTTTATGTGTAAATTATAATAACTTTTCTAGTCTAGTTAATAATATTAACACTACCTTAGAAATTAAAACATTACTCCTAGATACATTAGCTCGTATTTAAGAATAGTTCTAATTATTATTATTAGTAGTAATAGTATTATTATTATTATTTTATTCTTTTTGTTAATACAATTTGGTTGTTTTGTCCGTGTTAAGTGTTCGCGACCTCCGTTCCCGCACGTTATGCGGTTGACCCTCGGTCGGATGGGCGGGTGGTCGTGTCTGCCTAGGTCCGCGCGTTAACAAGCCCGAGCTTGGTGTCGCTGGGCCACTTGATCGTACTGCCGTTAGTACGTCAACGTCTAAGAAAGAAAAAAACATTTAAGACATACCCATAAGCCGTTTTCAATGCAACCGTGGTGCTCTCTACTATACACATTATCTGGTTGGCCAAGTCTCTTGAGCGTTTTGATATGGTATGATTATTTAAAAAAAATGAATTTATTTATATATACATACTATATGTATGTAAGATGATCGCATTAAAATTTACATTATTTTTTATGGTAGTATGCAGCTGAAAATAGATAAACTAAATAAGCTCAAATTGAATAAAAGAAATAAATGTTAAGTTAAAATTATATTATTTAATCACACCAGTCCATTGGTGGACTCCTTGGGCGGAAATATACATATGCATTTATTCTATAACCTCCACAATTATGATCAAGTATTGAGTTAGAGATATGTAAATTCGATTTTTGAAGTTGCTGCCGAAGTTCTTTGCCGATATGAAATACCCTATTATTCTTAAAAATATTTATGCAATCAATTGAAGAAATTAATATTGACTTTCTTTGCAAGCTATTAGGAAAGCATAATATGTTAAACCCAAGGCGAGTAAAAGCAAGATGCAAAAAACTGTTGTTTTCCGGAGACGTGTGAGTTGTTAGGAGTACCGTTTGATGGTGCAACACTATTGGCTGCTGCCGCTGCTGCATAGTTATAACTCATGTGTGCATAAGATGGTATTGAAGCTGATATATTATCATTTGCAAACCCTGGTCCATGACTCAACCCAAGACTCGAAGCGTTACTGCCCATTTGAATGGGACTACAATTAGACTGACGAGGATCCATAGGGTGATGGGCAGTGGTGATAGGATTTGCTGTAGATGGTGTTGCTAGTGACGGTGGAGGTGCCGGCAATCCATAGGTCGAATGTCCATCATATTCAGCTACTTCATTACCACTGTCTGCCACATTTGATCCATGCGAATTTGAAACAGTTAAGGTAGGACTGCTGCTGACAGTTCCAGTTTCATTTGAAGTCGATCCTAGCCCAACTCCAATATGATGAGGTGCTATGGGTGGAGGACGTAGTGGCATATGGCACGGATACATTGATGGTGGTGTGAGATCCCTCTGTTGTAAAATCGGTGACGGGGGTGCCAATGATCCGACTGTTGGATGACTGAAGTTGGGTATTGATGAAACCGAACTGTAATTGTAAATACATTTTGTGAATTATATTATTATTAAACGTAAGCAATAAAATTAGACGTAACTGGAAAAGGAACTCAAGTGTACCAAGTGGATTATATTTATTATTTATTATTTTTGTCAATTTTGGATGCTTCATAAAGCTTCAAAAACAAGATCGCCCGTTACCGTGGATCAATTATTTCAATAATTTTTTCGATCGGCTAAGGATCCTTATACTTTAGAAACACAACATCAATAGTATCTGGTGCAGATAATATACGAAAAGATGTAGCCTACTTACCCATATCCCTCACCAATAGATATCGTATTATGATGCATACTCGAATACATGGCACTCATTGAGTTACTGAACCCACTGTTAAAATTAAGACGCGGTGATATGGACTGGACGAGAGCATGAGCAACGTGATGGTGGTGTTGATCAACAATTCCCAATCCAGGCGAACAGGCATTGTTCACATCTTCATTTATTCTACAACCCTCAATGCCATGAGTTCCAGATCGTATATGTGCACCTCCAGAAGTTGAATGATGCACGTCTGATGTCTCAGATCCAGCAGATGGTGGTGCTACGGGATGTGGTGACGATACGGCGTTCATGCCGCCTATTCAATTTAAATGTTTTAAAAGATATATAAATATTATTTTGTAACTCGATAATTATATAAGAGAAGTATAATATTATAGCTTTTTTACACTACGCAGTATATACCGCCTTACAATAAAAGCACGTAAGCACTTGCAATCCCAACATTTTGAAAATTGCAACCCTAATCTACGCTTTACTTAATTTTGCATACGAACATACATATGTATGTGTACATATACAAATTATAAAATTTGAAGAGTGGTGTTATTAAAGTATCGACTTATTTAAAACATGGTATGAGAAAACAAGTAAGAGAACTACTGCTCGACTGTGACATACCCGCCACCCAATTTTACTATCGAAATATAATATTTTTAAAAAATATACTGAAAAATATACCAAAATTTTCTTTGTCCAAAATTATTAGTTTGGTGGAACCTTATTAGGTTTATTGAACACCATTACTTTGCCACTGAGTGACATAGCAAAAAATCAGGTGCAGCTGCACCTTATAACGGCTTATGAAAATAATTTGTTCTGTATGTTTTATTCGATTGTAACCAAATTTTCAGAGATCATTAATATAGTGATTAGTACTGTGCGTACCAAAATTGAACTTTCAATTCGGTTGACGCTTGCAATTCGGTTTTATTCGATTTACGGGGGCGGAAGGGGCGTGGCCAAAATCTAAAACAAACTTGATTTGCGTGCAATAATAAGCCACACTATCCCGAAAATTTGGTTGCTCTAGCAACCATAGTCTCTGCGATCTAGGTGTTCATACGGACGGACAGACAAATGGACATGGCTATATCGTCTCGGCTGTTGACGTTGATCAAGAATTTATATACTTTATGGGGTCGGAGATGCTTCCTTCTGACTGTTACATACATTTTCGGTTGGCGCAAAGTTATAATAACTATATCTATACTATAACTATAACTTAACTATTAAACTATTAAAGTTTAAACATACATATAAATAAAGGCCAACTTAAACAAGTAAGAAAGCTACAGTCGAGTTTGCTCGACTGTGAGATACCCGCCACCCAATTTTACCATCCAAATATTATATTTTTCAAAATATACTGAAAAAATACTTTAAAAAAATATACTAAAAAATACCAAAATAATATATCAACATTTTCTTTGTTCGAAATTATTAGCTTGGCGGCACTTTAGTTGGTTTATTGAACACCATTATTATGTCGCGGAGTGTCATAGCAACTAGCTAGGGGCATCTGCACGTGGTAACGCCTTATAAAAGTAATATCTTAATAACTTCTGTGTTTTTTATCCGATTGTAACCAAATTCACAGAGATCATTAAGATGGTGATTAGTATTGTGCGTACCAAAATTGAACGTTCTAGGTTTAAAACGACGCTTGCAATTCGGTTTTATTCGATTTATGGGGGCGGGAGGGGGCGTGGTCAAAATCAAAAACAAACTTGATCTGCGTGCAACAATAAGACATACTGTCGCGAAAAATTTGTTGCTCTATCTCTTATAGTCTCTGAGATCTAGGTGTTCATACGGACGGACAGACGGACGGACGGACAGACGGACATGGCTATATCGTCTCGGCTGTTGACGCTGATCAAGAATATATATACTTTATGGGGTCGGAGATGCTTCCTTCTGCCTGTTACATACATTTTCGGTCGGCACAAAGCCATAATACCCTTCTACCCTTTGGGTAGGCGGGTATAAATAGTGTGTTAAGAAAGCGTGCCTTCAAACTCAATAGTTAATTAATTGGCTTTACTTACTGCTGGAACCGACCAAAAGCGATGAACAACCACCTATACTGTTAGGACTGTTGGTTATAGATGCTGTGGCTGAAGTCGATGGTGTTGCATTCGTACCAGTGGAATTAGGAGTTCGACGTTGGTTTCGTAACTTTTCTTCCCGACGCCACTTAGCTCGTCGATTCGAAAACCATACTTGAATTCTCGCCTCAGGTAATCCAATTTTTCCTGCTAATCGCTCCCGTGCAAAAACATCTGGATAATGTGTCCTTTCAAACTCTGAAATCAGATAAAAGTTAAAATAGTAATTTAAATATTTGTAGAGAATCGCATTTATGTATTTAATTTTAAGCTTCACAGAAGCACACAGATCGTGCTCTGTGTTTGTAGTTGGAAAAGTCTCATCACTTATGTTCAAGTATTATTGGTGTTATCACATAGTGTTGCCCTATTCAGTCAGTCTGTTTTTTCAGTATATTTTTGAAAAATATTATATTTTGATGGTCGAGTACACTCGACACTAGCTTTCTTACTTGTTTTTTTTGGGATATTTTTAGTATATATTTTTTAGTATATTTTCCAGTATATTTATGAAAATAATAATATTTCGATGGTCGCTCTTATGTATTCTTCCATTCAGTCAAATTGGGTGGCGGGTATCTTACTGTCGAGCAAACTCGACAGTAGCTTTCTTACTTGTTATACCCGCCTACCCAAAGGGTAGAAGGGTATTATGGCTTTGTGCCGACCGAAAATGTATGTAACAGGCAGAAGGAAGCATCTCCGACCCCATAAAGTATATATATTCTTGATCAGCGTCAACAGCCGAGACGATATAGCCATGTCCGTCTGTCCGTCCGTCCGTCTGTCCGTCTGTCCGTCCGTCCGTATGAACACCTAGATCTCAGAGACTATAAGAGATAGAGCAACAAATTTTTCACGACAGTATGTCTTATTGTTGCACGCAGATCAAGTTTGTTTTTGATTTTGGCCACGCCCCCTCCCGCCCCCGTAAATCGAATAAAACCGAATTGCAGGCGTCGTTTTAAACCTAGAACGTTCAATTTTGGTACACACAATACTAATCACCATCTTAATGATCTCTGCGAATTTGGTTACAGTCGGATAAAAAACACAGAAGTTATTAAGATATTACTTTTATAAGGCGTTACCACGTGCAACTGCTAGTGCTGCCTAGTTAGTTGCTATGACACTCCGCGACATAATAATGGTGTTCAATAAACCAACTAAAGTGCCGCCAAGCTAATAATTTCGAACAAAGAAAATTTTGATATATTATTTTGGCATTTTTTAGTATATTTTTTTTTAGTATTTTTTCAGTATATTTTGAAAAATATAATATTTGGATGGTAAAATTGGGTGGCGGGTATCTCACAGTCGAGCAAACTCGACTGTAGCTTTCTTACTTGTTTTTAATTGTTGTTGATCCAAGCAGCTTTCTTACTTTTTTTGATAAGATAGCACAGAAAAAGGTGTGGTCAATATTTAAACAAACATGATCTGCTAAGAACACATACAAGTACAGACAAATTTGGTGGATTTAGCTCTTATAGTCAGATAATTTTACATCCATACAGACAGAAATTGATCATATGGAAAGGGAGACAGACTACATCAAATATGTATATTTATCTTAATGCTAATAAAAAATTTATATACTTTATGCCTTAGATGTCTACTCCTGCCATAAAACCAAAGTCGAGTCTGCTTGACTTTGACCCGCAACCAATTTTTTATTTTCAACATAAATGAAGAGTGTGTACCAACTTAATAAGTAAATCATTTTACGGAAAACAAGTAAGAAAGCTACGGTTGTGTATGCTCTATTGAGAACACCTACTTATTTTGAGTGAATATAGTAAAAAGCGATCTTCAAAATATACAGTTTTATAAGAATATACCAAATAGATACTCAACAAAGAGGAACTTCTACAGTCAGTTTGTCTGGATGAGGCTGGACTTGAACTTCGATCTACTTGGTTGTGACACTATTTTTGGAATATTTATAATTCTTTTTTACGATTTGAGTAGCAGCAAAAATCTAAGCTAAACTTGATCTACTTGCAATATGAAGTCGTATTGTCTTAATTTTTAAGATCTAGTTGTCATAATTTTGGTGATTTAGATGTTCATATAGAGAGACTATTTCATCGCGATCGATGACCTTGACCAAAAATTTAAATATCTACTTCAACGTATTAGATATGCTTCCTTCTACATAAATTCTCTTTCAGTCTATGTATATATATACGTTATAATACAAATTACATCACGTGAACCTGATAAAAATTAAAACGTTTGTTAATAGCGTAGTTGTTTAGGCAGCAATATGTTTACCTTTTTCTAAACTATCAATTTGTTCATTTGTAAAAGATGTTCGATTTCTTTGCAATTTTCTTTTCAGTATTAATCTGGCTTGATCATCTTCGTTAGTTCCAGTGTTGGATGTACAACCGTTTGAATTTTCACCTTCCCCGGAGCCTGTTTCGTCCGAATGGTGACCATCAAGTTCTGTAAATATTAGATTATAAGAATTAGTAATGCAAACAATTGTTTTAAATATAGTTTAAATGCATAATTTTTGAAATTTTTCAATTAACTCTTGACTATATAGCCATTTTGGGCAATCATCTTAAACAAACGCAAAATACCTACAGTCGTGTCGGCTACAAATTACACGCTACCCATTATTATTGAATGCAATATAATTAAAGAACGAGCACTAAAAAACACCTCGTACTTCAGCAAATGGTGAATCTCTCAATCTCTTGATTTTTATATATAATCAACTCTTCAGAAATTTCACCGAATTCTACTACTGAATAATTTTCTTAAATCTTTAAATTCAAGTGTTTTCATATTTTTTATAGCAAAAATGGGATTACATTGTACTTTGTTTTGTACATTGTGCTTTATTTTGTCAACTCAGTAGACTTTTTTGTTGGATGTTGACGTATTAACGGCAATACGATCAAGTGGCCCAGCGACACCAAGCTCGAGCTTATTAACGCGAGGACCCAGGCAGACGCAACCACACGCCTAACCTTCCGAGGGGCTCACCGCATAACATGTGGGAACGGTGGTCGCTAACAATTAACACTTACGATACTGAAAAAATAATAAGTAACATTCTTAGCTACGAGAAAAGTTTTGTAAAAGTAAGGATTTTATTTGAAAGATAGTGTTAGTAGTGGAAATCACATTACAAAATTTACTGTAATTTACACACAAAATACATACGTAAAGAACTGTGGTACTACAACGGGAAAGAGAGAGAATAGAAAAATTTTTGTGAACATCCAAGACGATTAAGTTTAACATTTAAAAAACATTAATCTACACACAATTCAAATAATTTAAAAAGTGGTTTACAGAACCTAAGCACACAACTAGGAACTCTGTCAGGGGCTGTGGAAAGGTAACGTAACAGTAAGCTTTCAGTAATTAAGGGACCAAAAATGCAATTAGATTGGTTTACTCGATACGGATAAATCATCTGAACATGACGAATAGGTCATTTGAACAAAATCAGCAAGTTGATCGGAAATGGCATGATCATTAAAAACTACCTTTCTTTTCAAAAAATAATGTTCTTGGAAGTGTCTTTTGCTTTGAGTTGACGAAATCACAAAAGCGTTTCGAATCTCGCTGAAACGTTAGTCTGCACCTTTTCAAATAATCCATGTAGCAAAATTATTTGGGATGAACAAATCGTACCGAGCAATAAAATAGCGGGTAAAATATAAGAGAGAGACAATTTCCTTATGTTTTTACCCATCTACCTAGGGTAGAAATGTATTATAACTTTGAGCCAACCGAAAATATTTTTTATCAATAGACGGAAGCATCTCCGACCCCACAAAGTATATATATTCTTCGTCAGTATAAAGAACCGAGGCGATATAGCCATGTCCGTCTGTTTGTCTGCCCGTCCGTCCGTATGAACAGCTAGATCTCATTCCAAGCAAGCGTCATTTTCAGTGTAGAAGTCAATTTTGACACGCACAATTTTAATCACTATCTTAATGATATTTGAAAGTTTGGTTAGAATCTGATAAAAAATATTGAAGTTATTAAAAAATTACATTTATAGGGTGAAATCATGTGCGCCTGTACCTGTTTAGTTGCTATGTAACTAAGTGATGTTCAAAAAACCTAATAACCATAATAAAGCTGCCAAGCTTACAATTTTGAACAAAGCTAATTTCGGTATATAGTTTATTATAGTACGAGGTGGGTTCAAAAAGTAAGGTGACTTTGTATTTTTAAGAAAAACAAGTATGAAAGGTACTGTCGAGTGTGCTCGACCGTGAGATACCCGCCACCCAATTTTACCATCGAAATATATTTTTCAAAAATATACTGATAAAATACTAAAAAAAATGTACTAAAAATACCAAAATAATATATCAACATTTTCTTTGTTCGAAATTATTAACTTGGCAGCACTTTAATTGGTTTATTGGACACCATTATTATGTCACGGAGTGTCATAGCAACTAACTAGGTGCAGCTGCACGTGGTAACGCTTTATGCAAGTAATTTCTTAATAACTTCTGTTTTTTATCCGATTATAACCAAATTTTTAGAGATCATTAATATGGTGATTAGTATTGTGCGTACCAAAATTAAACGTTCTAGGTTTAAAACGACGCCTGCAATTCGGTTTTATGCGATTTACGGGGGCGGGAGGGGGCGTGGCCAAAATAAAAAACAAACTTGATCTGCGTGCAACAATAGGACACACTGTCCCGAAAATTTGGTTGGTCTATCTCTTATAGTCTCTGAGATCTAGGTGTTCATACGGACAGACAGACGGACATGGCTATATCGTCTCGGCTGTTGACGCTGATCAAGAATATATATACTTTATGGGGTCGGAGATGCTTCCTTCTGCCTGTTACATACATTTTCGGTCGGCACAAATCCATAATACCCTTCTACCCTTTGGGTAGGCGGGTATAAATATTTATTTATTTATCAATATTTATGTTGTCCCCTTCAAAGTAATCCCCCTCAGATACAATACACTTATGCCAACGGTTTTTACAATCCTCAAAGCACATCTCATAAGCACTTTTCGGTATAGCCTTGAGCTCTTCCAGCGATGCAGTCTTTATCTGCTCAATCGTTGCAAATCTCCGTCCTTTCATAGGTCTCTTTAGTTTTGGGAACAAGAAAAAGTCACATGGGGCCAAATCCGGAAAATGGTGGCTGAGGCATGATTATACCCGCCTACCCAAAGGGTAGAAGGGTATTATGGCTTTGTGCCGACCGAAAATGTATGTAACAGGCAGAAGGAAGCATCTCCGACCCCATAAAGTATATATATTCTTGATCAGCGTCAACAGCCGAGACGATATAGCCATGTCCGTCTGTCCGTCTGTCCGTCCGTATGAACACCTAGATCTCAGAGACTATAAGAGATAGAGCAACAAATTTTTCGCGACAGTATGTCTTATTGTTGCACGCAGATCAAGTTTGTTTTTGATTTTGGCCACGCCCCCTCCCGCCCCCGTAAATCGAATAAAACCGAATTGCAAGCGTCGTTTTAAACCTAGAACGTTCAATTTTGGTACGCACAATACTAATCACCATATTAATGATCTCTGCGAATTTGGTTACAATCGGATAAGAACAGACAGAAGTTATTAAGATATGACTTTTATAAGGCGTTACCACGTGCAACTGCTAGTGCTGCCTAGCTAGTTGCTATGACACTCCGCGACATAATAATGGTGTTCAATAAACCAACTAAAGTGCCGCCAAGCTAATAACTTCGAACAAAGAAAATTTTGATATATTATTTTGGTATTTTTAGTATATTTTTTTTTAGTATATTTTTATACTATTATATAAATACAATATTTTGATGGTAAAATTGGGTGGCGGGTATCTCACAGTCGAGCAAACTCGACTGTAGCTTTCTTACTTGTTGTGTTGTTGTTTTTGGCCGAAAAATCTCTCACAAGCAAAGATGAGTGAGCAGGAGCATGATCGTGATGCAAAAGCCATGAATTGTTTTTCCACAATTCTAGACGTTTTCTTCGTATCGTTTCAAGCAAACGGCGCATAACTTCAAGATAATAATGTTTATTGACCGTACGACCCCATGGTAAGAACTCCTGATGCACCGCGCCATGGTAATCGAAGAAAACAGTACGCAAAACTTTGACATTTGATCGTACTTGGCGTGCTTTTTTCGGTCTTGGGCTCTTCCATTGGGACGATTGGGTTTTGGTTTCGATATCATAACCATATACCCATGATTCGTCACCAGTTATGACCCTTTTGAGTAAATTTGGTTCATCGTTGACGTTATTCAACACCTCTAGAGTGATGCTCATGCGACGGTTCTTTTGGTCAAAATTTTACAATTTTTAGCAAAAAATCGCCGAGCACGCAAAACACTCATAACCTTTACGCCTCTCACAACCAAACAAAAAATGCCATTCACTTGAATCTTGGAACAGATGTTCGTGAAGAGTGTAACACAACATAACAAAAAAAAAGAAATCGATAATCGAAAGTACATTGCTCGCGAAATTTGAAGTAACCTTACTTTTTGAACACACCTCGTATAGATTTTAAGTATAGGTCTTTTAAGTATATTTTCCAGTATATTTTTGAAAAATATAATATTTCGATGACCGCTCTTTTTTTCCCAATTGATTGGGTGGCGGGTATTTCACAGACGAGCAATCGTGACAGTATCTTTCTTACTTATTTTTTTTTTTTTAATATATACATTTATGAATTATATACTTTTATTTTATTTTATTTATTTATTTTGTTATATAGTCAAGACTTGACAGTAGCGGTTCTTACTTGTTTGTATTTATTTTTTTAAGTTTATTTGCGATTTATCGTATGTAAAATCTGCGCAGTTACTTAAATTTAAATTTGTTTTGTATTGGAAAAAGAAAAGAGCTGTTATTATTAAAATAAATAATTTCCAAAACAAAAGCAACAATCCATTGCATGAAGTTTTAGCAAACTTAAAAATTAAATATAAGCAAGCAAGAAAGTTACATTTGACTGTATCTACTTTGAGATACCCGCCACTTACTTTCACTAAATGCAACCAAAAGAATATCGAGCAGTATACAAAGTTTATACCCTGTGGTCATTGACAATGCAAAAACAGTAAGTAATTTTAAGCACAGATACTCGTATATAACAGACAGAAATAGGAATATCCGATCATATAGAGTATGTCTGTGTTGTCGGTATGTAAACATAAGATAACCAGTTATTAAATTCCAAATTCAGACAATGTTGTGCACTGAAGAATTAGGTGAGCGAATTAGAGAAAGTCGAAAAGTCATACTCGATGCCATCATTACATAGAAAAAAACGTGTTTGTTCTTGTATTTTCTTATAATAATCACTTATTTCTTTACAGCTTATTCGATTTGACCAAAATAATTGGATTTTTTCCCATTCGCATGACATAATTTAGGTAGTTTTGAAATTTGGTTGGCTTATATTAAGACAAGTACCACAGAAGCATTTGAAACTTTGTGGGTCGGATCCGCTAAAGCCATTCTGTCTGATATCTTAATTTAATAAAATTTGTAAACTTTAAGTAAATGAATAAATTGAAAAATAATACTAAATTTGAATGTCCAATAAAATACTCTAGAAGCTTTCAAACTTTATGTGGAAAATAAACTTTTTAACCCCATTAAAATCATAATTTTTAATAAGCTCCCTACATGCTGCAACTACTGGTGCACAGTTTTGCGTTCACTTGGCCGCAGAATTTGCGGTGTCCGAGCGGATCTTATCCTATTTATATTTATATTTCCATTATAACATTGTGACAAACTGAAAATGTATTTAATAGGCAGATGTACACTTCCAACCTCATAAAATGTATATATGTATGTATTTTGATCATTAACAATCGTGACGATATAGCAATGAAGTGATAATGTTCCATATATTGATTTTGGCCTTAATTTATTTAAAATAATAATACAAATTATAGACGGAAAACGGAACATTCGAAAGAATAAGAAAGGCAGACGTCCTACATCAAATCACGTCACCATCACCAATAATATCCACATCAAAGAGGCCGCAGGCCACAACATTTGGATCTCAGGTTGTCACTTTTCATATGGCAATGGTTTTCTGTGTGTGGGGCTGTGAGTGTGTAACTGGCATTGAATATTAGTGAATGTGACAGAGCAAATAGATGCTGATAGCTCTGAGACTTGCCGCAGGTTTTGCGGGCCCAAGTCCAGTCCAGGGAACACGTCACTTGCCAAATAAACTGCAATGTGCTGACAGGCAACAACAACAAGAAACACCGTAGATGAGACAAGGGAGAATGCGATTAAGTGAGAGTGAGATAACCAGAGCAAGAAAAGAGAAGGCAGCTCATCGTCCATGATAAAATATGTACATTAGAGACAATGCTGATAAGGCGACAATTGTGGAATGAGGATTTCGATGCGATAAGATTTTATAAATATGTATTCTGTATTTTTGCTATTTATGCACCCCATCATCAGCACACTTTATAACCATAGACTATACTCAGTTCTCCACCATCTACAACAACCCTTGCGACAATGCTATGGTTGCCACCCCCAAGATTTTGGCGTTTAATGAAGTGTCATCGCCTGTAAAATGAGTCTGTAAATCGTATTAAAGCAACTACACGGTTTAGGGAAGACCTTGTCAAGTACGACAGCAATTCCCGTTACTGTTCTCGTTGACGTTGCTCTGCCCAAGGCTGCGGATTAAACAGATACAGTTGCTGACATGCCCATACAACACACACATACTATACACAGGCATGAGAATGAAATTTACCCACAGAGATTTGGTTTTTGAAAATTTTGTGTTGATGTGGTTAAACTAATTATAAGGACCTGAGTAAATATCATTCAATTTTTGGATGTTGAGGTTTTATAACGAATTCTTTGCATCTGATACGAACAGAACTTTGGACAATTATTCGCATAGGGCATACATATATGTATCTTATTATTTTCCAATCCATTTTCAGACTCGTAGAGAGAGGGTATTATAACTTGACTGTCTGTCTGACCAACAATCCAGATTTTAGAGACTATATGAGCTAGAGCAAGCAAATTTTGTGACAAGATGCATGTACATATGTAACCATTATCAAGTTTGTTTTAGAATTTGCCCATACTTCCATCAGCCCCTGCAAATCGAAAAAAACTAATTCTAAGCGTACTTTTCAAGATATAATGTTAATATTTGGTACACACGATCATAATCACCTTTTTTAGTGATTTCTGTAAATTTACTTACGATCGAACAATAAACACAGAAGTTATGGAAGAAATACTTCAAAAGGGTGAAATCAGGTGTAGCTGTTCGGTGGCTATGCCGCTCTGCGGTATAATAAAGGTGTTCAAAAAACCCATTAAAATGGAACCAAGCTAATAGTTTTAACAGTGGTATATTGTGGTATATTTTTATAGTATTTCCTTGAAAAATACTCTATTCCGGTGCTCGCTTCTGTTTGTTGCATTGGTATCTCTCAGTCAAGCACACTCGGCTTTACTTATTTTATACACCCGCCTACCCAAAGGGTAGAAGGGTATTATGGCTTTGTGCCGACCGAAAATGTATGTAACAGGCAGAAGGAAGCATCTCCGACCCCAAAAAGTATATATATTCTTGATCAGTGTCAACAGCCGAGACGATATAGCCATGTCCGTCTGTCCGTATGAACACCTAGATTTCAGAGACTATAAGAGATAGACTAACCAAATTTTCGAGACAGTGTGTCCTATTGTTGCAAGCAGATTAAGTTTGTTTTTGATTTTGGCCACGCCCCCTCCCGCCCCCGTAAATCGCATAAAACCGAATTGCAGGCGTCGTTTTAAACCTAGAACGTTTAATTTTGGTACGCACAATACTAATCACCATCTTAATGATCTCTGCGAATTTGGTTACAATCGGATAAAAAACACAGAAGTTATTAAGAGATTACTTTTATAAGGCGTTACCACGTGCAGCTGCACCTAGTTAGTTGCTATGACACTTCACGACATAATAATGGTGTTCAATAAACCAACTAAAGTGCCACCAATCTAATAATTTCGAACAAAGAAAATTTTGGTATATTATTTTGGTATAATTTTAGTATATTTTTTTAAAATATTTTTTCAGTATATTTTTAAAAAATATAATATTTTGATGGTAAAATTGGGCGGGTATCTCACAGTCGAGCAAACTCGACTGTAGCTTTCTTACTTGTTTTTAGTTGAGTTTAATTCAGTTTCTCAATTTAAGGTAGCATCAGATTTTCTCCCTTGCGTCAATAGTTGTACCAGTAGACTATAATTATTGAAACAACAATTTCTTGTCTCCACCGTTATTCAATTTTATCCAATATACGCACGATTGACTTGAAGTATGTCTTGCTAGACGTTTATGAAAATGTGCGATACAGCCACTCAATGTACTATTTACATATACTCCCAAATATGGATTATCTTTTCCTTCTTTATCTACGTCATTGAACGTTTATTTTACTTGCTAACTGTCTACCATGGTCGGCAGGGGTGAATCGAAAAAATTGCCGTGCATGCGTAAGAATTAAAAGCACGTGACCAAGCACTCATTTGTATAGTTGATTGGCCTTAACTAAAAAAGTCATTTAGCCTAAAATGTTATTCATTTGTTGATATAATATAAGCCTATCCAACGCTTAAAAAAATTTAGGGGAATTCAATTTGTACTGTACTTAGTATGCTATAACTCTCCGCTCTCTATAACCTTCTGAAAGTAAAAATTATGGGTACCACTATTTGAAATTAAAAGATGTACGGTATATCACTGTTAAAGTTAATTTTACATCAAGTCTTTATGCTTGATACATTTTTGGCAAGTTGGGAGTATGGTTATAACTTTCAAAGCATTCAATAATAGCCTTTCGATTTATTTATGTTAAAAAGTACATGTAATAGGTAGATGGAAATTGACTGTACGTTCTAAAAACAACTCACCTTTTTTAAGCAAAGCATTTTCTTCTGTTATTGTACAATTGGTCATGTGCGCATTAGACCCACCAATATCTGTAATATCAGTTTGTGGGCTTAGTGGATGGCATGAACCCGTTGCTGAAACTTGTGTGACATTTCCATATCCAGCTACAGATATAACGTCTGCCGATGTAGGGACTTGACCGCTATTTGGAGGTGCTGTATACCAAGATCCTGTGGAATAATGTCGAGGTGGCCAGCTCTGTTGTTGATTATGTCCATGAGCGTGAAGCGAGTGGTTTGTATGGGTTATCGGACTGAAATGGTGTGGCATACTTATATGTTGACCCTGACCTTGGGTGGCTACAGTTGGGACAGCATCTAAAATCGAGCCGTTTTGAGTATTTAGTAAACGTAGCTTCTCATAAATCGACTCCTGTTCGCTGCCTTCTCCAGAATTGCTAGCTCCTCCGCTTTCTGAAGAATTTAAAGGGGTCGCGGTTTGTACCAAATCATTATTTGAACTCGCGCCTGTCCCGTTGGCTACACTAAGTGAGTTGGAAGTTCCATTTACATTTATTTGGGGGTGGGAATTGATCGTGGTTGCTCCTGAACTTTGCTGCTCCTTTTGTGCTGCCAAGTTCCTTAATACTCGATTTATAGATGATACCTAAAATCATAGGAAACCAAATAGTTTCTTATTTAAATGTTAACAAAAATAAGTAAAAAAGATACAGTTGAATGTGCATGACTATGAAATACCCACAACCCATTTTTAAGAAATGCAAAAAATAAGAATTCAAAAAAATATACAAAATCTATCCAAGAAAATATATTCCAGAAAATATTCCAAAATATAACATGCTCAAAATTATTATTTGGTGTCAATTTTGTAGGTCTATTAAATACTATTATTTATCACTGAGTCGCTTTGCAGCTGAATAGGTAGGTACAAAGGAATTTCTTAAATATGTTCTGTGTATATTGTCCGGAGATTAATATTATATGTTTGTGCAAATGTATACTCCCGCCACTTTGACAGTCTGTGTGTCCGTTTGTATGAAAGCTTAGATCTCAAAGACAATAAGAACTGAAGGTACCAAATTTCTTGACTATATTCGTATTTTTGCAAATTTAAAGCCTAGAACATTGTTTTTGGTAGCTTTCATATTTGTTTTTAATTTATTTTATTTTATTATTTTATTCACTAAGATATACTCATTATTTCAGATATGGGCATAGGGAATTTCATAGCGAACTCTCGACTACAGCGTTCTCATTTCTTGATAATTGATAAAGTTATACCACTTTTACTGAAAAAATTTTATTTTTTAGGATTTTCCCAGATTTTCTGGTAAAAATATTCTTTAAATATGTATATACATATACATACCAAATTTGGACTGTCTAGTCGTAATAAAAGCCATGCCTAAATGATTTCGTTGTTGATACTGATTATGCCTCAATGCCTCATTCTACCTATTACATACTCATGTTTAAAACCATTTAAGATTTTTTGAGAAAAATTAAATAAGTCTTTAAACCTGCAACGAAGATCAAGCTGTCAGAGAATATTCAAAATGAATCGATATTGTCAATTAGCTGATGTGGTCACCGATTTATAATTTTTCATTTTTCATTTACTGGTAGAGCTCGATTCAGCTTCTAGTTTTTATTTTTTTTTGAATTGGCTGCATAGTTGTGGAACACCGTCCGCCTCGTATAAATATCCAAAAACAAAATGGATGTTCGCATTCTTTAAAATGAAATATTATATAAAAAAACTTGATGCTTCCGGAAGATAGTACGTTCACCTACATTTAAAATAAGTTGGGACCAATAAAAAAAATTTAGTAAATCAGCTATGACATCGGCTACTTAACAAATATCCATGAACAATTACTGTGACTCAACTTGCTAAAACACATGCCGTAAGATCAAATGTATGAACAACTTGGCTGACTTGAATGTCATTCCTGCTTTTAGACACGTTACACATTTGTCACTGAATTTGAGTGTTCTCTGCAATGAGCATTGATAAAAACTTCCGCTTCAACTTTCCTCCAGTCGACGCCATGTTCCTACGGTGGTATTTTTTTAATTTGTATTTTTTCCATTATTGTTTGAGGGCAATGCCTGCGCATGACAACTTTTTGAAATTAATTCAAAAGGCAAAAACCGAAGCAGAAGCAACTGAAAATACAACAGTAAGTCGAATAAAAGAAAGAAAACGAGCAAACACATAAATGAACGAGTAAGAACAACAGGGAAAAGTGCAGTTGACTGGAAAAATTAGGCAGAAATGTCCTTTCGAGGGAATGAAAACCGAAACTTGGTATAAAAATGGATTTCAAAATATAAAATGAGCGCCATCACTAAAAATATTGTGTGTCCATTATACATATACATATTCAAATAGAAAATTAAAGTCCCTAACTATTCGCATATTTACGTAACATAATATATACAAATTTTGAAAAAAAAATTCTTCTACTAATAGTGACAAATATCGTAACCCTTAACATTTAGGAAGCAGCAATTTAGTGATTCTGTAGTATTCGTATAAACAACAGGCTAAATGAAACATCTCCGTCCCTAATAAATTAATTAACCAATTTAATACATAGTTTTGATCTGCACATATAATTCACAATATTATTCAAAAATTAATTGGCTAGAGTTTTTCAGCTATTTTGTTAATTTTAATGAATTTTAATAGCCGACTATGCTTACTTAGACCTATGTATGTATATACAGAGAGATAAGAGGACATGCATGACATGTATATGTAAGAGATGGAATTATATACGACAACGTTACGCAAAATACCGATTAAAAGGTCAAGTAACGCTAAATTCTTCGAATGTAGAATATTATATGTAGTATACATAACATCGCTATATGTTTCTTCTTGTACCCTATGAACATTAAAACAAGTAAGAAAGCTACTGTCGAGTGTACTCGACAGTGAGATACCCGCCACCCAATTTCGCCGTCGAAATATTATATTTTTCAAAAATATACTGAAAAATATACTGAAAAATATACTAAGAATATACCAAAATTATATACCATAATTTTCCTTGTTCGAAATTTTTAGCTTTGCGGCACTTTAGTAGGTTTATTGAACACCATTCTTATGTCACGGAGTGTCATAGCAACTAACTAGGTGCAGCTGCACGTGATAACGCCTTATAAAAATATTTTCTTAATAATTTTTGTGTTTTTTATCCGATTGATTCAGAGATCGTTAAGATGGTGATTAGTATTGTGCGTGCCAAAACTGAACGTTCCTGGTTTAAAATTACGCTTAAAATTGTTTTTTTTCAATTTACGGGGGCGGAAGGAGGCGTGGCAAAAATCTAAAACAAACTTGATCTGCGTGCAACAATAAGACACACTGTCCCGAAAAATTTGTTGCTCTATCTCTTATAGTCTCTGAGATCTAGGTGTTCATACGGACAGACAGACGGACAGACGGACATGGCTATATCGTCTCGGCTGTTGACGCTGATCAAGAATATATATACTTTATGGGGTCGGAGATGCTTCCTTCTGCCTGTTACATACATTTTCGGTCGGCACAAAACCATAATACCCTTCTACCCTTTGGGTAGGTGGCTATAAAAAAACAAACCACGGTGTATAATAGACGTTTTAGACGTAGTTTGTATTAATACTAAGACAATTTACTAACTCCTTTTGTTTGTAAATATTTCAAAATGTAGTACTTGGGATTATTATTTTGAAGTGTATAAGTCCAAAAACTTGTATAACAAATTTTACTTTGCGACATTATCCAGCATACCCGAAATCAAAGCAATAATGAATTCACCCCTCAGCGAATCTACCACAATTTCAGGACCATCCCATGCCACCCCATTGCAAGCCGCTCACAAAAGTCCGCCAAAGGTCTGTTTCCGTCCAATCGCTTTTTCTTACTTATGCTTCTGTTTCTAGTTATAAACCGAACCGAAAAATTGTGATATCCCCTTGCGCGTGAATTTCAACGCTTAACGCTTTGTGGTGGCAGCCTGTCATGGTTTGTATATGGTTCTGTGCATGGGCTGTATTTATTTAATATTGTACGTTTTTCATATATTTCTAACACTGATTTCCCTTTTTGTCGTTTAATGTACATAAAAGATTTTCTTTTCCATTTCAATGAGCACATTTTCCACACAACTGTCAATGGGGAAATGTTCAACGAAGGCCATTGGCATCTCTGTCAGAATTTATTTTGTTTCTTTTATTCTTTTTTGCGTACTTAATAAACAATAAAAAACGGCAATGCTAACTAAAAGTAAACCTGAAAAAAGAAGCAGAAAAAAGAATACAAAAGATTTAAATGGCGATAAAAATGGCTAGAAATAATGTGACGATTCAAGTATTCTATGAAATTATACAAAATTAGTACTCTTGCACACCACATGTAGTCAAACAGAATTTACATAAAGAAAAGCAAGCTTATCTTTGCTAGTAAACAAAATAATATAAGATCATTGGCATTGTTCAGTTACATAACTATAAAAAGTATTATCTAAATGACTAAAGTTATCAAAATTATTAAATTTTCCTTTTAGGTGGTAATTATAGTTCTTATCGTTTTTTGTTGCATACCCATTAAAAATGGTCAAAATGAGGTTTATAGTTTAGTGCGAAAGGTGTAATTGGCAAAAGGATGCATCCCCAACCCTTTAAAGTGTATATATTTGCTACAGTTGGGTTAGCTATGTCCTTCCGTCTGTTTGTTTGCCCGTGTAAGTGCATGTACATACATCAGAGACTATAAGAACTAAGCACCCCAAATTTGGTGTACAAGTTCGTACATTGAAGTTTATTTTCAATTTTGAATGTTTTGAATGTTGTTATTAAAGCAAGCAATTTCTAGTTTCAAATAATAATTTTGATTTAAATTAACTCGACCAGGCCAGATACAAAATACTACAATGAAAGATATGTACATTTCGTAGCTAAAGCAGCAACATACTATTCTGTTAGGCATACAATTTTGATTTTTATACCCGCCTACCCAAAGGGTAGAAGGGTATTATGGCTTTGTGCCGACCGAAAATGTATGTAACAGGCAGAAGGAAGCATCTCCGACCCCATAAAGAATATATATTCTTGATCAGCGTCAACAGCCGAGACGATATAGCCATGTCCGTCTGTCCGTCTGTCTGTCCGTATGAACACCTAGATCTCAGAGACTATAAGAGATAGAGCAACAAATTTTTCGCGACAGTATGTCTTATTGTTGCACGCAGATCAAGTTTGTTTTTGATTTTGACCACGCCCCCTCCCGCCCCCGTAAATCGAATAAAACCGAATTGCAAGCGTCGTTTTAAACCTAGAACGTTTTTTGGTATGCACAATACTAATCACCATGTTAATGATCTCTGCAAATTTGGTTACAATCGGATAAAAAACACAGAAGTTATTAAGATATTACTATTATAAGGCGTTACCACGTGCAACTGCTAGTGCTGCCTAGCTAGTTGCTATGACACTCCGCGACATAATAATGGTGTTCAATAAGCCAACTAAAGTGCCGCCAAGCTAATAACTTCGAACAAAGAAAATTTTGATATATTATTTTGGTATTTTTAGTATATTTTTTAGTATTTTTCAGTATATTTTTATACTGTTATATAAATATAATATTTTGATGGTAAAATTGGGTGGCGGGTATCTCACAGTCGAGCAAACTCGACTGTAGCTTTCTTACTTGTTTTTTTTTGTTATGTTATGCATGTTATGCTAACATGTTTGTACGTACACATACATACAATACATTCAGTGAAATTAACAATTTCGAGCACATAATCATATAAAACAAAATTATGCTAACATGTTTGTACGTACACATACACACAATATATTCAGTGAAATTAACAATTTCGAGCACATAAAGGATACCTATTTTATACCCTGTGCAAAATACATTCTACTATACAATAGTTAATGTTACCCCTTAAGAATATTTTCTACAAACAACTTTACTTGATTGGTTATTTTAGGCCATGCAATTTTGCAACTATCAACTACCGAATCGTTTTAGCCAAAACTATCCAATTGTGCTTTTTTAGCCGTTTGAATACCGATATCTCAAAGACTACGAGGGCTAGAGCCACCAAATACTTGTGTACATCATAAGCAGATCAAGTTTATTTCAGATCTTGGCCACACCCCTTTTCACCCAAAAACATTGCAATACGATCGGACATAAAACTTGGATGTTATAGGGTAAATATCTGGGTCTGTTACACCGGTTGGTGTTTCACTAGTGTGACCATAAATTATATAGTAATGATAAATGGTTTTTTTCGTGAAAAGTGAGATCTGTATATATATATATGATATACATATATATTGAAATTCCATGCCTTAAATATTCCGTTCTAATTGATGTTTTTTAAGTAAGTAGATTCTCAGATTTTTAAAGATTAAAATATTCAGCGCTACGAGGAAAACTTTTAATTAATATTCACATTTTGCTTATTTTAATACTACAAGATTTCTATTTTCTGTATTTGCCTTTTAATATTAAATTTGGGAACCAATGTGTACAAAACAATTAGGTTATATGTATGTACATAAGTACATAGAATACGAACGGAACTGCTCGAAGATACTTACACTTGGTATGTTATCGGTTGTGCAAACGTTCTCCTGTAATAATCTATCTCGGATTTCCCAAGCAAATATGCTAGGGCATTCCCGTTTGTATTGTGAAATTTTACTAACAACTTCAGCGGTGGCGACTCTTGGCTTAGAACCTCCAATAGCGCGGGGTCGAATACTTCCAGTTTCATAATATCTGAAATAAAATAAAAATTTATTTATTTATTTACTAGCTGCCAGAGCTGAAGCAAACAGTTATCCAAATCTTTTAATATTTATAAACAATATTTAAATGACGAAATCAAAAGAACTCCAATGCGTATTAATTATAAAAATTCAACCATGAAACGGCAAGCATATCTTAGAGACGGACATTAATTCTTAATTTATGTATATCGAATCGGCTGTTGATGTTGAACAAAGTTTGTATATTGCATATGCATATACATACATATGTATATGGTATGGTATATGGTATGACTTTCGAATTTTTACAAACATATATAATTAATAATCCTTTTGTATGCTTTCATTTTGTTGTATATCAAACGATGCATATATAAATTATCTAATAACTTAATAATAGTATAAACACAATTCTAATTACATATTTTATTATAGTAACAAAGTAATAATGAAATTGTAGACCCCGTAATTGTAGATTGAAAACGTTTCATTCCATATGTCTTTTGATTTTAATGTGTAAAACAAGTAAAACCACTGTACTAGACAATAGTTTGCCAATTTTTTCATTGAAATAAACATGAAGAGACACACAACCACTTTGAGGGTTAACAGTATAGACCACATAAAGTGTGCCGATTTATTTATCATTACATTTATCGTTACTCAAGTTATACGCATTTTGCTTCCAAAATTGTACTAGTTTATGATTTGTGGTGTGTGTTGTATGTAAACTTGATTCTATCACTGGCAGACGGACAAACAACGAACAACGGCCGACTCAGTTCTTGATGCTGATCATAGATGCATTAAAGATTCACAAAAAATTAATTCATAATATTTTCAATGGTAACGAAGAAGTAGGTTGTAATGTTGTGGTAGAAAATGTGCATATCTATGATTGTAGTACTTTGAATACTACTTCGACTTAGTCGAGTAAATTTGAAACAAAATTTAAATATGATGGTAAATTTGCTCACAATTTATAGGATAGAAAAATCAAAGCGCTGCTAATAAAATTGTATAAAAATTGAATTTTGGCATTTATTTATTTGGGAATCAGTTAACTGTTTACGGAAATCTATTTCTATAGCAAGCCTACTTAACAATTGCATTTAGGTGTTATTCCATTTCTAATTGATTTTCTGCCTTGCTAAGATGACGCAACGGGTATACGTACTGGAATATACACATAAATTACTATTTTCATTTTATACCTGCTTACCAAAAGGGTAGAAGGGTATTATAACTTTGTGACAACCGAATTTGTCCGACCCCATAAAGCATCTTTGACCTCATAAAGTATCTCCGACCCCATAAAGTATATCAACATTTCATCAGGGTCAACAGCCGAGACAATATAGCAATGTCCGTCTGTCTAAATTCAGACGAGCTAATAGTTTTGACAGTCGTATAATGCGGTATATTTTGTGGTATTTTGCTTAGTATATTCGAAATAAATAATATATTCCGGGGCTTCCTTTCAATATTTGTTGTAGTCAGTAAAAATGGGTTTTGGATACCTCACAGTCGAGCAAACTCGACTGTAACTTTCCTACTTATTTATTTCTTATTTTTACTATTATAATTTTTATTAAAAACAAAAGCTTTCATAAAGTTTCTTCGACTGTGAGATACCCACTATTCATATTAGTGAATACGCTAAAAAGAAAGTGCGAGCCCCAAAATATATAAGACCATGGATCTTCTTACAACGCGCGTAACTCATAAATTACAATAAAACAACAAAGAATGCTACATTCGAGTTTGCTCGCATGTGAGATACTTGCAATCCATTTTTACTGAATGCAACAAAAATAAAATATACTTAAAAGCAATCTCGACAGTAGTGTTCTTGCTTGTTGTTTTTTTCGTTTTACGTTTTGCTTGATTTGCTTGCATAATATTACATATTGTCATAGACAGTCAAGCTATATCGGTCAATGATGTCTCCTTATGCATACAATTTTGTTTGTCACAAAGTTTTAACACTCTTCCCTTTGGGTATACTAGTATAATAAAGATGCTCTTTAAGTCAAAAAAATCTACTCTCATAAAGTGATTGTTATTACTTATTTGGGTCATACCAAAAGTAAGTACTTAGTTAAAAATATAATAATTACTGCACTCTTTGTTGATACAAACAAAACAAACAAGAAAGCCGTATTTAATTTAAAATAGTGGTGTATAACTGCAAAATTCACTAAAATACTCACCTGCCTAAAATTTTACTAACGCATCCGTTGGAAACTTGAAGGATCCGAGAAATATCACATGGTCGAGCTCCGGAATGAGCTAACTCAACTATTTTCTGTCGAGTCGAGTCGGGTAGCGGCCTTCCTCCAACAAATACACCGCCCAGCTGATTAACACCGCTGTGACCTGAAAATTAAAAAGTTTATACAAAATCCTTTAGAGTGATTATCGGAATGTTTATTTGTTAATTTTTGATTAAATGTTGTTTTTTTATAAATTGTTTGAAAATGTTTGAGTGATTATGAATGTGGTGAAAAATAAAAAAATTGATTTAATATTTGCAGAAGGATCAGGTCAGAACACTTAAACTTAACTAAGCTTAAAGCCACAACTCTTAGTTCATGGTATTTGTTAAAAGCCATATACAGTACTCTAAGAACATTCAGTTTTTGGTATAATATTTAGTAGATTTTGGATTTCGGAGACTATGAGAGCTAGAGCGACTGAATTTGGTGACAAGATGTAGTAGTATACTTATTCAAATTTGTTCTAAAATTTGGCTGCGCTCCCATCCGGCCACGCAAATCAAAAAAAAAAAAATTTTGAAGCGTGCTTTTCAAGCTAGAATGTTAAATTTTGGTTTACGATGTAAACTTTACATCATTACGAATTTAATGATTTCTTTAAAGTTAGTTGCGATCGGATAATAAACAGAAGTCATTTACTGTCAATGGGTGAAATCAGGTACATCTGCTATGTCACTCTGTGATATAATAAAGGTATTTAGTAAACCTAATTAAGGACAGGCAAGCTAATAATTTTGAGAGTGGTATACTGGTGAGTAGTAAATCTAATTGTACTAATATTAAGCTCAAAATTCTACTCTTCAGAACATGATTTGTGTCATCTGTGTAGATGAGCGAATGTGTATGTGATCAAAATTTAAAATAAGCTTGTTCTACGTTTTGCACCTAGGAACCTAAATGACATATTTTTCTGATTCATGCACATACACGGAAGAACTTACGGAAAGACATACAGACAAGGCTTAATCGACTCGTATGCTGTTGCTGATCAAGAAAGTAAATACTTTGTAGAGTCGGAGATGCCTCCTGTTACATAAATTTACCTAAAACTATTATACTCCTTGTTTGTTCATTTTCAATGGCCACAGGGTATAAATACCAATCAATATGGGTTTGCCAATTTATAACTGATAGTCGTATGCAACGTCTATTTACGCAATTTATTTATTATAAATAGATTCAAGAAAAGAAAAGTTAAAGTAAATTAAATCTAATAAAGCAAAAAATGGTTTAAAAAAAGGTTCCACTCGAAATTTAAGTCAAGCATAGATTTCAAACAAATTTCCTAGAATTGATTACAGGATGACCCTTAAAATCTGCGTATCAATTTAATTTTTTGATGCAACCAATGGAGCATCAAAATGTCACTTTTACCCTGTTATCGTCTGCCTGAAAATAAAGATAAAAGCTGAAGGTATGCATGGGCTAATCCCTACTACATAAAACGGTTCAAATCAGCTCAGTCCTATCAATTTGGAAACACGTTTGAGCACTCGTCCGTTAAAGTGGCACCAGCATAAATTTCAAAAAAAGAAAAACAATATTCTTACAGATATGTATCTTATATATCAATCAATCAGTGTTTTGCTCTTCTGAGTGCCCATAAACCTAATCCGATTTATAAAATATGTAAGTCAGATAACCTGAACAACTATTTTGATAAGTATTGCCTTGACTTTAGCTTTAAATTCACCTAACTTAAGAAGGTAGCACTAGAAGTAAATTTCATTCTGAAAGAAGACGAAGTAAGAACGGCAACAACCAAGTAGTGACTGCACCTGACCAAGTATTTTCAGTGTATATAATATATAATAGATAATTATATCTTTAATAACTTCCAATGAAACATTAAAATTATGTTTTAATTTTGATATTTTGGATTTTCAGGCGGGGAAAGGTCGTGACCGAATTCTAAATTAAACTTTACCAGCTTAGGATACATGCATATGAGAATTGATACAGTTTTTAAACTATATAATAGATGAGATCTAGACAAAGCCAGCCGAGTGACAACTGTTGGTATGTCATCTTGGCTGTTATCTCACAGACGATATGATGGTCTAATTAGTATGAGCAGTCTATTTGTGTGTGCTTGACTGTGCTTATTGCAGTCATAAGTCACTTTTCTACCTACTTACATAAACAGAAACTTTTAATTACACAGAATCTAGCTCTTACAATCTATCAGATCAACTTGACACACAGACATGAATTCGGACATACAGGCTGTTGATTTAAATCTATTTAATGGGGTAGGGGATGCCTTATACTGCGTTTTACATACATTTGAACACAAAATACAATCTGTGCGTGGATCTCAAAGAGTATGAAAGTTAGCCACTCCAAATGTAGCAAGTAGGCTATTCACTGCACTGAACGGTGTTATTTTCAGTTTTGAATGCCACACCAACTTCGCTATCGAATTAAGAAATACTGCAACTAGTCAAATTTGTAAGACATATATAACTTGAGTAACTATTTACGAAAAGATAAAATGGCAAACATTGAAATAATTATACCCGCCTACCCAAAGGGTAGAAGGGTATTATAAATTTGTGCCGACCGAAAATGTATGTAACAGGCAAAAGGAAGCATCTCCGTCCTCATAAAGTATATATATTCTTGATCAGTGTCAACAGCCATATAGCCATGTCCGTCTGTCCGTCCATATGAACACCTAGATCTCAGAAACTATAAAAGATAGAGTAATAAATTTTTAGGGACAGTGTCTTATTGTAACACGCAGATCAAGTTTGTTTTAGATTTTTGCCACGCCCCCGTAAATCGAAAAAAACGAATTTCAAGCGTAATTTTAAAGCTAGAATTTTAACACGCACAATACTAATCATCATTTTAATGATCATTGAATAGTTGGTTACAATCGGATAAAAAATACAGAAGTTATTAAAGAATAACTTTTATAAGGCGTAATAAGGTGCAGCTTCACCTGGTTAATTACTATGTCACTCCGTGACATAATAATGGTGTTCGATAAACCAACTAAAGTGCCACCAAGCAAACAATCTTGAACAAAGAAAATTTGGGTATATTATTTTGGTATATTTTTAGTATTTTTCAGCATATTTTTGAAAAATAGAATATTTCGATGGTAAAATTGGGTAGCGGGTATCTCACAGTCGAGCAAACTCAACTTTCTTTCTTACTTATTTTATATAGAAGGCGTTCTCAAGCTAAGAAATACAAAGTAGTTGTAATAATAATACGAGTATATATATATTTTATATATATTGTAATAATAATTTTAAAGGAGAGTTGTTGCAAATGTACGTTGGAATCAAAATTAATAATGCGATGATTTACCAAAATGTAACAAGGCAGACAAAAGCGAGAAAACATCTTTGGAAATAGGATTAACAATGTAAGTGCAACACGAATCAGAGTTGACAAACAATAGAGTAGTGGACATCGCTCTGGGTCTGATGACGATCAAGGGCCGATCATACGATGAAGGGAAAACCTACCACTAGAACTAGGAATTAAGCGAACAATGAATATACGAGCGCTCTCGATTGTCTGAAAAATCCTCTAAGGAGGCTCATTTTTGCTATAAGTGATAGAAAGAGAAGAAAAGAGAGCGTTAGGGCAAAAACACAGAGAATAAACTGTGTGAGCGAGAGGGCAGATTAACATATTGGAATTTTGTATTTCCAACGTGTAGAACACAAAAACAACAAAACAATAAGAGTAGAAGCTTTTGTTTGTTTTCAATCGACTTCGCCTTTCAACATCGTCAATAATTGTTTTCATTTGTAGCGACACGAACAGAACAAAGATCCTTCAAGATCATTATTATAGGTGGAATATAATTGTATTGATTCACATATACACAAAAGCAAATGGAACGGACATTGCTGAGAGTACTTAACAGCGCAACGGGTGACTAGGCGCAGAATAAGAATAGCACAGGAGCGAGGCGGCAAATACTAAGAGAATCGGCACCGAAATAGGGGAGAGACCTATCAGTAGCATTTTTTGATTCTTTAGGCTCCGAAAGTCCCAATCTATTGTTTTTACTGAATGGATTGTTTTTCTTTTGATGCATTCGTCTTCTTGTGTACAATAATTGGTAGCATATGCTGTCTCTATTGATATATTTCACAATGTACTCTTGCACACAATTAGTGGGAACTTATCGCAAATTTCACACCAAAATGCCAAATTTTTCACTTCATTTTTGCTTGGCACGGGACACCCTAGACAAAAGAAGGGAAACTCAAAGCCACCCCGCGTAGTGTGTTAAGCCAAAAAAAAAAGCAAATGATTCAATTAGTTAGTGTGTTTGATAAGCATTTTTGATATATTCAGAAGTCATTTGCTTAATTCGGTCCAATGCATTGTTCGATTGTTTATCTTTGTGTGTTTAACTAAAAAGCCAGACCAATTGATTTTCTAAAACCATCATACTGTTTTATCTATTTAAATATTCATATTCATAAATGAATGATAATTATATATACATATGTATTTCATATCTTGGAAATTTGTATCTGTCATCGCAGAATCTTTGTTCAATTAATAGATTTAAAACAAGGCCCAAATTGCATTACTTATTTATCATGGTAACCTATTGTGTAGCACAGATCAGATATGAAATTATAAATGAGGATTTATGAATGGTGTAGCAAAGCAAGAAAGTCGGGCTTAAAGTGGAACATACATTCATCATCTGTTAAGTGGTAATAAGTTGTTGCAAAGTACGATGATGTTGCATGTGGCGGCTGTGGCGCTGTACTTGCATCAGCGGCTTCCATCGCAGCAGTTGCCTTTCCATTTAGTCCGGTGGCACTAGTGACACCCAAACAGGGCAAATTTCTCATAGCAAGAACATTGTCTATAAGAAAAGAGCAAAAGTAAACAGAAAATAATGGTCACACCTTCACTTAATGATATAATTACTAACAACAATTAAATAAACAGTATATCTAATTCCATTTAAGTTGTATCGGTTTCTTTACGATTGCTGGTGTTTTAGAAAAAATGTGCTATTAATTTTTATTGGACTTCTTATTGTAACAAAAATGATAATAATTCTATCAATTTTTAAATTAAGAGTTAAATGAAATTGAATCTCTTATTTATATTTTTTTTAATATGTCTATGGTTGCTATTATTTGCACTAAAATTATTTAAAGTTGTTCTCTTAGAATTTAAATCTTGGGCTTCTGAAGGCGATCCAACTGGAGTTAAAAACGCAATAAACTTATGCAGAAACCGCAGACAATCATGTGATAATAGTCTGATCGATATTATTTGGTGCAATACTTTCGGAAATCGCCATAACATGCGTTGACGACTGACTCATTCTAGATCTTATATATTTGAAACCCAAATAAAACTATTCGAATTGAATTAGATATCATACCTTTATGATTTATATCATCCAGAGATGGCAGTCGTTCAATAAGTGCTCCTGCTGACCATGGTACTGCGCCTAATGTGGCTGGGTTTGGTTGAAGCGTGAACATTATTTAAAAAAATATTTAAATGTCGAAGTTTTGAATAATCCCACAATCAAGAAAATCTCAATCTCACTTTTTCTGTATTGGCTTTATTGTTTGATGTTATTAAATTATGAGATTGGTTTTGATTTACATATGTATCTGAGACTGGATATTGTATGCCTAGTTCACTCGACATTTATTGTGTCAACAAAAAGCATTTAATACAAAATCAAATATTAAATCCCAGGGTTCACTGCGGGTGCGCTATTGCATGCAGTGCTAGCACAATCTAAGCCGCTGCAACCGAATTCATACAGATGGTTTTGAAGCTCTGATGACTGACGTCTACTATAAAGGATTCAAGTAATATTGCTGTTAATCCTTTGTATTAATTTTATGAGCAGCACGACCTTTTGTTATGATTTCCTTGTTCATTTTTGCACTCTTTAAAATTAAAAGGGCATTCATTGCATTATTAGCACCGATTTAAAGCCATTTTAAACCATGTTATTATATTTTCACTTTGCACCCGTATTCACTCCATATTCATATTTAAATTTTTTGCACATACATTTTTATTCGCACTTACACTTAGCTTTAGGATAATTTGTAATTATTTATGTATTAAATATTTCATTTAACTCTAAATTTTCACGGCAATATTTTTTGAAGGATTTGACCGATTTGAAAACTGTCACCTTCATTAATAACTTTGGACCGCCGTCGGAATTGAGATATAGCAAACCACGAGTCGCAGTGAGAATGCTAATGCCAATAGGAGTGTCGCATGTTTTACATTTTGGCCTAAGGTCCAAACGACTGCGTTAATATAATAAGGGAGATAGAATGGTGAGTAAGCGGTATTCTGATTGGCTATTGAGTTCGTCCGCTTACCATCCACCACCACTCGGGTCGCAACGGATAACGCTGATTGGCTGTGTGCAAAGTGACTGGTGGTCTCGCTTGCGCCCATTAAATGAGTTTCAGATGGGTGCAGAGCGCAACTGTATGTGCAAATGCATGTGCTTTGAGTTGAGCCAGGATCTTGATCATGTTTTTGCAATACTGTAACAGAGCGGGGCATATTTTGTTCCTACGCAACTATAATGAAATAAACAAGTCAAGTTGAGTATCAGAATATTTTTTTATTATTTTAAATTATCCAGTCAAACACAAACTTTTCAAAATTGATACTGTAATGAAACTCTGATGTGTGCAATAAAATAATAAGCCTTGCTTTATATTTGTCTCCTTCATTAAATGCTTAAGGATTGATATGTCTAAACGCTTATTAAGTATTTAAGGAGTATTTTCATCACTGAATAGAATCAAATTATTAAATTCATATGCATACAACTCGTGAACACACTTGTAGATATAGTATATGTAATGTATACATATATGTATATAGATACCTAAATATGCATTTTATGTACATATACGCATTCCCACATATGTCTATACATTTGTTTCTACACATGTCTTGGGGATACGGACCTCGCATTGGGGTAAACGCAAATTCTATTTGAATTTCCCGAATGAATAGACGAGTAAGTAGCAGTTGCCCAATTGAATTGTTTTACTCCGATACTAAAACCAGTACGCTCTTCCGGTAACTACCCGCACGGCTTCCGTTTCGACAAACATAACACGAATGAAAATTCAAATACAAATGGTGGTGAAGGAGGTGATAGAGCTTGTTCATATTTCTGTTCCCCTCGTGGGCGTGGGCGAGTTTTTTTTATAACAGGAAGCACGAGCTCGGACACACCCACATCTACATACTGCTCTCAATTGAACTTGTCCCGCTTTGGCTTGTGTTAGTCGCACCTACTGGAATACAGTTAAAAAAGGACGGCATGCACATACATATGTATGTAAGATACGGAGGCTGCCCGGAAAGTGAGAGCACTTATTTAAATGTTTTGCTCAAAATGTTTATGGAAACTTCGATTACGTGTTATTCTATTCAATTAACACTTTCTATGCAAAAAATTTGTGAATGTTAATATTAATTTATATATTACAAATATTGTATACTATTAAATTAGTTTCAAACGATATATGACATAATTTGAATTAAAGTAAGTTCATCATTATAGACAATCACAACATTCACATTATCATACGTTTTGTTTTACAAATATGTTAATGTTTGCTCCCATCATTTATGAAAACTTATTTTTAGAAATCGGCTCGTTTCAATCGATACGGTCGTAAAACGGAAATGCTCATAAAATACGTATGTATGAGGTATCGAATAAGGCACTCGTACACATAAAAAAAAATACAAATTATTATACTATTTTTATTTGGACAATTGTTCAGTCTTATAGAACTTAAGCACTATAATTTGGGGGAAATTATGATGTTTGACAAATATTACATTTAAAAACAAGTAAGAGAGCTACAGTCGAGTTTGTTTGACTGTGAGATACCGACCACCCAATTTTACTGAATAGAAGAATAATAAAAGCGACCATCAAAATATTAAAAATTTTAAAACTACACTAAAAAAAATAGACTAAAAACATACCAACAAATTATTCCAAAAGTAAGTTTGTTCAAAATGATTAGCTTGGAAGCACTTTATTAGGTTCATTGACATATCAACTGAACAGGTGGGTTATAACTTTGTATTGTATATGGAAGCATCACCGACCCCATATAGTATATATATTATAGTATATATATTATGAATTAAAATAGCCATGTCCTTCTATCCCTCTGCCTGTCATACAGTGTTTACGAGCTAAGCGTACATACAGACAGATAGGGCGAAATTGTTTCGGTTGTTCATGCTAATCAAAAATATATATAGTCTATATATATTGTATATATTATAAAGGATCGGAATTGCCTCCTTCGACCTGTTGCGCACAAATCTATTATAGCCTTGCTTACCCATTTTTAATCAGCAATTGCTTAGATTTCACTTTCTAATAAATGCTTTAATTAAAATAACACAATAATTTAATTTTAAAGAAATTGTCAAAAACAAAGCGTTTTGCGTGGGACAAAAAAGTAAGAAGTGGTTTTTGCGAAAAGGTATTAAAGTTTAGACGAAACAACGAAATATTTCAATGCAATCAATTTTAGAATGTATTAATTAATTACAAAAAAATATATTTGATTTTGACATAAAATGAAACAAGTAAGAAAGCTACAGTCGAGTTTGCTCGACTGTGAGATACCCGCCGCCCAATTTTACAATCAAAATATTATATTTTTCAAAATATACTGAAAAAATACTAAAAAATATGCTAAAAAAATAGCAAAATAATATATCAAAATTTTCTTTGTTCGAAATTATTAGCTTGGTGGCACTTTAGTTGGTTTATTGAACACCATTATTATATCGCGGAGTGTCATACCAACTAACTAGGCAGCACTAGCAGTTGCACGTGGTAACGCCTTATAAAAGTAATTTCTTAATAACTTCTGTGTTTTTTATCCGATTGTAACCAAATTCGCAGAGGTCATTAAGATGGTGATTAGTATTGTGCGTACCAAAATTGAATTCTAGGTTTAAAATTACGCTTGAAATTTGTTTTTTTTTTGATTTACGGGGGCGGAAGGGGGCGTGGCAAAAATCTAAAACAAACTTGATCTGCGTGCAACAATAAGACACACTGTCCCGAAAAATTTGTTGCTCTATCTCTTATAGTCTCTGAGATCTATGTAGGTGTTCATACGGACAGACAGACGGACAGACGGACATGGCTATATCTTCTCGGCTGTTGACGCTGATCAAGAATATATATACTTTATGGGGTCGGAGATGCTTCCTTCTGCCTGTTACATACATTTTCGGTCGGCACAAAGCCATAATACCCTTCTACCTTTTGGGTAGGCGGGTATAAAAATAAACAAGTTTGCTCGAATAAGGTTGCATGGATCATTTTTTCGAGTACTATCTACAGGAAATCTATACAAAAATGCAATTAATGAATAAGTTAAGTTGAGTTTTTCATATAAAATAAATATTAAAAAAAAAACTACAGCCGAGGTTGCTCGACTGTGAAATAACCGCCACCCAATTATATTAATGCTACAAACATTAAGAGCGAACACCAAAATATACTATTTTACAGAATATTATTAAAAATATACTACAAAAAAAAACAATCTCAAAATTGTTGGCTACCATTATCACATTTAATATTATATATCACAGAATGATATAGCAACTGAACAGGTTCAACTGCATCTGATCTTATCCATTAAAAGTATTTCTTGTATACTAACGTATGTATCTCTAGATTAAAAATAATGCTGTTAGATCTTTTACGTTTCGATGTGCGAAAGTAAGCGTTACCAAATTCTAAAATAAACTTGCTTGATTGCTATAGGTCCAATAGCCTCTGAAATCCAGATTTTTGTACAAACAGAGAATAATGTAAACACGTTTTAATATAATCTCTTAATTTTAAAAATTTAAAGTATCATATAAAAAACAAAATATTATGTTTTCAATATTTAAATTTTCGGTCCCTGTGGACTTTTTTTGAGACAAATTGTAAATTGTTTCTTATTATTTGACTTTAATACGAAAAATTTTCAATAAAATTTGATAAATAATTAAAAATCAGAATTATTTATTATCTTAATATGAATTGGGTAATTCATAATTCTAACAATAAAAACTACTCAAGCCCAGTAATCCTCAACAATGTGTTTCATACCGAACATTACTCATGGTTTAAAATATTTAATTTATTTTTGGTAGGTATTAAGAGCACATAATATTTCAATCTCACATACCAAAAAAGCAGTCCCCTTTTTTTTTGTTCTTGGAATTTTAATTTGTGAAGATTAGATCTTATGTGTTTGTATGCATCTTTTATCATACTTTATCATGCTACGGCGTTGATGGCAATATTAAAAGAAATAAAAAAATCCTTCGTAGGAGAATGGGTAAAAGAGAGAGACTACGGACGATAATGCATACCACTGAGTAACGGGTGAAGTATTATTGTAATACTCGCATAAGACACATTAAAGTAAATCTCACCCGACAGGAAGTTGCGCCCAGTCTGTTCAAGACCGTTTTGCCGCGTGGCACGTGCCGACGCTGGTGAAAAGTATTTTTCAGCTTATCGGGGTTGCAGAACTTTACGGATTGAGACTGGATTGAGCCGGATCTAGATACGCCTCCTGGTGTGATTGGGGACCCACATTCGAGCGAATAATTATTAATCGAAGTATGTAGCAAAAGTACTTGAAAAAATAACAATATATATATATATGAGACTATATAAATTTGTTTGTTTAATCCTTATTATTAATATATAATTGTTGTAAATTGTTGTGATATGAATATTATGTGATAAACACTACGACTTGAAACCTTAAATATTAAAGAATATTTTAATTTGGTAAACATAAAACTATACATGTAAATATATTTATAAAATTTAGTTATTAAATTTAAAGTTATTATAAACTTGACTGATAACTTAGAATTTCGATTATAGAACTACTCACAGAATTAAAAACAAGTAAGAAAGCTACAGTCGAGTTTGCTCGACTGTGAGATACCCGCCACCCAATTTTACCATCAAAATATTATATTTATATAATAGTATAAAAATATACTGAAAAAATACTTTAAAAAATATACTAAAAATACCAAAATAATATATCAAAATTCTCTTTGTTCGAAGTTATTAGCTTGGCGGCACTTTAGTTGGTTTATTGACCACCATTATTATGTCGCGGAGTGTCATAGCAAAAAGCTAGGTGCAGCTGCACGTGGTAACGCCTTATAAAAGTAATATCTTAATAACCTCTGTGTTTTTTATCCGATTGTAACCAAATTCGCAGATATCATTAAGATGGTGATTAGTATTGTGCGTAGCAAAATTGAACGTTCTAGGTTTAAAACGACGCTTGCAATTCAGTTTTTTTCAATTTGCATGGGCGGAAGGGGGCGTGGCCAAAATCGAAACCAAACTTGATCTGCGTGCAACAATAAGACATACTGTCCCAAAAAATTTGTTGCTCTATCTCTTATAGTCTCTGAGATCTAGGTGTTCATACGGACAGACAGACGGACAGACGGACATGGCTATATCGTCTCGGCTGTTGACGCTGATCAATAATATATATACTTTATGGGGTCGGAGATGCTTCCTTCTGCCTGTTACATACATTTTCGGTCGGCACAAAGCCATAATACCCTTCTACCCTTTGGGTAGGCGGGTATAATAATATGATAAAACAAGTAAGAAAGCTACAGTCGAGTTTGCTCGACTGTGAGATACCCGCCACCCAATTTTACCATCAAAATATTGTATTTATATAATAGTATAAAAATATACTAAAAAAAATATACTAAAAATACCAAAATAATATATCAAAATTTTCTTTGTTCGAAGTTATTAGCTTGGCGGCACTTTAGTTGGTTTATTGAACACCATTATTATGTCGCGGAGTGTCATAGCAACTAGCTAGGCAGCACTAGCAGTTGCACGTGGTAACGCCTTATAAAAGTCATATCTTAATAACTTCTGTGTTTTTTATCCGATTATAACCAAATTCGCAGAGATCATTAAGATGGTGATTAGTATTGTGCGTACCAAAATTGAACGTTCTAGGTTTAAAACGACGCTTGCAATTCGGTTTTATTCGATTTACGGGGGCGGGAGGGGGCGTGGCCAAAATCAAAAACAAACTTGATCTGCGTGCAACAATAAGACATACTGTCGCGAAAAATTTGTTGCTCTATCTCTTATAGTCTCTGAGATCTAGGTGTTCATACGGACGGACGGACAGACGGACAGACGGACGGACGGACAGACGGACATGGCTATATCGTCTCGGCTGTTGACGCTGATCAAGAATATATATACTTTATGGGGTCGGAGATGCTTCCTTCTGCCTGTTACATACATTTTCGGTCGGCACAAAGCCATAATACCCTTCTACCCTTTGGGTAGGCGGGTATAAAAAACCTGAGCCTTGACCGTGCAAGATTCGAGTATATTGCTCTTCCGAATTACATATCGATCGCCCCATAAATATAGAAGATATATTTTTCACTGTTGCTTAACGAATTTTGTTAATTGCAAGTTCGGAAATTTAATTACATCAATATATTACTGTAATACTTACATGTGTATGTACATATGTACATTGTACATGTAAGTACAAGTATAATTTTTTATTGTTTAATTTGTATATTATGGAATTGTATTTTAGAAAATAAAAACATAAGATAAATAATGATTAAATCTTATATGCTTCATACATTATGTTATATTACTTACTTTAAGTAAAAATGTATAATTTGCAATCGACCTCTGAAATGGCTTAATGTCTTTAAAAAAATGTCTTTCAAAAGTACAAAGGTTGTAGGGCGGGCATTTCGTATATACAAAGTCGTGGTAAAATTACAGAAGGATTGCGCATGCCATCATATAGTCAAACTCTCTCTACTAGAATGCTTTTTCTTAAACTTGGAATTTGCTGTTAGTGTTGTTCAAGTTGTTGGTGTTGCATGCGATTGCTTGATATGGTCTGTGTTTGAATTAAATCCTGTGTGAACTCTTGCGACTAAACGATAAGCACAATATCCCATTATTTAGAGCAAACGTTGGCAACTGAAGCTGAAGTCGATCAAGATATGCATGATACGACGCCCACAGCCACACAAATAAAACATGTAAGAAAGCTACAGTCGAGTTTGCTCGACTGTGAGATACGCGACACCCATTTATACTTAATGCAACAAACATTATAAACGAGGACCGAAATATAGTACTTTTCGCGAATATTTTAAACAATATAACAAGAAAATTTATCTCAATATACCACTGTCAAAACTTGTATTAGCTTAGCTGCAGCTTACTAGGTTTATTGAAAACCTTTATTACATCACAGAGTGCCACAGTCACTGAGTCGGTGTAGCTGCACCTGATTTCACGCTTAAGGATATTTCTTGAATAACTTCTGTGATTTTTTTCTGATCGTAACTAAACTTACAAAAATCATTAAGATAGTAATTGCGATTGTGTGTACCAAAAATTAGCACTCTATCTTTAAAAGCTTTAATTTCCTGTTAATCGCTTTGCTGAAGCGGAAAAGGGTGGTGCCAAATTCTAAAACAAATTTAGTTCAGTGGCAATATTAATACATATTGTCATTAAATTTGGTTGCTCTAGATCTAGTTTATAGTCTCTGAAATCAAGACAGACGGATATATAGATATAGCTATATTGTCTCGGCTGTTGACGTTGGTCAAGAAAATATATATACTTTAGGGGGTCGGAGATGCTTCCTTTTGCCTGTTACATAAATTCTTGGTTCACACAAAGTTATAATACCCTTCTACTCCTATGAATAGTCGGGTGTAAGCACTATGTACATATGAATGTATATACGTCTAGTACTCAGTATATACACTCTCGCTTGCACTTAAAGATTGAACGGGAAAACACACATGTAGATGTATACACATATGTATGTTATGGGTCTTGGAAATTTATCATTTTTGGCTTCCATTAAAAAACAAGGGGAAAAGCTGAAGTCAAGACTACTCGAACACGATTTTTGTTATTTTATGGATAGAACTCGATTTGTCACGAAATTTATTGAAATCTGAGCGGAAGCATTAGTTTGACTAGTTGGGATATTTCATGATGCACCTGGCTAAGCTCAGTTGATGCTGACTAGAAATATATGCACTTTGTAGGGTTGGAGATGCATCTTTCTACCTGTTAAATATGTTGCTCAATAACTACTATACCATTTTTTCATTATTTTTAATGTACACCGAGTGTAATAATCAAATAAAAAAGCTTTGATCGAGTGTCTTTGATATTATTAATTGCAAGAAAAATAAAGAACGAACACCAAAATATTCTATTTTACGAGAATATATAAATATATATACATATATTTGTAAATGTACTCTAAAAATACCAAAATACACCAATTTATCTCGTACAAGTAATTCTTGATTTACTTCTGACTTCATTGTCATTGTAGTAAACTAAATATCTTAGTGATTATTATATGTGTACCAAAATTGATTTGAATCTCTACAATCGAGATTTTCAAGCATATAGACGGATATGCCTAAATTGACTCGACTGTTAAATATATATTCGCTATAATAATACCAACTTACCCTATAAGTAGGCGGGTAAAATGTAGGCGAGTAGGTGAGTAAAATGCGTAACAGAAAACAAAACTGAAGCGAGAAATATGAAACGTGTGCCATGATGCTGCTGTACTGTTAAGAGTGTTGATAACTCGTCAAGGCTAAGTTCACAATACCACCTAAAAATGTCGTTTAGGGACATGTGCTAACTAATTTCCGCCATTCGATATATAGATGCCAAATACTGACAAGAAGAGAAATGGCTAAAAGTCAATTGCCAAAGCTGCACTAACTTTATAGCTCGCATACATATGTATATGGCTTCAGATCGCGAACCTATGCATAGTGTATAAAACTGACCCGACAAGTCAAAAGGGACCAACTCATAAACAATATAGCCATGTGCGTCTATTTGTCTAGAGCTATCATGTTTTGGGACAATGCTCTACCATTTTAATTTAATACAACAAAAATTAGAGCAATAAATATATACCAAAAAATAAAATTAATTGCGTTTATTAGCTTGGTTGCACTTTATATAGAGAACAGCATTATTATGTTAGTGAGTGCAGCTGATTTCGACCTATAAAAATATTTCTTAAATAACATCTGGGCTTATTGTCCGATTGTAACCAAAAATCAAAATCTAAAACAAACTTAATCTGTGCGGAATGTTTTTTATTGCTTTTATTGTCTCTGAGATCTAGGACGGACAAACAAAATGAGCACGGCTGTTGATGCCGTTCACGAATATATATACTTAATGGGGTCACAGATGTCTCCTTCTTTAGAACTCATTTTCTTTTCCATTGAGAGTAGAGAACATAATAACAAAATGTACAACAACAAGTGCAATAAAAAGTCCCGTTAGGTTTCAAGGAATGAAAAGTGATCGTTCGGCCGCTCGAAACCAATAAGTGAAAGGCGTAGGGCCGGGTTCTTGTTCGGAAGCGGAAAACAGAAATGAGTGCTGTAAGTAAGTTAAGAGCAAAATGATGCGGTAAATTTGTTATTGTTTGCTGTGTTAACATGCAACTCAGATCCTAAAAGTCGAATAAGTGGACACCACGCTTGAGTGAAAAAATATCTCTTCTGTGTCCAAGCCTTTTGTTTTTCTTCTCTGTGCGAAAAAAACTGGAGAGAGAGCCGGGAATATCATGCCGCATATATTAGGTTTAGATTACTAAAATTCGTTAATCTATTTTTGATTTCAATTATTACATTTTTCTGCTACAGAAAAGCGCATGAATTTATTAACTCGGATCTTGGTTCTAAAGAATATACTTACTTTATAGGGACCAAGATGCTCCTTCTTACCAGGTACGTAATAGTCCTTAATTTTGAAATATCAATGTTCTATATATGAGTAAAATTGAGATAAGTGATTATAAGATATTGTAGATAATTTAATATATTTTTTATATTATTGTAAAAAATGTACACCAAATTATTTTATTTCATAATATGATACTACAATTATCACACTTGAAAATCCTACTCGACCAGTCGCATTCTAAATTCATAGCCACTGAAGCTGTTGCTCCCCGCGGGGAATTCGACTAACGAGCCATTAAACAATTAAAGTATCGTAAGGGCTTACAGTAACCTGGTTGATAGGCAGGCCGCTATGACTATGGCCAGAGCGACGCATTTGACCAGCCAACCAAATACAAACAACTGAAAACACATATCTGATACACAATGCGTAGTGCAAAAAGGATGAAGAGAACAGTGGAGGGGGACTATCGCACAAAAACAAGAGCAAACAACTTCACACTCCCGCTCCTTTTTCCTCATCTCAGCCTTCTTTCTCCCAAGCTATATGAATATGCTTCAATTATTATAGGCATTCCGTGCTTTAGGGTGCCCTTGCCTCACTTTTCATCCACATTGTATTAAGACTATCACTTAACAAAAGCCTAAGCTAACTCCCGCCCCCAAACAAACTGGTTATTTTCCCATAACAACAACAACAGCAAAAAGCAAATAGAATACTTATGAAAAAGGGGCGTAGCAGAGACCGTTGAGTGGCAGTAAAGTATGCACACGTAATTAAAAGGCCTCATGCTGAGTGTAGCCAGTTACAAATATCTCAATCTCCTTTGCATTCATGTCATATCCAATACATTATTACCCACAACTGGAAAGAAATGCTAAATAACCATAAAAAATTATCATACGCTTATAGTATTCGTGCAATTGACCATCATAACACAAATCGCGTAGGGATTAAAGCGATTAATGACATTTACTTTACTTGTAATTCATAATTTAGTATACAAAAATAATAATATACGAATATATAGGAATATTAAGACGGGCCAGACGAGTCGAGATTTTTTATACCGATGAATCTCATAATATTTATAAAAATCCATGCCATACAAAATATTTATATATGTATATTGTTATAAAATATGTATGTATGTACGTAAATTTTAGCCAAAACAAAGATTTCTCCATATACCCTATCAAGATAATTAATGTTTGTACGAGGTTTGCATTCTGATATATATTAAGCTTTCCTTGAGAACAATTTACAATATGCGAATAAATATGTTGATATTACATGACTTTAATCTTATTACTTATTGACCTGTATTTTACCCCTTATTCTTACATTCATTAGGTCGTCCTATACTATTAACCTAGAGATTTATCAATATTAGAGTTTGAAATATTATATTAATCTGATCAAAATAGATCAGCAGCAAAAAACATAAATATACAAGTTTAAGCAGTACAAATTATTTATAATTAACCTTCTCTTTAAAAATATTATATTTATCCCCGCCTACTCAAATGTTAGAAGGGTATTATAATTTTGTACCAATTTAATATATATATCTGTGACAGGCAAAATGAGGCATTTCCGATCGCATGTAGACAAGTCTGTTTGTCCGTCTGCCTGTCTGGATTAAAGCAACCAAATTTAGTGACAATATGTATTATTATTGCAAGCATATAAACTTTGTTTGATAATTTGTGCACTTTGTGTGCACACAATAATACTAGGCATTTTAATTACTTCTGAAGTTTTAGTTGCTATCAAACAATAGACACGGAATTTATTCAATAAATACTTTTAAGTGGCAAAATCAGATGCAGCTGTTCTATTGCACCTGTTCAGTTGCTATGTCAGTTTGTGATATTTAATAATCCTAAAAAAGTGTCACCAAACTAATAATTTTGAAATCGTGTATTTCGCAAAAATATATATATATTTTTTTTTTGCTATATTTTTATATTTTCTCACTCTTAATTTTTGTTGCGTTCACAAATGGGTGACGGATGTCTTACAGTCTAGTAGACTCGACTGTAGCTTTCACACTTGTTGGATAATAAATTCTGCGTTTTTTCCAGATAAATACTACATTTACAGAGTACAGGAAGAGCATCATTTACAGTAAATATTGTGTCGTTAAATAGCTTGATCTGTACAAGGAATACCCGAACCCACAACGCAAATTTGAAATGGGTAGCTCTTATAATCTATAAAACAAGAAACACATAAGCTAAACAAGCAAACACACCAGTGCGAAGAATTTCACACACAAGGCGTACTAAAGCTAAAATACACATAGCTTGTAAAGTTTTAAAAGTTGTGTATTTGTTTTGTAGTATAGCTCTTTTGCATTGTGCTACAGTTTATTAGGCGACAAATCTGAGAGTATAGAAAAGCTTATACTTTTCTTCGTTTGGCTATGGCTCTCATACAGCTGAAATCAAATACAATAAAATATACAACAACATAACTTACATATACACAGAAACATTCGCATGCAAAAATATTATCGCATTTTATGCTTGATCGCTTGTCGAAAACGATTTCAAAAGTTTGATTATGTGTGGACTATGAGTGGTTTTTCTTGATTTTTTTACTTTTTTGATGATACGTCTCTCGCTTGCATTGACTTCCGACAGATTTACGTCTATACCCACAGGCTAGCATGTTTTTGGAATGAGGATAATTTGCTCTCCAAAATATACTATATTAGAGGGCCGATCGATAATAATTTCAAATTCATACTAAAATATCGCATATACATGTAATATTTATTGTATTATTGAAAATTATATTATTATATTTAATTACAATAGGTTAAATGAACGCCTAGATCTCACAGATTATAAATCAACCAAATTTTCGGGAGGGTATGTATGCACGCAGGTCAAGTCGGTCTTAGATTTTGGCCATTTTTACTAAATGCAACAAACATTGAGACTGAGCTCCAAAATAAAATTTTTTTCGAGAATTTACCAAAAAATATACTGAGCAATATACCGAAATATAAAATTTTTAATAATCCATTATTATATAACTGAGTTTCATTGCAAATAAACTTTTGCAGCTGCACCTAATTTAAACTATTAAAAGTATTTCTTTATTAGCTTCTGTGTTAATTAAAGATGGTAATTTAACACTACTAAAATAAACTATATTACTTGTATCTTATCGCAACATTTGATTGCTTTAGGCAATTAGAAATAACAAAATCCATATTGTACATTTGTATCTCCTTTCTTTTACCTTTTATACACCCGCTTTTTCTCTTAAAAGGGGCAGATGGGAAAGATCTAAAACAAAACGGATCTTATGGCTTTATTACTACATCTTGTCAGATGATGATTCCTGTAGCACAAAGTTATAATAACAATAAACATTAAGTTACATTCAGCAAAAATGGGTGTGGGGTATAATATCACAGCCGAGCAAACTTGGTTGTAGTATTCTTGTTTAAGTGAGTAAATGTCACAATACTTACATAATATTGTTCTTTCTAGATCCCATTATATTTTTTCTTTCTCATGAAGATCTATGGCAATAAAAAACTCAAGAACACAACAAGAATACATACAAATAAACCGTAATTGCATGTTTTCACACGATAATCGATAGGTGAATTCTTATTCTTGGTCCTCTTTCAATAATAGGGGTTGCTTAAATATTCCATAGCCAATTCCAAGTTGAAAAGAAAATCATTTCAATCCACTAATATCACGCTGGTTTCACAACACGCTGTGCCCTATTTTTATTTTTTTTTTTTTTGTCATACGACGAGAAGATCAAAAACTTCGATCTATCAAACAACTTTTAAAGATTAAGCAAAAATGGATGTTGGGCTGTGTAAAGTCAAATCATGAAAGCTTTTGAAATTGCATGAAGATTTAAACATTATATTATATATGAATATGCACCAATATACACATGAATTTGTTAGGAAATGACTATATGTTATCCATTAAATAAAAATAAACTAAGAGTCTAAACCAAATTCTGTGTGCGTTTAAAAATTTAAGCATACGTTTAAAAGTGAAATATATTGTATGTATAAGGAGGTATCTAATATCCTATATATAATTTAACGATCTGCTCGTGCACTTCCACATTGCCGCCCTTTTTGTCATACTATCACCTCAGTAACACCTTCAAGCCAAATGTAACAATAATTATAGTCAGCGTCATCAGCGCCCCAGCGGCGCGCCAATACCAACAACAAACCTCCACACGTGCCAGCAAAGCCAGAACAATTCTAAGTGCAGCATAAGCGACAAAAGCGGATGTTGCGAAACGGGCACAGCAACGATTGAAGACCTCTTGGATCTTGGTCAAGTCAATGCAGCGTCACTCTAGTTTTGGACTCGGAAAAACAACAGTACTATTGGCAAAATTTAACGTTAACGTTTTAACGTCCCGATTAAGAAACTAAATAAACATATCGACTGCAACCCACAACCGATCGTTTCCTTCGTCTGCAGCACTGGAAGTTCTGCATCCTACTCCATCTCTATTCATCAAGCTGAATCATCAGCTCGAGGGAATGGTCTTCGTACCAAGGTAACGAGGCGAACCCGAAGAGCTCTAACTAACGTAATGCCATGGGCTGCGTTAACTTGAACTTCGTACCAAGGTAACGAAGCGAGCCCGAAGGGCTCTAACCAACGTAGTGTCATGGACGGCGTTAACTGGCGCCCGAGCAGCTGGCAAAGCCCGGCTTCAAGGCTTTGGCCTATCTGTGCAAAGTGTGGTTGTTTAATAGTGCGTAACAATGTTGTGAGAAATTAAAAAAAACAAGTAGGAACGGCTACAGTAAAGCTTTGACTGTAAAAGGTCATGGATTTTTAGGGTACATGCGCAGCGTTTAATAATGTTATAAAATTATGAAACTTATAATAATTATTGGATAAAACAAGTAATAAAGCTACTGTCGAGTTTGCTCGACTGTGAGATACCAGTCGATAAAAAAGCGACCATCGAAATATTATATTTACATAAATATACTGGAAAATATACTTAAAAATATACTAAAATATACCGAAATTAATTTTGTTCTAAATGATTAGCTTGGTAGCACTTCATGACATCATTATTATGTCACTGAGTGACAACTGAACAGGTGCAGCTGCACCCCATTTCGCCTTATAAAAGTAATTCGTTAATAACTTCTGTGTTTTTTATCCGATTGTAACCAAATTTTCAGAGATCATTAAGATGATGATTAGTATTGTGTGAACTAAACGTTCTAGCTTTTCCATGATGCTTAAAAGTGTTTTTTTTTTTATTTACGGAGGGAGGGGGGGGATAAACTTAATCTGCCGCCCAAGCTTTTACACGTTGTCTCCAAATTTGGTAGCTCTAGCTTTTATAGTCTCTGAGATATCGATGTTCATACAGACAGACGGGCAGGGCAATATCGACTCGGTTATTGATGCTGATCAAGAATATATATAGTTTATGGGGTCGCAGACGCCTCCTTCTGCCTGTTACGCACATTCGGACAAACGTAAAAGGTCATGATTTTTTTAAAAACCATGACCTAAAAAAAAAAAACGAAAAAAAAATGAAAAGATAGAAAAAAAGAAAGAAAAGAAAAAAGAAAGAAATGATAATAATAAAACACACTTAATTACTGCGGCGGCATCGCATATGTACTTGTATGCGTCAATCCGCGAGTGCAAAGATTCGTGTACATAAAGAAATAAAACGGAAAAACGCTGCGGAAACTCATTTGCGAGCGGCAATACAACTTAAAATGAGTGCTCAAAGAGTTAGAAAGTGGCTAGTGGCAATTCACTAGATACGCTTAGAGGTCTGGAATGCACCCGAAAAAGCCGCCTAGTGGGTAGTGTGGCAACCGTACCTTAGTAGGCCTATGCCACAACGGACGAATAAGGACCACCGCGCCCTGTGCCCAAGTAATGAAAAAATCTGTATACAAGAAAGAAAAAAAGCTAAATAAAGCTAATGCCACAACCATGTTAAACGCAATACACACTGCATCTTAATTATTTCAAAACTATCCAAATGGTATCAAAATACTTTTGTTGTCAAAAAGTTTATTCACAAAGATTCTAAAGTTTCTATTTTTTCAGCCCAAATTTTTTTCTTATCAAAAAATGGACGAAATCAATGTTTCATTGATCATCAACAAGTTTATTGATACCTTGAGTGCTTTGGTCGTCTAAGTAGCAAGCAGGAAAGACATAAAAAAAAATAGTGACAGAGTAGTCGTCATGGATGGCGAAAATGAGAGTAGGAATCCGATTAGTATCCGACCAGTGCCGATAGGCCAAGCGCGCAATGAGTACGAACTAAAGGAATTGTAGGCCTTTGACGGTCAACCCGAAGAATACATTTATACATTTATATTGAACGATTACGGGATCATATGGACTAAACCACTGACGTTGAGAGCGAGAGAGAGGTGAATAACCATTTCTCGCTTATCGTGAAAAATCTGAAGAATGGTGACCGCGCTCCTGACATTATAAGTGCTTTGATCGAAACCTATAGGGACAGGACTAAGCTACTGGTGGGTCGCAATCCCATGAATTTGCCGGAAGCATACTCCTTTTGCATGGCATTGCAGAATACTGCTTCCGGAGTTACGACCAACTTCACACCCTATACAAAAAGAACTCCGCAAGCCTCCCAGTTCTACCAACCGCCAGGTGCCCATCGATTTGCGAACTCATTCCAGAGACTTCTCTACGACCCAGATTCTGGTAGGAGTTCTCAGAAGGCGAATCGATTTTAAGGTCCGAGACCGGCCATAAAAATGGAGTCAAGTCGATCAGGTCTGTCATACCCCACGTTCCACACCCATCAATGCTTATAAAAATCAGTTGATATTCAACGACGAACGGTCGGAATACTCGAGCGAATACCCCCACAGTGGGTACTTGCGCCACCTGATCCCTACCAGATGAGGCAATGAGGTAGCAAGTTTAGCTGCTTCCTTACGGAAGTACCTGAAATCGTTAGTAATCAATGGGGTTCATATCCCAGAGTCCCACCCGCAGTCGTTTCAATCTCTCTGCCTTGAGAATTTTCAACTCTATAAGATTTAAATAACGAAGAGATTGGTAACTGATCTGTCGGATCAAGAGAAAATATTGAAATTAATCGAAAACAAGTAAGAAAGCTACAGTCGAGTTTGCTCGACTGTGAGATACCCGCCACCCAATTGTATCATCAAAATATCATATTTACATAATAGTATAAAAATATACTGAAAAAATACTAAAAAAAATTTACTAAAAATACCAAAATAATATATCAAAATTTTCTTTGTTCGAAGTTATTAGCTTGGCGGCACTTTAGTTGGTTTATTGAACACCATTATTATGTCGCGGAATGTCATAGCAACTAACTAGGCACCACTAGCAGTTGCACGTGGTAACGCCTTATAAAAGTAATATCTTAATAACTTCTGTGTTTTTTATCCGATTGTAACCAAATTCGCAGAGATCATTAAGATGGTGATTAGTATTGCGCGTACCAAAATTGAACGTTCCAGGTTTAAAACGACGCTTGCAATTCGGTTTTATTCGATTTACGGGGGCGGGAGGGGGCGTGGCCAAAATCAAAAACAAATTTGATCTGCGTGCAACAATAAGACATACTGTCGCGAAAAATTTGTTGCTCTATCTCTTATAGTCTCTGAGATCTAGGTGTTCATACGGACGGACGGACAGACGGACATGGCTATATCGTCTCGGCTGTTGACGCTGATCAAGAAAATATATACTTTATGGGGTCAGAGATGCTTCCTTCTGCCTGTTACATACATTTTCGGTCGGCACAAAGCCATAATACCCTTCTACCCTTTGGGTAGGCGGGTATAAAAATATACTAAAAATATACCAAAATTTTCTTGTTTATTGAACACCATTATTATGTCACTGACTGATATAGCAACTAACCAGGTGAAACTGTACCTTATTACGCCTTATAAACGTAATTCTTTAATAACTTCTGTGTGTTTTATCCGATTGTAACCAAATTTTCAGACATCATTAAGATGGTGATTAGTATTATGTGTACCAAAATTGAACGTTTTAGGTTTAAAACGACGCTTGCAATTCGGTTTTATTCGATTTACGGGGGCGGGAGGGGGCGTGGCCAAAATCAAAAACAAACTTGTTCTGCGTGCAATAATAAGACACACTATCCAGAAAATTTGGTTACTCTATCTCTTAAAGTCTCTGAGATCTAGGTGTTCATACAGACAGCCGAACATGGCTATATCGTCTCGGCTGTTGACGCTGACCAAGACAGTGTGTTTTATTATTGCACGCAGATCAAGTTTGTTTTAGATTTTTGCCAGGCCCCCTTCCGCACAATACTAATCATCATCTTAATGATTTCTGAAAATTTGGTTACAATCGGATGAAAAACACAGAAGTTATTAAATAATTACTTTTATAAGGCGTAATCAGGTGCAGCTGCACCTAGTTAGTTGCTATGACACTCCGTGATATAAATATGGTATTTAATAAACCTACTAAAGTGCCGCAAAGCTAATAATTTCGAACAAAGAATATTTTGGTATATTATTTCGGTATATTTTAAGTATATTTTTTAGTATATTTTTAAGTATATTTTTGAAAAATATAGTATTTCGATGGTAAAATTGGGTGGCGGGTATCTCACAGTCGAGCACACTCGACAGAAGCTTAGCTTAAATCGAAAAAAACGAATTTCAAGCGTCATTTTAAACCTATAACGTTCAGTTTTGGGACGCACAATACTAATCATCTTAATGATTTCTGAAAATTTGGTTACAATCGGATAAAAAACACAGAATTAAGAAATTACTTTTATAAGGCGTAATCACTTGCAGCTGCACCTAGTAAGTTGCTATGTCACTCCGTGAGATAATAATGGTGTTCAATAAACCTACTAAACTGCCGCAAAGCTAATAATATCGAACAAAGGAAATTTTGATATATTTTTTCAGTATATTTTTGAAAAATATAATATTTTGTTGGTAAAATTGGGTGGCGGGTATCTCACAGTCGAGGACACTCGACAGTATCTTTTTTACTTGTTTTTGTTTAATTTAGTAAAAATGGGTCGTGTGTATCTCCAAGTCAAACAAACTCGACTGTAGCTTTCTTACTTGTTTCAAACCTAAAGCGTTCAATTATGATACACACAATTCTAATCACCATTTTAATGATCTCTGATTTGGTTACAATCGGACAATGAATCTTTTAAAGATGTATGTACATGTTCAGTTGCTATGTTACTCAGTGACATAATAATAATTTTTAACGCACTTAATTTCTTTATATTTTTTGGTATATTCAGCATATTTTCCAGTATATTATCAAAAAGAACATTATTTCGCTCTTAATTTTTTTTATACCCGAGCAAACTCGACTGTAGCTTTCTTACTTGTTTTATTTAGAATTAAGTATGGCGTGTATCTCATAGTCGAGCAAACATGGCAGCTCTATTCTCTCTTTATATTACTCTTTTAGTCTCTGATATCCCAGTTATCATTCAGACGGCCGGTCTGTCAACGCTGATCGAGAATGTTAATGTTTAATGGGGACTGAGATGCCTCCTTCTGCCTTTTATATACTTTTTCGGTTGTCACAAAAATATAATACTTTTCGATTCTAAGGGTAGCCGGTTATAAAATTATACCAAATATTTACCGAAATATACCACTTTCAGGACTATTAATTTGGGTGCAGTTTATTTATTGATTATCATTATTATATCACAGATTGACATAGCAACTGAACAGGTAGAACAGGATCTGTATTTAGACTTATCACTGATAATTTTGTGTCAACCGGAATCGAAAAAAAAGGAACGTTCATTTTTGGTACACACAATAGTAATCATCATCTTAATGATTTTTGAAAGTAATATATTGAGGAAAATCTATTTAGTATTTTTTAGTATATTTTGCAGTATATTTTCGAGAAATACAATTTATTTTAGTGATCGCTTTGAATGTTTGTTGCATTCAATAAATATGTGTCGCAGATATCTCACACTCCAGCAAACTCGACAGTACCTTTCATTCTTGCTTTTAGTATATTCTCGAAAAATAGTATATTTCGATGCGCGCTAACTCAGAATCAAGCAAACCCAACTGTAGCTTTCTTACTTGATTAAAAGTCAAGCAATGCTTATAATTTTTTTACCAAATACTGATGGAGAATATGCATACAAATACACATAAATTTGATTTTTAATTATACATAATACTCTTATTTCTCCATTCTCAATTTTTACAGGGTATTAATGGAATAACTGAGTTTCTCAAAACAATCAAGTTTTTCCAGACAGCTAACAAATGGCAATATGTATCTTTCAATATGGCAATATGTTTCTTTGAATTCAGATTCCAAGGGAATAAATAAGGCCATAACCAGTTAGGTCATTAGAGTAACTTTAACGGTCCAAATAAGAAATGTGGAATAGCCGACCGCAAGTAAACAATTTATTTTTCTAACTAATGGTTAGATTAATGGTTAGAATACTAATGGCTAGAGAACTGTCGTCAATCGGTTTTAGTTGCAATACACTTTACACGATTTCACGTATCGATCTATCTATCATTGCATTTTAAAATTGCGTTTACATTGGGAGTCACTGTATTTTTTTAAACATAAGTTTATTAATTATTACTTGGAGTTATATTCTTCGATAGTTGTAGTAAAGTAGTACAGTTAATTCACTGCCACAATTTAACTCCAACTTCATAATCTAAAGCATGTACATTATATTGTATATTTATTTTAAGAACATTTTAATGAGTTAAACCATTTTTTAAAGAAAAATGGGTCTTGAATTTTTTCAATTTGAATAAATATTGTTAGTGAATCTAGTATTCGAGTGTTAACGTCAGACTTGTACAATAATCAGAATAAGAATATTTTCGATATGAGTGATCAACTTTGAAATTCCCTGTATTTGTGTTTTTTAATGTGTTAATTGCATTAATTTAAAAATTACCAAATGACCTACATATGTACTTACATACATACATGAACTAGGAAACTACGCGGTATATATATGACTACATATATATATATATATCCATAGAATATATGCTTTGATTCTGATCAAATATTTAGTTCATGTTTTTTCATATATTTTGTTCAATACCAATTATTCTTGGACAGGGTATACAGATCAGGAGCGGAATGAGGGTAATTCGTAGCCAGTTCTTTAAATCATTTCAGCAATTTTATTTATTTATTTTCTCTTAGTCTTTACTCAGCAACTATTTAAAAGCTTGCTTTCACGAAAAGCTACAATTGTATTGAGGAACATATTTACTGGGTAGTTAATTGAGATATTTAATACTTGCACATCCACCCACACTATCTGAAATGGGACCTGGTTCCAAGACTGAATGGAGCGGAGCAGAGCGCACCACATATTCATCCTCAGCGCACCAGAAAGCATCTTGTTTATGTCTGTGCATGTGGGATGCGAATCCATCAGTTAGTTGTACGGCACGATCAGTCTCTGTTGTTTGTCGTTGTGTATTCGCTGATGCTGACGCTGCTACTGATTCCTAAGTGTGTGTGTTTTTTTGTACCATCGCAAAAGAAACGCGTTAATTTAAATTAAAGCAAAGTAGAATAATTGACACATGTAAGCTAGACGTATGTATTAACTGGATATACGTTAAATTAAATCATGTATACAAATTTACATACACATGTATTATTTGTTCTTCATTTGAATGTTAATATAAATGTATATTATACCTGCATGAACGAATTTATATATGTATACACATATATATATCCGAATATACATATATATATCCGAATATACACAATTCACATGGCTAAATTTTCAAAATAGATTACACGTGAACTGTCAGCCTTATGCACATAAGTTCGTACATATGGAAATACAACCTTAATTACGTATACATGCACGATGAACCTATAAATTCGTACAAATGTATGTATATTATTAAATTATATACATATATATAAATTTATTTATTTATTTATTTGTATATCTATATAAATTATATTTATATGTGTATATAAATAAATAATGATATGTGTGCAAATAATTGTTATCTACAAATTTGTCCTATGCATACAAATGTATGCAAGTGAATGCGTTCTTATTTATGCTATATATAGTACATAATAGTGATAAATTAAACATATTTGGTGCGATCAAAATATATCTATATAAATATAAATCATATATATATATACAATATGATTGTTTTGATCGTATATATATAAGTGACAAACAACATATATATATATATACAATATTATTGTTGTGATCGTACATACATATGAAAATACAAATACATACATCCATACATACAAATAAATTCATATAAAAGAAATGCTGCACTTTCAGCACAGAACTGAAGTTCAAGAGCACAAAAATTTATTATGATGTTTATAAATGGTTTTAATTAAATACAATAGAGAGTGAGAGTGACCATTGTGAATGTGATTCACAATCTCATATGTACACACGTATGTATGTATGTACATATTTTGTTCATACAAACATACATACATATGTACATCTACATAAGCATATGTATGTCCATATTTGTATGAATATGCATGTGTCACGTTTGAACAATAATGTATAGATGTATGTAGATCTTTTATATGCACTCAAACGAATACGCAGTCTTTATATTCTACGAAACTAAACAAATAAAAGATTCAGAATAATTCAAAATTAAGTGTCAATATTCGAACATGGCTAAGTTACTTATGCTATCCAATATAAGAATGTAGATATGTACATATATACTGTAATCAACATATGTATGTATGTACATTCGAGTGTATACGTATGTATGAAATTATTATTCGGAAGCAAGTGCAAGTACATATTTAAAATTATAGATACATTATTATGCCGATTGCTTAAACTCGAAAATTAACATAGAATTTTATTTATATCATCTAGTATATGACATATGTACGTATGTAAGTAAATATGTACATTCATGAATAAGTAAAAAACAATAAGTACTGTGTTTGTGTATAAAATCGGAAATCAATTTCAACAACTACAATAGCTGAATATGCTACGATTTAAAATAATAATTTTGCGATTGATGTTGCTGATTATTCAAGTTGGATAAAAGATCGGGTAAGTGACAAACAATTATAGATATTTATAATATATATATATTCCCAAGTACATACTTATATGTACATATGTTCATATGTAAAGGGCGTCCCAAAATGAAATAGTAGTTGAACGTTTCTTGAACATTTTTATATCCAACGCAATATGAAAACAAGTAAGAAAGCTACAGTCGAGTTTGTTCGACTGTGAGATACCAATTTACCATCCAATTTTCCACCAAAATATTATATTTTTCAAAAATATACTGAAAAAATACTTTAAAAAAAATATACTAAAAAATACCAAAATAATATATCAACATTTTCTTTGTTCGAAATTATTAGCTTGCCGGCACTTTAGTTGGTTTATTGAACACCATTATTATGTCGCGGAGTGTCATATCAACTAGCTAGGTGCAGCTGCACGTGGTAACGCCTTATAAAAGTAATCTCTTAATAACTTCTGTTTTTTATCCGATTGTAACCAAATTCGCAGAGATCATTAAGATGGTGATTAGTATTGTGCGTACCAAAATTGAACGTTCTAGGTTTAAAACGACTCTTGCAATTCGGTTTTATTCGATTTACGGGGGCGGGAGGGGGCGTGGCCAAAATCAAAAACAAACTTGATCTGCGTGCAACAATAAGACAATAAGACTGCCGCGAAAAATTTGTTGCTCTATCTCTTATAGTCTCTGAGATCTAGGTGTTCACGGACGGACAGACTGACATGGCTATATCGTCTAGGCTGTTGACGCTGATCAAGAATGTATATACTTTATGGGGTCGGAGATGCTTCCTTCTGCCTGTTACATGCATTTTCGGTCGGCACAAAGCCATAATACCCTTCTACCCTTTGGGTAGGCGGGTATAACAAGTAAGAAAGCTACAGGCGAGTTTGCTCCACCGTGAGATACCCGCCACCTATTTTTACTAAATGCAACAAGGACCTACAGAATATAGTATTTTTTGAGAATATACAAAAAATAAACCGTCAAAATTATAGGCTTGACTGAATTTTACTAGGTTTATTGAATACCTTTCGTACATCATAGAGTGACATATCCACTGAACAGGTGCAGCTGCACCTAATTTTATCGTTTCAAAATATTTCTTGAATAACTTAAGTATTTTTTATACGATCGTAACTCAACTTACAAAAATCATTAAATGTGTACAACAAGTAAGAAATGTACAGACGGGGTTGCTCTACGATGATATACCCGCCACCATATGTATATATGTATTTTTTTATTTTTATTAAGTTTAACCAAAATATTCGGGTTGGGTCCAAAATCTGAAACAAACTTGATCTGTCTGCAAAGGACCTATTGTCACCAAATTTTGTAGCTCTAGCTTTTACAGTCTCTAAGGACAAAGTGCCTATATTTCTTGACTGTTGACACTGGTTAAGAATGTATTTTCTTTGTGGAACCGGAGATGCCTCCTTCTGTTACATTCACTTTCGGTTGGCACAGAGGAATAATACCCTTCTACCCTCTGGGTAGACGGGTAAAAAAATTAAATGATTGCGTGGCCAGATATTTAACAATTACTCAAATTTTGCCACCCACTTTTGGTAAGTGCAACAAACACTAAAAAAGAGCTCTGGAATATAGTATTCTTTGATCATATACTAAACAAATCACCAAAAAATATACCGCAATTTACCACTATCAGAAATTTTAGCTTGTCTGCTTGTTTTATTATGTTTATAGAATACCTTTATTACTCTATAAATTTAGAAGTATTTTTTAGATAACATCTGTGATTTTTGTCCGATCGAAACTAAACTTACAGAAATAATTAAGATAGTGATTTCAATTTTGACTTTAAGTCCATTTGTGGCTATACTACTAACTAGGTTGCACTTTATAAGGGTATTTGAATACTATTAAACCCCTGAGTGGCAGCAACTGTAAAGGTGCAGCTGCAGGGACTGTATTTGTTGAATAACTTATCGTAACTAAATCATTAAGATATTGATTAGTATTGTGTGTATCGAAAATTAACATTGTACGGTCAAAATTACAAATGCAAATCGATTTGTTTTCGATTTGCGGGTCGGAACCGGGCTTTGCCAATATCTATAACAAGCTGTCCCCAAAATTTAGTTGCTCTAGTTCTTATAGTCTCTGGGTTTAGGTGTTCATACGGACGGACAGACGAATATGGCTATATCGTCTCTAACGCTGATCAAGAATATATATTTCTTAGTGCGTCGGATATGCTTTCTTCTGCCTGTTACATACATTTTCGTTTGGCACAAATTCTTTAAAACAATGTCTGAAAGTCTGATTTTTCGCCACAAATTTGTTGTGTGTTAAAAGATCAAATTATCAATAAATGTGAGTCACGCTACGATTTTGATTACAAACATACCTCAAAGCGGCGTAACGATCCACACACCCTCAAACCTAAGCCTGTAAATATGTTCTTTCCGAATATCGCCGCCGCAGACAATAACAAGGAAATTCTGGCAATCATGATATATGAGAGTCGTAATTGAATCGCAATAAAGCTCTGCTTCCCTAATGAAGCAGAGCAGATCTTTCGTCGAGGAACGCACTATATGCTCGGGACCTGCGGTATCCACGTGCAGATGTTTCCTCCTAGTCCATACCAAGGCTGGACAGTCGCACAGAATGTGTCTGGTTGTCTCATCGTCTTCTTTTCAGAGTCTACACTCAGCATAGGAAGACAGACGCATTTTAGTGAGGTGATAGTTCACCGTATAATGGCCACTAAGATAGCCAACGAGGAGGTGAAGATCCCAGCTCCAACCCCGTGATCAGTTTATGACCCGTCGGTATACCAGTGGATACTGTGGGGGTTGCTGATGGAGTTGCCAGTGTCCCAGTCATTCCGTTTCAGGATGAGGGTTCTGAATTTAGCACCAAAGAAAAGTTCTTTTGTCATAGTAACTGATCTAGTGCAGATATCTATGCCAGGAATGTCTTTGATCAGACTAGCATGTCCTGATTCGGTAGCTAGAAGTCCTGATTAGAGCTTGATTCTAAGAAGACTCTTAGCAGCGACTTCTTTAATTTGGATATGCAGCGGAGTCAGATTCAGTATTGACTTCAGTGCTGCGGTGGGACAGGTACGAAGTGCATCTGTCAGTGAGAGGCACAGTAGCCTGTGCACACAAGAGCATCGTAGGTGACGATGGGTCTGACCATCATGGCAAAAAGTCACCGGATGGTGCAGGATTTAAGACCCTAGATTCTACCAAAGAATCTCCTGCAGGCCCACGTGGCATGGGTCGCCTTAATGAGGTTATTGCTGAGGTGGGAGTTCCAATTTAGTCTTTTATCGAGGGTTACCCCTAGATATTTGACTTGGTTGGATAGCCGCACAGGGGAGCCGCTACTATAAAGTTGACCAATGTGAACAGAATAGCGCCTAGTGAAGGGAACTATAATAGCTTTTTGTGGATTAATGCTAAGACCAACCATCTACTTACCGTGTTCAGAGCTGGTTACCGGTCACTATTAGAGCCAGGTCGTCAGCATAGCCGATCGCTTCAACGCCCTGTTCGGAGAGTAAGACTAGTAGTTCGTCAACTACCGGGGACCAGAGTAAGGGGTATAGAACCCCTCCCTGGGGACAGTCTTTGACTGCATTAATTTTCCCCACTAACCTGTGGAGAGCGACCTCTGTCGCTCTAGTGGTTATGCATGCAAACTGTGTGGGATGCAGAGGTGTCGACGTCTGCAGAGAGCACCGAATGTGCATATCTATCAGCCTTTCCGCTGTCTTAAGCAGAAAGGAAGTAAGACTGATCGGCCGATATGACTTAGTCTGGTGAAGTGGACGATTCCCTTGCTTGGGAATGAATACCGCATATACTCTCCTCCAAGATCTGGGTATGTATCCTCAAGTAAAACTAGCTCTAAGAAGGCCGACCAGTGGATCAAGAATATGAGCCAGGCTGTTTTGAATAGGGGCTGGGATGACTTTGTCACCCCCTGGGGGTTTGAAAGGAGCGAAAGAATCTACAGCCCATTTAACCTTTTCGGGGTCGAAGACGGATCCAGATAGGCTGAACCCGCGTGATTCCGGTGTCAAAATGGCGTTATCGCGAATGGAGAGATCTGGATTCGCCACAGAACCCGGGAAGTGGACTTGTAGTAGAAGCTCAAGTGTTTCCCTGCGATCTTGAGTGAAAGAGCCATCTACTCGACCCTTTGGCCAATACTTTATGGAATCTCGCTGCCTCTGGCAACGATTCTATGCTACCACAGTAGCTGCGCCATGTATCGCATTCAGCTCGTCTAATGTTTTTTTGTAGTTGGTGAGAGCGTCCCTATAGACGTCCCAACTACCACGGTAAGATTTAGCCTTATTAAATAGGCTTCTAACCCTCCTTCTAAGTACAACCAGTTCCTCATTTCACCACGGAATTTTACGATTGACCCTTAGGATCTTCTGGACTGAGCTGTCCTCGAAGGATGAGATAAGCACATCTTGGAGCAGATTGGCAGAGTTCTATCTCACTGATAGATTTAAGATTGCTGACCAATAAGTCTGCTTTTAAAGCTACAGAGGCTTTGAAAAGCTCCCAATTTGTCTTTTTGGGACAGAAGAAGTTGTGGCGAATTTCGACTTGACCAGTCGATGTGCTGATGGTCTGACAAGGTGGCTTCGTCTGTAACCCGCCAGTTGACAAGCGAACTCGCTATCGAGTTGCTGATTAGGGTGATATCCAAAACTTCTTCCCTAATACCATTAGTAAAAGTGGGTTTACACCCTATGTTAGCTTCATCTAATTGACAATACAATAAGTAGTCTAAGGGGACTCACCACGTTTGTTGATGACGCTGCTCCCCCAGATCGTGTGATGTGCATTAGCATCACAGCCGATCACGAGCGGCTTGTTGCGACGACAGAATGCTACCAGCCGCTGGACCTATGCTGGGGGTACATCATCCGCATCGCCCAAGAGGTATGCAGAGGAACAACTTCCCGGACACCGTCCGCAGTGGCTACCTCAATAGCCGTTGCCACCAGGTCTCTGAGGATGAAGTTAGTTAATGGGAAATGTCTTACACTGTTATTTAAAAATATAGCAGTACGAGCGGCACCTCCCATACGACCATATAACATTTTACATGATCCACATGGTAGTCCACGTATATGGCCACCGATCATGGTTCTTGAACGAGGTTGAATTGATCATCACAGACGACCTTGCACAGTGTGGCCGACGCTCCCCTGGCGTGGTACAGGTTCGCCTGGACCACTTTAATTCTGCTCATTCTCCCTCCTAATGATGGTCGTGACAAGGTCACTTGCCTTGCCCCCCCGAGAATGCTCTTCGGTGGTCTGGACGAGCCACTCGAGGGAGGTCGCCTTGCGACCCCACTCACGGGAGGCACACTTGCGGGTGGGTTGCGGCCCGAGGTGCTGGCAGTGGGCCTGACAGAGGCTCCTCTGACTGTTGTTGGACGATGACCACACGTCACACGCCTAGTTGGGCCCTTCGGGAACGGGTGAGGATGGGGATGGAGCAGGGGTGGCGGAGGAGGCTTTGGGAGCTGAATTCTTAAGGATCAGCTTGACCCTGCCAAAGCAGAATTTTACCCTTCCTTGGCACTCCGTCAGAGACCTGTATGACTCCTCGTCAACCAACATTGTGAGGTGAGTCGTTGTGCCGTTCAGGCTATGCTGCACCACCCGCCACAGCTTCGTGGAGAAGCTACTGGCGTTCTGAAGCCCAATGTAGTCCAGGATAGTCGCAGGAGTAAACTCAGCGCTACTTGGGAAGTAACCTCTAATGAGGTGAGCCTTGGGAAACTCCGTTTCCTCCAGCAATTTGACGTCAAGGGCGCTGATGGACCTGATGTGTCCAACAGCTCCCCTGACCCACTTGACAGTGCTGTTATCCTCGCACACCAGAAGCAGCCACTCATTTCGAGGTATTCAACCCTCAAAACCTGGGCTTACATCTGGTGTGGAGTGCAACAGCACCGCCCTTAGTATGCTGGACTTCAAGCCAGCCAACTGCTCGGCTGAGAGGAGTTTGGATGAATCAGCCGAAGTGAAGCCCAATTTCCACTTGGCTGAAGAATGGCTTCGTGGACTCCTTATGAGTCTTTTTGGGTCTCTTGAAGAGCTAGTGGGCTCGGCGATAGTATCGTCAGCACGCGTCCGTTTAGCCTTGGTGTTAACGGGGAGCGCAATGGCGATAGCTAGAGCTTCCGCTTGGTTTGAACCCACTAGCACTAGTGAACCCTATGTCCAAGGGAATTCATGGCCTATCCGGCTCCCCTAAAATACTAGAGTCGAGACCCGTAGTAATGGGGGTGGAAGCCAGCAGCCTACTGGCTGCAGTGCTGGTGTCGGGGTCAGCAGTGAAGGCATCGCCCAAGGATGATACTACGCCGTATCAGACTTTTCTTTTTTAAAATTTTGATCCATAAAATTGATCCCACGAGTTTTCGGGAAGGGAAGGTCATCCACGGCATAGCCCTCATACCGTGGAAAGTCTAAATGAAACTGGAGGGCGACAGGTATCCAGAGTCCGCATACTAGAGACACCGCTACCCCCCGACCATGCATCCATCAGCGTATGCTGTTCCACCTTGGATTGGGGTGATTTATAGATTCACGATCTTCGCCCGACGACAATTAGTCACCACCTCTAGCAGAGAGGCCGTGCTAGGGGCCTGCTTCCAGCTGCCCTCGCATGGAGAGTATAGTCGCACTTCCGACAGTAGGAGCAAGGACGGCACGTGCCCCATCCAATACTGGGATTACATGTTGATCCGCTTGCTGCCTCTGACGGCCAATATATTTTTCATACCGAAAGAATTGTACAATCAAACATTCCGAGAATCGTGGCTAAAATTGCCTGATTTCGAAAAGTGGATTACCCGGGATCAAAAAGATATAGATAGGGCCTACTGCATGTACAGCAAATGTAGTATTAATCCGAAAATTAACCAATTTCGTGCAAATATGCAAACAAAAACAAAAACATGAGCAAAATGTTTACCCGATGATGACGAAATTATTAATAACACTTTGAAATGTATATAAAACATGTTTTAAATAATTTCGCCTTTTTTATTAGCAAATACCAATTGTCCTTTTTTCTATCTCTATTTTTTTCTCGTGATCTATTCTGTTTTTGAGAGGCCAAGCTGGCAGCCCTGCTGCCTGACAGCCGCAGTCGTAGAACAGCTGTCCATGATATAGTGCAGCACGTGTTGAGAGATATCAATATTGAAAATATCAGCTTACTCCACGCAACCTAGAGAAAACATAGGCGATGATGATGAGCTCTGCTCTTTATGATGCACGTGCATAGCTTCGATCATTTGAACCTGATTATAATGCTAGATATTGCACCAACGGCTTACCTCACAGCGGAGTGATTGATCACCAATTCTAACAATTTAGTAACGTTCCACTGGCTTCTGGAGTAATCTCTCCTCATCGACATCGAAATTAATTCAGGAGAGGACATTGAAGATTTAGTAATGTGCCACTAGTAAATATGCCATAGATAATGGTTCAAACCCATCAGTTTGGTCAACCAGCAGCAATAACGTAAGACGCAGGATACACTTATGCAAGTACTTTAAGTGGATCTGTCCATCTACCCGTTTGACCAACTTGAGATATATATATACTGCAAAAAATACTGGAATGCCATATTTTTGAACACCAGACAGGCACTGGTTGGTTTAATTGATTTACTGTCTAAAATGAAGCAGACCCTGCCTGCACCATACTATCTTATGATACGGTTATACCTGGAGAATAGGCGGTTTGCAGTTCGTGTCCTTTCTGTAACTTCACTGAAATACATTGTCTTAGCACGAGTGACACAAGAAAGTGTACTGGACCCATTATTGTATTGCTTGTATAAGTCTGGTATTCGTTCTCTACAAATCCGCCATAGGGACACATCTGAGAGCAGCTGTAGTGAAGATTTCTGGTTCCTTGAAGAAAGTTGCAAGTTGTCGCTAAAAATCAAACTAAAAGTTGACAAAAAAAAAACAAGTTAGAAAGCTACTATCGAGTTTGCTCGACTGTGAGATACCCGGCACCCAATTTTAGTGAATGGAAGAATAAATAAGAGCGACCATCGAAATTTTATATTTTATAAAAAATATACTTAAAAAGTAAACTGAAAATATACCGAAATTAACTATTACTTTATTATGTTTATTGAACATCATTATTATCTCAGAGTGACATACCAGCTGATCAAGTGCAGCTGCACCTGATTTCGCCTTAAAAAAGTACTTATTTAATAACTTTTGTAATTTTTGTTCGATTGTAACTAAATTTTCTAGATTGTTAGCATGATGATTAGTATTTTGTGTGCCAAAACTGAAGGTTCTAGTTTTAACGCTTGTTTTTTTTTTTTTATACTTTGCTTTTATTTATTGAAACTTCTCATTTTCGAGACTAACAATAAGTGTATCAAATCGTATACTATAAACTAACTAGCAGTCATGTAGACTGGAACAGTAGAAATGGCCCTTACAAATTATGGCAGGGTTGGAAACCCGAGTCACCCTTGCGAGGTGATTTGGGTGGGTAGAGAGTTTTTCATTGTAGGACGCTTTTTGCTTGTCTATTTCATCTTTTACTGTATGATGTCTTTTATGCTGTATGATGTCTATGTTGGTTCTGCTCGCGTTCTCCCAAAGCTGGGAGCCGTACGTCCAGATTGGCTTAAGAGTGGAGTTGTAGAGCAGGACCTTGTAGTCCAGACACAAGGGCGATCGGGCGTTTACAATCCAGTGGAGGCTGCTGGCTTTCAGCTTTAGGTGTAGTTTCTTGCATTCGATATGTCTACGCCATGTTAGACGTCTGTCGAGTTGGGTGCCGAAATACGTTACTTCATTGACTTGGGGGATCTGCGTGCTATTCAGGCAGAGCGGAGGGCAAGTTTGTCTGTTAAGAGTAAACTTTATGTGTTTACACTTTTGTTCGTTTATTTTGATAAGCTAGTCAGATAGCCACTTCTCGACTACCATCAGGTGTTTGGCAAGTTGTGTTGTTGCACGGACTGGGCATCTGGAGCAGTTAAGGATCGCAGTGTCATCAATAAAGGTGGATGTTGTCAGTCTGTCACTCGTGGGAATACCCGCTGTGTAAAGCACGAATAGAGTTGGCCCAAGTGCGCTGCCTTGTGGGACTCCAACTTCGATAGTGTAGTTGTCAGATATTGTTGTGTTGCATCTCACTGCGAAGGCTCTCTTGTAGAGGTAAGATTCAAGGAGTTTATGCATAAGACCATTGAGCCAGACGCGGTCGAATGCTTGAGATACATCGAGGAATATCACGCTGCAGTATTCTCTAAACTCGAAGGCTCTCTGATGTTATTCTGTTAACTTGCTCGATAGTTCCATGTTTTTCTCTGAAGACAAATTGATGGGCTGGGATAATGTTGGGAGCTTTCATATATGGTATTATGCGCGTTAGAAGGCATTTTTCGAATAGTTTGGATAGGCATGATAATAAACTTATTGGTCTGTTAGATGACGGAATCGTGTGGTCCTTTCCAGGCTTTGGTATCATTATTATAATTGATTTTTTCCATTTACTTGGGTAGTAGCCGAGACTTATGATTCCATTGAAGAGCTTACAGATGACCTCAATAGCACAATCCAGAAATTCCATTATCATTTTTGTAGTTATTAGCTCACCGCCTGGAGCCTTTTTTGGTTTTAGCTCCCTAATGACTTTTGTAATCTCGTTCGGTCGAAATTAAGTTGGCGTAGATTCCGTTTCGAAGTAGATTTGCAGAAGAACATAAGCATTTGCTGCGGGGTTCAGCTGGAAGACGCCTCTGAGATGTAAGGCAAATGTTTCGGCTCTATCTTTGTCGCTGTGTGCCCAGCAACCTGAAGAATTACTTATCGGGGTGACGGATGTGGGTGAGAAGGGATGCTTTGTACTAGTTGGCGAGTGTTTTTCAATATATTTTAGTTGTGCAATTTCAGCATCTTTCTTCAGAGCCCGGTTTAGTTTGCGGGTGGCTTCAGTAAGACGTTGGTTTGAGCATGGTGACCTGCTGGTTTGCCACGCCCATCGCAGACTCCTTTTTTCCAGAACCAGCTGTTCAATTTGCAGGCTGGTTTTGAACACCTTAATTTCCACATCCTTTCGTTTTGGTGTTGAGATCCTGGCTGCTGTGACGAGTACCTCTTCAAGAGCGGCGGTAGAGTAGTCGATGTCCGTTTTGATATTTAGTTGAGGAGATAGCTCAATGTGGGAACTCACATACTTTCTGTATTTCATCCAGTTAGTGTTGTGCGACGTCAGACTATAGGGGTGGTTCGTAATTTATGGGCTTTAAAGAAGGATAAACAAAAAAGGCGAGTGGTCGGACGAGAGATCCGGTAGGGCCATGACACTTATTAGATAGGGATGTTTTTTGTCACCGCGAAATCAATTAGATCTGGGATCTTTCTGGCGTCTGCGGGCCAATATGTGGGGCTACCAGGAGAAACGTAGTCCAGTTTATTGCTTACTTTTATAAGTGCGTTATACAGTTGCCTTCCCTTGGGAGTCACGAGGCGTGATCCCCAGTGCGTGTGTTTGGCATTGTAGTCTCCTGCAGCTATGAAGCGATCTCCCAGTGTGTTGTAGAAGTCCAGGAATTGACCTTCAGATATAGTAAATCGAGGTGGGCAGTAGACAGCGGCAATGCAAAGGTTGCCGTTTCCTGACTGCACATTTATGAACGTGGCTTGCAAGTAATTTGTTTCAAACCTTTGATGAAAGTGGTGTTTGATGCGTTCTCTGATTAAGATGCCGGTTCCGCCGTGGGCTTTGCCATCCAGATGATCTGTGCGGTAGAAGGTATAACCTCTTATATGGAAGTTATATCTCCCTGTGAGGTGCGTTTCAACTAGCAGCATGGCGTCGATGTGATTTACATTTAGGAATTGCGTTATTTCCAGTTTATGCCGTGAAATTCCGTTAGCATTCCACATGGATATACGCAGGTTAGACATTTATTATTTGGACTGTTGAGCTACAAGCAACTGAATCACCATGTTCTGATTCTAAACAAGGATTTGCATAGTTGTTTTCATAAATGACATGAGTTCCATCATACTTAGTTGCATGGTAAACATCATAGTTTCCAAGTTGCTTTGCGGCTACATCGGAACCTGCTGAGTGTGGCTGAAGTGAATTTTCCATGCCTGTTCGTAGTGCTTCGGCGTAGGAGAAGCCCTTAGTGGTATTTAGCGGGCCGAATAATGATCTGACTGCCTTAGCGAAGAATACGTCTGTCGTACTTTTTGAGTTATAATACGCATTTTGCGTATTTTGTTGACGCGTAGCTGACGCTCGTTGCATGTGACTCTTCAGCTCCTTGTAGACCGCACAGCCTCTGTAGTTTACCGTAACGTTTTCTCCACAGTTGCCATATTTTATCTTTAAGGGGTCTCTTTATTTGCGGTGCAGTTTACGGAGTTGTGGAAGTCTCCGCAGACTACGCAGACTGCCCGAAGTGTGCAGTATGCCTTTGTGTGTCCATACTCCTGGCAAATTTGTGCATTGTAAAGGGCCGATGCGTTTGTGTGGTTCTTCCACGGTGATCCTTCGATGCAGTAAGAGCTGCAGCTTGTGATCGGGTGCACTTCGTTTTTCTTTAAGGCTTTGCTATATGGTTCGAGCTCGACCTTGAAGAGTGGTTGCGGCTTTTTATTTCTGTTGATAATGTTAACATTTTTGGCACAGAAGCCCTTGGCTTTAAGGGCTTCTTGAATCTTAGAGGGGGCGACGTCGGGTTCGATTCCTTTTAGTACAACTTGCAGTCCCTTGCTGCTTTTTAGTTGGTAGGTGTAGAATTTATTTTTGTTTTCTCCATAGAAGCCGGCAGTTGTGGGGTTTGACATTGGTAGCTCCATGATGTAGAAGTTGGAGTAAGCAGCGTGGGTGAGCAAGAGCTCGCTCTCTTGCTGTCGACGGTCAGTAAAGCCGGGTTGCACTTTGTTGACTTTGCTTTCTTTGTCGATATCGCGTGATGAGAAGTAAGAGTAACAAGCGTTCATTCATTCGATCGCTGCTCATTTTTAGAGCATATTACGCGTCGCACTTATTAATTTAAGTCAAATATGCACTTGCACTATCATAACACCAGTTATAAATATATTTTTCTTTGGCGTTACTTCGCGCAAGCTGCCTGCCAATTGTGATTCATATAGTTTAGACCACTGAGTTCAAATTCATTAATTTGTCTCCACTTTAGATATGTTGTTAATTCTTATTTTTTACCGACAAAAGACGGAGAACACCGACCGACGAAGACTCGCACTAAGAAATGCGTCCAACTCGTTCAACGGTCTGTTTGCTTGTCGACGCTTATAATTCGCTTTTTTTCGATTTACGGGGGCGGAAGGGGGCGTGGCAAAAATCTAAAACAAACTTGATCTGCGTGCAACAATAAGACACACTATCCCGAAATTTGTTGCTCTATCGTTTATAGACTCTGAGATCTAGGTTTTCATACGGACAGACGGACATGGCTAATAAGGTTTCCTCTTTTAATAAAAACTATATTAATGCGGATTGGCAATGAGGATGCCAGATTTGGAAGTTTTGATGCTAATATTATCATATTGGGTTTAGGTCCGAGCTGATCGCTGGCCATTGCAATAGCTGAAACCATCAATGATCCTCCACCGTGATTTTATTTATTGCAGACCTGCCGTGGTTGCCAATAGTTTTCACCCGAAAAGACAACTTTGGCAAACTCCTATGGTTAAAACTAGTATTTCTCTTCAAATTCTAGTCGGGCAGTTGTGTGGCACTTCAATAGTCTCGGTAAGTTTCGATCTCCATACAAGACTTTTTGTTTTGAACCGCTAAATTTGACTCTTGTACTGATTATCGATTCCATTGGGCCGAACGCCAAGAGTGAGAATGCATTGGCTCGACCAAGACTCAAGAGATCTGGTTCTATGGCATAGGTGCGTCGCTGTGCTCGTTTCGCAACATCTGCTATTTGTAGCTTATGCTGCATATTGCATTGTGCTGTCCTTGCGGACACGTGTAAATGTGCGTTGTTGTTATTGGCTCTGGGACGCTGATGACTATAGTTGTTGCTATGCTGTTACGTGGGCTTGATTATTGATTGTCGCCGAGGTGATTGTAGGACAGAAGGGCGGCAATGGGGAAGTGCAAGAGCAGGTCGTTAACTTATATTTAAAGCCAATAATTTTCTATGTGAAACGAGATTTTGTATATTTTTTACGAATTCTCGAAAAATATTTTACATTTTTACGCTCGCTCTTTATTTTTGTTGCATTCACTAAAAATGCTTGGCGAGTATCTCACAGCCTAGCAGACTCGACTGCAGCCTATTTACTTGGTTGGAAAACTTTTGTTTTCTGTCTCCAAATTTTGTATCTTTTATAGTCTCAGATCTAGGTCTTCATACAGACAGATAGAGCTATCTGTCGCCTTGGCTTTTGATGCTGATCAAAAATATATATACTATATAGGCTCACATGTGACTGCATTTTTTTAAATCTATAAGATCATGGTATTGAACCAAGGTACATATGCATGTTTAAACGAAAATACTTCAATAAAAATTCTGTTGCTTTACTTAACCCAACCAAGCCTGTGCTTAGAAACCGAATGTTAAATACACAATAAGAGCATGAAACTAAACTTTTGAGCCCCAGTTTGATCGTCTTACACTTAAAATTAAAAAAAAGGTACACTGACAAATTTGACAATGCTGTGTGGAATTTGCATATTCAAAGGTACAGTTTGGGCATTGCGGTGATAGTTAACTCACTCTATAAGTTAGGATAACCATCTCTTTATATGTATGTACATAAATACATAGATAATTGACAATTGATAAATTTTTTCTTAAAGTTATTTAATTTTATATTCATATTAAATATTTACTTTTAGGTGCAAGACCTTATGGATAACAATATGGGTAAAAATAAAGTTGCGTTGAAGATGTCCAAAGATCAAAGAGCTAAAAAACAATTGTTTGAAATTTCAGTAGATCATTTTACTATTGACTGCAATGTAAAATCATATTTAACAAACTTATATGTGAATTCATTTCAAAAACTTCGTTCTAATAGCATGTCGTGTATAACCTGGCGATTCCGTGTGCTTATCGCCCCATATGCGTTATTAGCAATAATATTAATGCTTTTAATGTCGGTAACTGCTCAGGATGAAATTATAGAAAGAATCGATGCCTTAAACGTCAATACTAATTCTAATGCGTTGAATGCAAGTAACAATTGGAGTTCAAACACAAATTATACTCATTTGGATGCAGACACGGAAAATGACACCAAAATATTATCCAATTTAAATAAAAGAGCAAATAAAAATTATAATATTAATGGAAAGATATCATCAGGTCCTACTGTGGATCCTGACATCCAGGACGTCAGCGTGAACCGCAATAGTCTGATTAATGGGGACACTAGTTTGCAGAGGCAATTAAGAGAAAAGGCTAAACAAGATAGCTTGCAGTCTATTAAAATGCATATATTAATGCGTTTGAATTTAAAAAAACTTCCAAATATAACTAAACCAATATCAGTGCCACAAAATATACTCGAAAACTTTTATAAAAAGTATAATGCATCACTTTTAAATCCAAGCCAAGAGAGATATAATGATTCACCTCCTGAAACTGGTTTATATGTCGCAAGGAAAAATACTCATTCGATTCATAATACAAAAGCATTCAGATTTTCCAAAAATTCTTCGGAAGAAATGCAAGGTGACGATCCTAATCTCTTTGATGACTATCATTTTATATATAATATTGACGATAAGCCAAGAATTTTCGATAATCATATGAAAAGAGATTATTCGATCAATGATGATAATGGCGAATATGAGAGTATTTTATCACACATAAGCAGCATATATATATTTCCCGAACGTAAGTAAGCTTACGTAAGCAAAAATACTTTTTTCATACCCTCGTCTGTTGAAAGGAATATATGTATATCAATACCAACATGTATATAACAGGCAGTGGGAGATATATCCAACCCATTCTTTTTTATTAAACTTTATCTGCATCAATGGCTAAAGCGATATATGCATGTCTTCATATTAAGGTCCACTTAGATCCCAACGGTTAGAAGTTCTGCTGCCGTACAATTTAATAGCATATTAGTGTCATACGCAGATGTGAATTTGGTCATACAGTTAATACATTATATTTCCTTAAAGTGAGTAGCGCGCATCTGTCAAATGAGCACACTTGATTATAGATTTCTTGTTTATTGTATAAAATGGATAGAAAATGGCATAGCAACTGCAGCCCAGTCGAATTAGCTCTGGCCGTCTGTCCGACTGACCATACATAGATCTCAGACACTACAATCTAAACACTTGAAATTGGAATAAGTTTATGTATTTTTAATTTTAGATACCACGCCCACTTCACCCATATTTCATAAAATAGTACAACTAGTCAAATATTTGAAGCGAAATGTACATAACGACAGACGTTATATCTCTATATATCCTGTAAGTTTCGTGTTGATCGGATAAAAACTGTAAAAGCATTAATAAAATAATTTCGCTCTGAATGCGTTTTCCAAAACATTCAAATTGTATGTGATATGCATACGTTAATAAATAAATGGGCACAGGATACCTCGTAGTCGAGCACTCTCGACCTTGACGTTTTTACTTATTTTATATTAATACATTTATATGTTTATTTTTTTATTTTGCTAAGAGTCTCACACGAGGCATAATCGTAAAGCCGACATACTTCGTTTTAAATTTGATGGCTTTTCGGAGATATCATACGTAACACTTCATTTATACCTACGTGGCTTGGACTGGATAAGGGCCAACCAACCGAATATTATCGAAGAAGTTGAAGATTATCAAAACAAGGAAATTGTTGTGGCCGTTCATCGTGCAATACGCCGAGTTAATAGCACAAATTACACCCATAAAGTAAAAATGTTTGAGTTTCGTCACAAAATTCCAATAGGATTGGGACAATGGGTCAGCGTGGACTTAAAGCCCTTGTTCGCAACAGGAGAAGCAACATCTAGTTCTAGGCAAAACAAAACTCAAGAAATCTTTATAAAAGGTGTTGAATCTTGGATGAAAGCCTTAGTCGTAACAACAGACAACACTTCAAAAAATCCGTTGGTATACATATTTTTTATATTTTCCGATGATTTTTGGTATTTACGAAACTCTTTTTTCAGACTGTCCACATTGAAATTGGTTCGCAAAAAAAACATCGTCGAAAAAGAAGCGTTTTTATGGACTGCACAGAAAGCGATCATGATATGCGCTGCTGTCGCTATCCATTAAAAGTTAACTTTACGAGTTTCGGATGGCACTTTGTGGTTGCACCAACATCATTTGATGCATATTTTTGCAGTGGTGACTGCAGAGTTGGTTATTTGGAACAATATCCTCATACACATTTAGCAGCCTTAACGACATCGGCCACGCCATGTTGTTCTCCAACAAAAATGAGTTCCTTAAGTTTGTTGTATTTTGATGACAACCACAATCTGGTATTAAGTGTTATACCAAATATGTCTGTTGAGGGATGCAGCTGTTCGTAGCTTGACAATTTCAACAATGTATCACCAAGTTTTTATATATAGAGCTTAGATGATAAATAAAAAAAATGTATAGGTACCCAATGTGAACATATGTATGAACATACTCTTTTCGCAAATGGATATTAGTGAAGTTAAAGTAAATTTGATATATCGATATTAACAAAGCTGTATATATTTATATGTATATATTTGAGGTAAGTCCGCAAGTAAAAGCACATTATCACTATCCAAAGAGTGTATAGATTTGGCTATCACGGTGCTGACATAGTTCCCGGTCACTATTAGAACCAGGTCGTCAGCATAGGCAATTACTTGAACGCCCTGCTCAGATAGTAAGACTAGTAGTTCATCAACTACAAGGGATCAGAGTAAGGGGGATAGAACCCTTCCCTGGGGACAGCCTTTGACTGCAATAATGCATGCAGTCCTGGAGTCTAAGGTGGAAGTGATTATTCGGTGTTTGAGCATAGCATCAATCAACTGGATCAAGGGACGCACAATTCGTCCGCGCTCTAGAGCAGTTGAGAAAAGAGCACAAAGCAATGTTCTTAGATACGAAGGCTCTCTCAATTTTCCCCACTAAACGATGGAGAGCGACCTCCGTCCGGCTATGTGCGCATACTGTGTGGGATTCAGAGGTATCGACGTTTGCAGGGAGCACCGAATCTGCATATTTATCAGCCTTTCCGCCATCTTAAGCAGAAAGGAATTGGCGTATCTCGACTTGGCCAGGAAGGTCAAACCTTATATGCTGATGGTCTGACAAGGTGGCTTCGTCCGTGACCCGCCAATTGACAAGTCAACTCTCTTTTGAATTGCTGACTAGAGTGAAATCTAAAACTTCTTCCCTAATGGCGTTAGTAAAATTGAGTTTACACCCTACGTTAGCTCCCCCAGATCGTGTGATGTGCATTGGCATGATAGCCGATCACGAGTGGCTTGTTGTTGCGACGACAAAAATGTACCAGCCACTGGAAATCTGCTGGGGGTACTTCATCTACGTCACCCGGGCAGTATGCAGAGGCGATCACCACTTCCCGGATACCGTCCGTAGTGGCTATCCCAATAGCCGTTGCCACCAGGTCTCTAAGGATAAAGGTGGTTAAAGGAAAATGTCTTACACTGTTATCTAAAAATATAGCAGCGCGAAGGGCATGTATTTGGCAACCGATCAACCATGGTTCTTGGACGAGAACACGGTTGATTTCATCATCCCAGAAGAGTTGCTCCTCTGGCGTGGTACAGGTTCGCCTGGATCACCTTAATTGCCACTCTCTTAAAAGCCACTCTCCTCCAACGGCGGCAAGATAAAGTATTCATCTACATTGGAACAGGATCATATTGAAAAGTATTTTCTCACCAAAGCAGAGGGAAATACTCCCACACATCTTATAATTGCAATGCTTGCGTAGCATGTGTGTGTGGTGACGGACGTTCATCGAACCACCTAGACTATGAATCGTAACCACCTGATCGACATTTCCGAGAGTAACAGGAATGCATTGCCAGATGGCACTGAGAAAGCTTCACAGCTCTCCATTTACGATGACTACCATTCTCGATGGACTCATCGCTCCAGTTGCATTGTTGCGGTCAAGAACGGGTACTTTGTGTAGCAAAGAATTTATGAAGTCAATGAAACTGCATCCCGATTCCTTTATGAAGGTGCTGCTGCAATGAGCTTACTACCTGAGATATCGGAGTCATTCCGTCGCATACGCAACCTCCTGGAGCTACACAAGACTGAATCAAATTTATAAATTCATTTTCCTTTGACGACATTCAGCACAACCCAACACTTTAGTCATTCCAATGAGGACCACGATTCAGCAATGACCTCTTTTAATCATCTTAGTTTATGTTTGTGTTTTTATTGCTTCATCCACATATGTCACTAAATCAGGTTCTGACTGGATGACGCTGCCTTTCTTACTTTCCGCTTCCTAGAACTCTAGGCATGAAGCGCAAAATTACACCTGCGGTTTGACATACAGGATTGCAGTAAAAAAATTCAAGTCACTCAAATCGGAAGGCAAGAAGGACGAGCCCAGTATGAGGGAGATCGTTGAGGGACTCTTTTTGGGATCACCTTACCTGCATCTGATGTATGAAGAGCTCCTGCCAAAAGTGTTCAACGGCGCACCTGCAGTCTCAGTATAAGGAAGTAGCAGCAATGCAGGATAGCAAGGTTCCTGGCCCTGACGGGATACCAAACAGAGCCCTAAGGCAGGCAATTAATCTTCGGCCAGAGGCTTTCTCATGAGTTTTTGAGCGCTGAATCAAAGATGAAGTCTTTTCCCAAGCCGTAAGCCAATGGTAGTGTTTGGAACCCCAGTGTCAGTAGACCACTTCGTCCAGAATGATGTGCCGTGCACCTTCACAAGTAACACAATGGTTTTGCTGCGCGCACTGGATAAAGAGCGATAGAGGACTGAAAAAGGGATATAAAATTCCGCCCTTAGTAGTCCCACTAGCTACCTTGTCATTTTTTCCTCTTTTGTTTCTTTCTTCATACTATCTTTTACTTTTACTTATTTTGATACAAGCAGACGGAGCCGTCTCAGACCCTATAACGTCTTCCTGTATCAATATGTAATATGTAATAAATATTTTCATTTGGCACAAAGTTATAACATCCTGTAGTGTAAAAATAACGTAGGTGAAGTGCTAATATATTTACTCCTTATTTTTTACCGCAAAATATGATGCACTCTGATTCGGCTTGTCAAAACATCATTCTACAGTCTACGGTCAAAGCACCAGAAATTCCATTAGAAACAAATGCACATTTCGATTTTCTTCATTTTAGCTCTTCACACACAAAAAAATTGCGCATATATTTATGAACATATACATTCTTGCGGTACGACTAACATTAAGCGTGTGGACCTTCAATTGCTTAGGCTTCTTCGACCAAAACCGAATTCTTGCAATTATATGTTGAGTCCAATACGCAACATGTCAAGGGACAGTAATTTCCTACGACCGAACATGTTCTGGGACAGCAATTCAGAAAAATTCGTGCGAGTAAACTATCGCATGGGCTTTTAGATCTATATGTTATATGGTTAGTGCCAGCCTTAATGGGTACATAATGAGCTTCCGAATCTGATGCAATTATAAATAAGAGATTACGACACACATTAATTGCATGTTGGCTCGAGCAAAACTGTGGCTGTAACTTCGATTGCGTTCAGTCAGTTGGCGTCTGCTTACGAACGCCAATACGTTTAATGTCAGTCTCGTGCTGCTGCTTACGTCCTTGAATATGTCGGTGAATACTTATGTATGATGTATGAATATGTATTTATATAAGAAATGCAATTGTATTGAGCTGCAGACAAATTTTGTGTTTTCGATTTTCCGCAAGGCATGAATTGTTGCTGTTATTTTCGTTCTTGACTTCTGGCGACCCTTCTTGTCGTATGCTTATGCTCTTCCTTGTTGCAATATATTTTTCTGGCATAAAAACATTAAAATTGTAGGCAAGAGTAATTAGTATCACGCTGTTTTTCTGTTTTTATTGAATTCGAAAATTGTTGTTCTCTTCCGTTTCGTATGTATTGCTTGGAATGTTATAATTGTATGACCCTCGCCTTTTCGGTTCTCTTCACCATCGTTTGGCAGCTTCTTTCGATTCCGTTGATGTTGATATTTATGATGTTGTTCATGCATTTCACTTCTGTGTACTTGCTCCGATTAGACCTGTCTTTTAATATTTTGGCATAACAATTAGTATGGACATATTATATTGAAATTTCAGCATATTTTATTGCGAGTTTACATATATCATAACATATATGTATAACAGATGGAATATTCATGCAAGATCGATAGGTGCTGTCGGCACACGCCAGCAAAAGTAAAAAACATCTCAACAAAACGATCACCAGCAACAGAACATAAGACGTCATGTCAACAAAAAAATCACAGCAGGCAAACGATGCCGAAGAAAACAAGGAGAAGGCAGACAAACAAAGCCGAAGCGGAAGACACGAACGAAAATTACAACAACAATTGGTGGACAATGTGTGTCCTAATCTCTGAGAATACAGAAAAAAGTGTGTTCATAAACTCTTGTGGAAGATATCAGATCTATGAACTATATTATTTGTGATACAAACGTCAGGTTGCTGAATTAGAGCGCTACCACTAACCATACAATATGTAGATATACCATTTCATACAAGCGTAAACGAACACACTCTTTTCGGCACAGTCAGAGATTGAGCCACGGACACGGTTGCATGTTGGCTCGAGCAAAAATGTGCCAGAAAATTTGGTTGCGTTTAGTCCGTTAGCGGTTGCATTCGAACGTCTAAATGTTTGTTGATTGCCTTGTACTGCTGCTGCGTCATTGAATATGTTAGTGAATACACATATGTATGTTTATGCAATTGTGTTGAGCTATAGGCAAATTTTGTGTATTCGATTTGCAGCTAGCACCAATGGTTGTTGTTATTTTGGTTTCTTGTCTTGTGCCCTCCCTCCCCTTTCCCTTGTTTTCTTCGACATCGTATTGTTACGTATTGTGTTCTGCTGCTGGTAGTGATTTTGATGATTTGATTTTTTACTTTTGCTGGCGTGTGCCGACTGCACCTGTCGATCTTGTTTGAATATTGTGTTATTATTATCAATTTAGAAGTATAGACATATTATATTTAAATTTCAGCATATTTTATTGCGAGTTTATATATGTATGTACATATATTCATATATAATAACTCGGAATAAAATATGCTAAAATTTAAATATAATATGTCCATACTAATTATTTGCTAATAATATCAAGTTATGTCAAAACATTCAAAGACAGGTGTAATCGGCGCAAGCCACCGAAATAAAACAACAACGACTCAACAAGTGCAGCACCACCAGCAGCAGCACAAACGACGGTAATTGTTAAATAGCCGCTCGTGTGAATTAATTTTTTTAATTTTATTTTTCCTGGAAAGAACTACATTTATCCAGAATTTTAACGAAGAGTTTTTCTGGCGGAAATGAATAGTTTTTTTTTAAATTAATTTAAAGTTTTCGAAAATACCATGTATTTTGTTGTTGGCAATTCACTCTATTTTGTATGTACCGGCTGCTGATTGTTCTCTCCCGCTCTCCTTTTTTTTTCTACAGTGGCCAAAATCGATTTTATGCATACCAAATATTGCATACATACAACATGTTGCGTTTTTTAACATGTTGAGGAGGTGAGAAAATAATGCACCCGATATGGAGAAAAATGGGGGGAAGGGAAGAAAGAAATTTTTCTTTCTTCTTCTTCTTTCTTTCTTCCCTTCCCCCATTTTTATCCATATCAGTTGAATTATTTTCTCACCACCTCACACGTGGCACTTCTTCTTCATGTTGTGTGAATGCAATATTTGGTTTGCATAAAATCGATCTTGGCCACTGTAGAAAAAAAAAAGGAAGGAGAGAGAACAATCAGCAGCCGGTACATACAAAATAGAGTGAATTGTCAACAACAAAATACATGGTATTTTCGAAAACTTTAAATTAATTTAAAAAAAAGCTATTCATTTCCGCCAAAAAAACTCTTCGTTAAAATTCTGGATAAATCTAGCTCTTTCCAGGAAAAATAAAATTAAAAAAATTAATTCACACGAGCGGCTATTTAACAATTACCCAAACGACTTCATGACAAAAAGACAATTACATCAGTCAAACGATGTTGAAAAGAACATTGGCAAGGGGAGAGAGGTAACACGAGGCGTACGACAAAAGCGCTCGACAGCCGACAAGAAACGAAAATAACAAAAACAATTGGTGTGAGTTGAAAAGAAGTCGCCCAAATATCCTAATGAGACTCGAAAAGATCAAAATTAAAGCAATCGAATACACAAAATTTGTCTACAGCTCAACACATTTGCATTTTGCCATATATGTGTATTCACCAACACATTCAAAGGCGCAAGCATTGCCCAGCGTTTCAAATTTTAGCTGTTTTGATTTTTAGAATATTTCATATGAATGAATGTGTTGGTAAATGCACGTATATGACAACATACAATAGTATGGGTGGAGCTTGTCAATTTGAGTGCATTGCCAGCGTTTCATATTTGTGATTTCTGAATGCCTCATTTGGATAGTTGAATAGTTTATGCTCTTCCTTGTTGCCATATATTGCACTGGCATCAAAAACATAGAAAATGTAGGCAAGAGTATACAGCTGATTAATAACACGCTGTTTTTGTTCTGTTGTTTTTTTCTTCCGATTCATATGCATTGCTTGGATTGTTATTATTTTATGACCTTCGCCATTTCGGTGTTTTCTTGTCTGCTTCTTTCGATTTCGTTTGCGTTGATAGTTATGCTGCTGTTGGTGCACTTGTTGAGTCGTTGTTATTTTATTTCTGTGGCTTGCGCCGATTACACCTGTCTTTGAATGTTTTGACATAACTTGATATTATTAGCAAATAATTAGTATGGACATATTATATTTAAATTTTAGCATATTTTATTCCGAGTTATTATATATGAATATATGTACATATATAAACTCGCAATAAAATATGCTGAAATTTAAATATAATATGTCTATACTTCTAAATTGATAATAATAACACAATATTCAAACAAGATCGACAGGTGCAGTCGGCACACGCCAGCAAAAGTAAAAAATCAAATCATCAAAATCGCTACCAGCAGCAGAACACAATACGTCACAATACGATGTCGAAGAAAACAAGGGAAAGGGGAGGGAGGGCACAAGACAAGAAACCAAAATAACAACAACCATTGGTGCTAGCTGCAAATCGAAAACACAAAATTTGCCTATAGCTCAACACAATTGCATAAACATACATATGTGTATTCACTAACATATTCAATGACGCAGCAGCAGTACAAGGCAATCAACAAACATTTAGACGTTCTAATGCAACCGCTAACGGACTAAACGCAACCAAATTTTCTGGCACATTTTTGCTCGAGCCAACATGCAACCGTGTCCGTGGCTCAATCTCTGACTGTGCCGAAAAGAGTGTGTTCGTTTACGCTTGTATGATATGGTATATCTACGTATTGTATGGTTAGTGGCGTTACTCTTAAGACAATTTGCTAACTGCCCAAAATATTATCAACGAATATTTAAAAATTAACGGCATAATAGAGCGCCTGATTATTTGTAAGTTAATTTGGCTTTGACGGATATTAATATATTTTTTGTGAATACACTTATGTATATGGCAAAATGCAAGTGTATTAGCTATTAGCAAATTTTGTTTATTCCAATTGCTCCCCCATTCAATGGGGGCCAGCTATGTACTATATTGTTAGTGTCCAAATCTTAAAGATTCATTCATTTTATAGATAATGCTCTTTTTTTCCAGAATTTTAGTGAAAACCTTTAATTGGGGAGAGAAAAATTTTTAAGTGCGAAAGCTTGTGTTAAATTTATAAAATATATTACGGCTTAGCATCAATTTAACAATTTCCGAAAAATCAAAGCTCACAACTTTAATCAAACTGAAAGATGCTAACAATAAAAATCTCAACATACATAAAACAAAAATATAAAATATACTATTCGTAATGATGCCTCAACCTAAAGTTGCATCCACTAGGCCAAATTGCGTTCGATTATAACCATATATTTCATTGTTTACAAATTGACAAGGCAGTGGAAACAATTTTAGGCAAACAGCATCAGACCTTGCGGTGGAAATACATTACACTACACACGATTTACTGATTTTGTACACTACACTTGAGTTGGTCACACATTCGTGGTGAAGATTAACCATTGTAAACGATGTCTGTACTTTCGTTATGTGGGTGTGGATTTACTTCACTCTTTAAAAATAATATAAATATGTAATTTGTTATCAAAATGTGTTCTAATAACTGTGTTAGTGTTGTTGACTTAGACTATGTTGTACTAAAGGTTTGTTTCAACTACATTTAGTGTAGTTTTTAAATCAAGCAACTTATCCAAAAGTCCATTGAATTCTTTGTTTGAATGTGTGTACATGTTTATGTATGCATATTCATATGTATGTTTATACAACATACATATATTTTTATTTCGCAAGGAGCGTATCTATATATGTGTGTTTTAAATATATCGATATGTATATAAAATAATTCATAAACTATAACGAAAACTTTGTTTCAGCTAAATGGTAGTGACATTTCATCGTTGTCGAGTTATGAGGTGGTTCAAATGTTCCTTCAAGCTAAAGAAAACCTAGTAGTCGAATTATCCCGAAAAACAAATAATATGAAATTTTCCAGCTCATTAAATACAAATGGAGAGCAAAATGGGTTGGCTAGTAATAGTAAACTCGAAAACATTCAATTATCAAAAGCTGGAGCAACATGTGCCTCACCAAAAAAAAATTCCATTTCACTTCCAACACTTAAAAATGAAATAATTTTAACTTTACGTACACCCAACAATATCAATTCCGATGTGGAACGTCTCACAGATATTGAGTCCACCGTTGTATCAAGAGGGACACAAACCATAGATCACTTCTTTAATATGAAAACAAATATTGATCAAACCAAGGAAATGGTTCAATCATTAACCGATCACTTCATCGAACAACAGCACCATTTATTTGAGCAATGTTTGGAACCAGAAATTGACATTGAGGTGAGAACTGTGGGTAATTGTAATTGTAAATGTAATTGTTAAATAGCCTCAAATGTACGAAAATTTCATATATTTTGTTGTATTCTTTGGAAAATTGTACTGTATTGTGTTGCACAGTGGTTCACGACCAATTTATTGTCCAATGTAAAATTTGCTATTTTATTTATATCGATAAATTTTATCGATTTATGCAGAATTTTTTTTTTATTAATAAAAAGTTTTCGAGCTTTACGTGTATTTTGTTGATAAAAAAGCAAGAATTGTTCGGTGCGACGACGGTATGGCTGCAGTCTTAAGGTTTTAATGAACTTATAGAAGATATTGAATTGGAATTGAATCAATATTTTCTTAAAAACATTTTCCTTCAGGATTCATCTGATTCTGACCTTATAGTGAACCTGAAAAGGGCCAATTTGATAAATTATTAAAAAAAAACGCATCACTTCAGTTATTAATTGTCCTCAAAAAGCATGATAAATCTAGTAAAAAATATAATAAAGTAATAAAAGTTGTTTGCGTATATTTAACAATTAACAATTAGTGAAATGGTATATTTTTAACTTTGAAAAAAATAGAAAATGTGCAAACAAACGGTCGCCGAACCAACCAATTTTTGAAATGCCACCAATAAGATACATGGAATATTTAGCATAGTTTAAAATTCAATAAAAAAAATATTCCCGGGAAATATTTAATTTCACCTATTTACATTTTTCTTAAATTAAATGATTTCTATTTTATTAATTTTTTCTTTTTTTTTTTTTTTTTAGGAAATAACGCTTATTAATAAAGATTCTATTGGCGGTCATTTAGGACTAAGTGTTTGTTCCAATGCCTTCTACAATAGCCCACAACCCGATGACAATATTAAGGCTGTGATATGCAACAACAAGAGTAATTCAGCCTTAATTTCGGATGATTCTGATGTCTGTGAGGATGTATTCATTAATGATATTCAATCGGACAGTATTGCCGATGTAGACGGTCGCTTACGGCGTGGTGATCAAATTCTTCGCATTAATGGCCACGACATAAAAAATAAAAAGCATGCAGAATCACAAATCTCAGAGAACGTTATGGATTGTACATTGCTTGTCAGTCGGATTTTATATCCTGTAAGTAAACGAAATTTCTGCTAGATTCTGAAAATTTAAAATAGTTTGTTCGCACAAATACACAAGCACTTAATACAGTTTGTGTACCAAGTAAATCATTACAATAATTATCCTTAGCTTAATAATGGTAATAACCATAGACTATATTGCTAATCGTGGTAACATGTTATACAAATGAAGGCGTATAGAGTTCGTACAGTCTTAAAAATTGTTTTACCTCTCAGTTTTGCCTATTTATCTACTAGATCCTAACTGAGCAAAAATTTTGATACTTTTGCCTAATTTTAAAATATTCTGTATTTTTTGAGGTTTTTTCTTTTTGCTTGTGCCTTTTTGTCTTCGTTTTTATTCAAATGGTTTACTTTGCCCTATATAAAAATTTTGGAATTGTGGGAGTTTTGGAAATTTGTTTTTCTATCAATACTTTATTAATTTGCTTGACCATTAAAAGTGGATAAAAGACCAAAGAGGCATCTTCGACTCTATAACGTACATATATGCATATATGTCAACTATATATAAGTAAGTATTCAGGATCAGCATCAATACCACAAATAGCTTTGTCTTTTCGTCTATGTGTATGATCTCAGAGACATTTTGGCCAATTGTTTCCGTCCGTTATATCATACTCTCGCATACTTATGTATGCCTATGATGTTAAGATTTGTCTGTCTTTCAATGTAATAGTCTCTCTATTATATATAAAAGTTTTCTGCTCCTCCTCCGGGAATCATTTTAAAATATACTAAAAAATATCAAAGAGGATATAATTCCCGGAGGAGGAATCATTTAAAAATATACTAAAAAATACCAAAGAAGTGGGCGAGCGAAGCGAGCTTTCCGGAACGCAGCGTAGTGGAGCTCTCTATTATATATAAAAGTTTTCTGCTCCTCTTCCTCCTCCTGGAATCATTTTAAAATATACTAAAAAATAACAACGAGGGCATCATTTTAAAATATACTACGCGGAGCTGCATGGAGGACACCTCGTATATCAATAATATAATAATGCAAATGCACAGATGTCTTTTAATAAATACTTTTATTGGGAAAAAGCGGCTGCAGCTGCACCTGAGCTGCTTTAATGGTTTCAACACACCTAATAAAGTGCAAGCAAGCTAATATTTTTGAACGTGATACTTCCGGATGTTTATTTTCGAAAATTAACATTTCGATGGGCAATCTTAATTTTAATTGCAGTCAGTAAAAATAGATTGCGGGTATTTTGTATTAGAGCTGTGAACTTCAGCGGTGTCCTTTGTTTATGCAGTTGGTATTATGAAAGATTTCATCCAGGAAAAGTTGAAGATTGCCGGAATAAATTAAAATTATATTTTAAAGGTTTAAGTGAGTATATTAGAAGAACACTCTTAGAAAAAGTAAATAGGAATGTAGTCGAAGCCAGGTGAGTAAAAAAAATTTCAGAAAACTAATAGCAAACAGTAGACAATGTTCGCTGATTACAAGAGTGTACACTAAATTCGAAAGTGAGATATTATAAAGAGGGGAAGTGTTGGCAGAAGGAGTAAAGGAATCAGTATATTGGAAAAAGTTAGCAAACAAATCACCAGTAACTTAATTATCACTATCCTTTTTGGAATTAAAGAGTAATGAGAATGGCATGTGAGAAACCCTTTGTTAAAAATGAACGAATGAATAAAATTGTTAAGGACACTTAAATTGATTCTTGCACCGGAAGAGAAAGTTTTCATAACACTGAGAATTGAGACAATAAAATTGGATCAGATATAGAAAATTTTAAAAAATCATGACTAGATCGATATATTTTAATAGTTTACCATGGCTAAGCCAAAGAGGTTTTGATATAACTGACGAAACTAAGACGAATAATTTAAATAAACAATGCTAATATAGTGTGATGGGAATCTTCAAATTCAATTACAGGGAAAAGTCTAGTGACTAAAACATAATGAATCATTGACGAAGGTAAGCTTGTTAAATATTAAATTTATCTGGAAAAAAAATGAAGATCAATTCTTCTATCAAAAAACAATTTTAAATTATGCGGTTCACGTGAATTACATGGTACATGGTCCTTGATATATTTTTAGTATATTGTTGTTATATCATGCTAAAATAGTATATTTAAATGATTGGTTTACTGGGACGGAACGGCCATGACGAACTTGATATTACTTATATCTCTTCATTTAGATGGAGGTATATAGGTTGTCTGAGAAGTAATTCACTTTACCTTCGACATACTTTTTCGGATTTTTTGTAGTGCGTAATAATAGAAGGATATTTTACGGAAGGCAGGTGTAGAAAAATAATTATATAAAATTGTTTGATTCTGCATGTTACATACACTTTGTTTTGACACAAAGTTAAAACATGTGGTAGTCCATCTGTCTGTCTGTCCATCTTTCTTTTCGTATGTAAACCTAGATCTCAGAGACTTTAAGAGCCAGACCAAATAAAATTAATTATTTATTTCTTTATCTTACTCTTGAACGCAATCCAAGATTATTTGAGATTTCGGCCACGCCCCCTTTCCGCAAATCGAAATAGAGCGAATGGCAATCGTAATTTTAAATTAAAACGTTGGGCCAACTCTATTCGTCCTCTACACAGCGGACATTCCCACAAGTGACCGACTAACAACATCCACCTTTGCTGACGACACTGCGATCCTTAGCCGCTCCAGATGCCCAGTCCGTGGGGGAACGCGAGCAGATCCAACATAGACATCATACAGCGCGCTCAATCAAAGATCCTGCGAACTATCACTGGGGCACCATGGTATATTCGAAACCAAAACATCCACAGGGACCTCGGGATTTTCGCAGTAAAAGATGAAATAGACAAGCAAAAAGCGTCCTACAATAAAAACTCTCTGTCCACCCATATACCCTCGCAAGGGTCTTGACTCGAGTTTCCAACCGATCCCGCCTGCAACGTACCGACCTTCCAACCCAGCCATAATTTATAAGGGCCATTTCTAATGTTCCAGTCTACATGACTGTTAGCTAGGTTATAGTATAAGATTTCATACACTTATTATTAGTCTCGAAAATGAGAAGATTCAATAAATAAAAGCAAAGTATAAAAAAAAAAAATTAAAACGTTGGTGTTCACAGTAATAATCAATATCTTAATGATTTCTGAGAATTTATTTACAAATTCGACAATAAACACAGTAGTTATTTGGTAAATACTTTTATGGGGTGTAGTCACGTGCAGCCGCTCACTTGCAATGTCACTCAGTAATAAAATAATTGTATTTAATAACCGTTGTAAAGTGCAACCAAGCTAATAACTTTTAAAGTTGTATATTTCGGTATATTTCGATGGTCGCTTTTTTGTTGCATAAAGTATTTTCTAATAGATAGACTGTTCTTTTGATGACAGCTTTTCGATGGGCAGCATCGAAATAAAAGCACTGCGATGCTGCCTACGGACATTTTCGTAGGTCGTACGACGTTGTTGTCCACCGACAAATAACTGCATAAAACCGGTTTTGGTTGCGACGGCCTAAGCCACATTTGAACGTGCATACGTTTGATTTTAGTCGAAGCGCTAGTATGTACACTGCGCGTCATCAGGTTAGCGCCCCCCTATAAGTGGTTCTTTGTTGTGGAATATTTTGCAAACTGCTTAAGCCAAAGCTTTGCAAATTTTTTTGTCTGATAATTTCAATAATTTTTTAAATGAAAAGTTAAAATGTAGTGCAATTGATTTTGAATAGATTTTTATATAAATAATAAAGAAAATCAGTTCACAAATGAGTAAATTAAAATTGGGTCATCAGGATAGCGCCCCCTAAGATAATATGAGTATGCTCAGTTAATTTCCAAAAAAAGTTAAACTTCAAAATTGTACATAGTAGTTTGAATATTTTAGAAGCTAATTAATAATGTGTCGCCCCTCCTTTGTTAACAAGGACTTCACACATTCGATTGGGAAGTGAGCCATAAAGTTTTTGTAGGTAGTCCAAGGAAATCATTGACCAGGCGAGTTTTATCCCAGTGATCAATTTTTCTTTAGTGAAATATTGTTTGCCACCCTCGTACACCTTCCTAGCCAACCATCCCCATAGGTTTTCTATTATATTAAGGTCTGGGGAGTATGGTGGCCACTCCAGAACTTTCACTTTTTATTTTTAAATCCATATTTTTACAGAACGGGCGGTATGGATCGGGGCATTGTCGTGCTGAAAATGCCATTCTAGGTTTCTAAAAAGGTTTTTAAAGAAAGGGAATGCCGTTTTTAATACGCAATTATAGTCTTTTGCGTTAATTTTTGGTGTTAAAAACTGCAATTCACAGGGACCATAATAAGATACGGCGCCCCATACCATGACACCTCCGACTCGACTGTGTAAGCGATCCAAAAGATGCTCCTCTTTTCGCAAATCTTGGTAGTAGTAACAATAGCCATCTGGTCCCTCCAGATAAAATTTCTTCTCATCCGAAAATACGACGTATTGCCACTCCTTCGACCATGTCATGTGCGTACGAGCAAAACCAAGGCGTGTTTCTTTTCGTAACTTATTAAGAGGTGGTTTTTTCTTTAGTTTTTGTCCCTTTAAATGTTCAGCGTTCTTTATCACCCTTTGAATCGTTGATTTGCTCGTGTTAACACCTCTTTTTTCACGGATTTTGGCAGAGGAGTCGTGGGAGTTGGAAGCCTCTCCAAGTATTGCGCTGCGATCTGCCTTGGTAATGACTCGGTTATGGCCACCTTTAAAGTTCTTTCCATAGGTATTCCTGTTCTGAAGGAAATTGGCTATCGTTTTGCGATGTCTACCGGTTTTTTCAGCGATTTTATGAAAAGATAGTCCGCATTCATAGAAAGCTGTGATTTTTGATTTTTCCTCCTTAGAAAGGACCGTTCCTCTTCCTATTTTTACAAAAAATTATATCAAACTTTCCAATTAATCACCGTAAAAAATTTTATTGCTGTGCCTTTCACATTAAGAAAGAAAATCACAATTGCATTTGCAGGCGCTAATCTGATGATGCAAAACACGTGTTAGCTTTTTCATCGAAAGTAAGACAAAGCAGAAATAAAAAGATAACGGTTGTTCTCACGCGTTCTTTTTTTCTCTCAAAGAAAAATATAATGTCAGTGAACAAAAAACAACAATATTGATGAATTTGCGTGCAATAGCGGATTAGATAACAGAAGAAGAAATTGAGCAAGACAGGGGGCGCTAACCTGATGACGCGCAGTGTATGTGTTAATATGTGTATATGCGCAAATTGATTGTGTGTGAAGAGCTGCCGGCATTTTGATACTAAAAATTATTATAATTATTTATTTAATAAATAAAATAAAACTAACTTATTTAAATTTTTGTAGTTAGTTAGTTTAAATTAGAATTAGAATGGACAAAGAAAATACATATATAATTATTTATTTATTTTAATACTGCGGTAATATAAATAAATCCATATAATATACATCTGTATTTATTTATTTCTAAATCGCAATCAAATTTTCTGCAATTTAAATATAATATGTCCATAATAATTGTTTTAAAATAATATCAATGTGCATAACACTTAAACAGGGGTAATCGGCGCAAACACAAGGAAAGAAAAGAACACACCACAAACGACCACCAGCAGCCAAAACGTCAACGTCAACCAAAACAATAGTAGCAGCCAAACGTAGGTCATCCAACAAAAACATTAAATGCATATGGTATACATGAAACCAAAGGACAGAAACGAACAACTTGAGAACTCAACGAGAATCAAAGCAAAATTGGTGATATCTATTAGCTGTATACTCTTTCTTAGTTTTTAATGCCAGAACAATATATGGCAACAAGAAAGAGCATAAAGTATTAAACAATCAAATAAACGCATTGTGAGGTCAAAAAATCTAGAATATGAAAAGCTGGGCAATGTTCGCAAATTGCCGGAAGATATTCACACACAATCAATTAGCGTATATACATACATATATTAACATATACATACTAGCGCTTCGACTAACATCAAACGTGTGCACGTTCGAACACGGCTTAGGTCGTCGCAACCAAAACAAGTTTTACGCAATTATTTGTTGGACAGCAACATCCTACGACCCAACATGTTCGTGGGCATCATCGCAAAAAAAGAGTGTGCCCGAATAAGCTCTCATCAAAAGAACAGTTATATGGTTAGTGGTAGAAATTAGTGGCGGGTATCACACAGTCGAGCAAACTAAACTGTAGTTTTCATACTTGTTTTTAATCACTGCAATGTAAAACATGACTATGTTTTCGTACAATTAATGTTTCTATTCTGATCTTTAAAATGTTTTTTTTTTGTGTTCTTTTAAGTCAACTGTGTAAACATGAAGTTTTTTTTGTACTTTCATTTTGCCCTGTCTCATAGAAATGCATATGCATATATGAAGGAACAAAAAAAACGAAAAGTCGAAGTAGCAGGTATACTTGCTAGTTTACATATGTATATGTACATGAATTTGCTTAAACGTTGAATTATTTTCATTAAAATGTATATGCAACACAAGAATAATTACTGAATTCATGAGTTCATCACATAAACTAGATCTAGGTATTATTTCTGTAAGAACCGCGTGAACTAGTTTTGAGCTGGTTGAAAATAAAGTTAACACTTAGATACTTTAAGATTAAATATTTATTTTTTAATGTTTAATATAGAATTCTTACATGGGAGTGGATCATCTCGTAGTACAGAAAGTGAACATACTTATGTAATGATCTGTTTTTTCTCAAAATGAAATTGTAGATAATATGTTCTTATTAACATTTCTTTAAGCACTGCCAATTTAAATTATCGAATTAATTTTATTTATATGTATGATTAATTTTTTTGTTTCAATTTCAAGGGAGATGTGGACGATGACGATATTGATGATGATGATGATATTGATAGCCACTTTGAATACGCTAATAGATTTCTGCCTGACGATTATACGAATGTTGTCGACAAATTAGACAAAGTTCTTTTAGCGCAACGACAGTCTGTAAACTCCGTCGATGAATTTATTACTAATATTGAGCCAGAGGTGAAACCTATGAGCAAATCATCCAAAGGTAATACACAGAATTTTAAAACTAAATCTAATAGTTGTTTTACAGATAAAGTTATCGCTGATCAAACGAAAATGTCGCCACAAAATAACTCTAAATTGCAATCAGATGACTGTTCGTGTCAATTAACAAATAAAATCCTGTCTAATACCAATACAACCAAAAGTACAGCTTCAAAAACAAAATATGGTTATGATGAAAGCGAACATATTTATGAAACAATTCCTGAAGATTCTGAATCTGAGCCCCTTTACTGTTCACCATATCAGAGCTCGAACTATATGACTGCAATGGGCTCTTGCTCTCCAGCAGATGTGTTAGAAATGCAACACCAAACGCAGAGAGTAGCTCAATGGCTTGGTCTTAAGTCCCAAATCAGTTCACGGTCAGTGCATACTCTATCCGGACGGCCAAGTTTGAACACTAAACAGCAAAGTCGATTAACAAATCGTGTATGCACATTACGCAGCGGTATAACTAATACTACAAGTGGATCAAGTAGTAGTGGCGCTGGATACAGTGCTTGTGGATATATTAATATCGATAATGATAATCCAAATGTCAATCAAAACGAAGAGGTTGATAATTCTTCAAGTGCATATAATACAGGTGGCTCTAACAACAGTGCTTCGCCTCGACAAAATCCTTTGTCAAATTTCGATCATGAAAATGTAACATGTGCAAAAAATTCAATTATATCTAATTCTTATAAAATCGCTTCATCATCTAAAGATGCATTATTAACAAGCCCAATCAATAGCATGCTAATGTTACCTAAGACGGATCGAACACTTTGTTCCACTCATCTACCGCAACAAGGACATGTTATTGGTACAGTATTATACGCACGCTAAGCCTTCGAGCTCATTAATTTGAATGAATTTTCGTATTTTACAGCAAATGCTTCGCAGAACAAATCTCAATCAGATGAACTGAATAGCTCATTAGGAAAAGCAGACTCGAAAATAATGCGATCGAAACAATCTGAAGAACAGCAGAGTCAATGTCCACAATTTAATGCTCCAAATTTGAGCCGATATCATTTTGTCAGTAGTCAAGAGGTAAGCTTAAAGGTTTTCTAATATACTATTTCCAATATCATCACTCTCTGCAAATGATTCCATAAAATTTGACTTATGAATTATGCTCACAAGTAAACTCGATCAATGTTACTATACTACTGTGGACAAAAAGTAGGGTGAATTTGTTTGTGAAATGAAAAATCTTTATTTATTTTTCTAAATAAAGTAATCCCACTTCGACGCCAATGTTTTTTCCAATCCTCCTATCCCTTGCCGGTATAGCCATCAGCGCCTTTATCTCCTCAATCGACTCGAAACGCGGTCCCCGAAGTGGTCTTTAACATTTTGGGAGTAGCCAGAAGTCACATGGAGCCAAATCAGGCGAATACGATGGTTGTCGAATTTTTGGCGAAATGGTCACGAATTTTTTGGAAGAAATAAAACTTTATTGGTACCAAACGAGATTTGATTTTTCGTAGACCCAAATGGTCTTTCAAAATGGTTTTCACAGATCCTTTTGATATTTCGATCATATCAGTAAGGTCTCTAACAACTAACGACGATTTTTGATCACTTTATTGACGCACTTCTATGCTTAATCAAATCTCAAACAATCAGATCTCAAATCAAATCAAACATTGTAAACGACGAGAAAAGCACTTTTAGTCGATTGGTAATGTCATTGACATGAAATTTGGACCAGCTGTCATTAACAGTCCTGCCAACAATAAGAATTAGTCCGAAATGTTAAGCACGCGAAGTTAAAATTGAAAAAATCACCCGTCTTGTAGTTCTGTTCTTGGCGAAAGTCCACATTTAACGAACCAGTAGCCAGTAGTATCTGCCACATCCCATGATCATATTTTCATTTTCTAGACGTACTTTTTAAAAAATATATATATCTCTTTCCCATAATTCTATTTAAAATAAAGGCCAGCAAGCGGTTAATATAATATCATTGCAAATTGAGTTGTATTGCATGCATCATTCATACATACATAAGTATGTCGCATTGGTCGCTCTCTAGTAAATTCAGAGCTTAATATACACTGCAGTTAAGAGGACGATCAACCGTTTCGAATGCTTTGAGACATTGTACATTTGTCTTATGTGATAATTTGACCCGTTTTTGAAGTAAAACTTTTATTTATTAAATAGGTTTCGAGTAAGACTGTGGCCGAATCAAAACCGAATTCAATTCTTGTGCATACGGAAAATGTTTCAGAAGAAATTCCCATGGTATGGAAAGTAAAACGTCGCCCTGATGGATCTCGTTATATTGTTAAGCGTCCAGTACGCAATCATGTACACATTGGCATACGAAAGAATATACGCAATGGTGAAATAACCACAACAGAAGATGATACAATATCTGAGGTTAAAATTGGACGTTATTGGACTAAAGAGGAACGGAAACGACACATAGAACGCGCTCGGGAAAGACGCCATCATCAACAATTGGTACAACAACAACCAACCCAATTTCCAACACAATAACTATTTACTATATATTTAACTTAAAAAATGTATTAACCTGTAGAGTAAATTTATCTTACTAGGTTTACGTGTTCAGATGCCGGGTTTCAAATGCAATTAATTAAAGATAAATTAGTAAAAAAAAAAACTGTTTAAAACTAAACATACATACTAATACTTACGTCTTAGATATAAAAACAAAAATAAAATTGAAAATGCTTTGGAGACTTAACGAAACAAAATTACTTAATGACTTTACAAAAGTCATATAAATTTAGTTTATGTAATTATATAATTTATTAACAATTTAAATACAACCACATACAGTTCAAGCCATTATAGAGGTATCCAAGGTTTACAAAATACATAGTGTATAGGATATTCGTAGGCGTCAAATGTAAAATAATTTATTGAAACCCAAAACATATGTAGCAGACAGAATGAGGCGCTCAGAGCACAGCCTTAGCTGAGAGACGTACAAGTCTGCAAATTTCTCAAAGCTTATCTGATATGCAATTCAAATGGATTGGTAAATAACTTGCAATGTGGCCATAGCTTATTTTCAGTATTATCCTTTTTAATATTTTATTATATTGTATTTTATAAAATGAAAGTATAACAGTGTGACCGAATTCTATGTACACAAAAAAATTTGACTTTGAGTATTAAAAAAAGATAAATAAAATATAAAAGAAAATAAAATGGAAACTAAGAAGCATTCGTCGGAATGCTGCGTTTGTACAATATATATTGTATATTAATATCTCTTACACGTGAGCAACTTTGACAGTAAAAATTTTATTTTTCGAACATGTATGTAGCTAAAATATTGATTCATAACTAATGTAAATTTCTTGCTGGAATGGAATCATTAGCATGGATGTTACTGCTTGTACCAAAATTGACGTGCGTGACAAATGTCTAAACCAACAAACTCCATCTGAAATGTAGGTGTCCACTTATTTAAAGAGCCACATTCTGTGACATATATTTTTGGCACTAAATTATAGTACCATCTTACTCTACCGGAAGATGATGATGCGAGAAAAAAATATAAATACTTTCAATTTGTGTGTAACAAGTTTTCTTGCAGCAAAACAGCTCCTTTAATATAGAATGAATATGAATGAAGTTACATATATATATTGGTATGCTCTCTGAACAATTTTGATGTAGTTTGGAATTGCCTTAGCTGACAGAAATGTATGTGTATATATGTATATGTGTTTGCTTATGCGGAAAAATAAAAATACTTAAAAAGTACTGTCAAAAAATATGCAACAAATTAAATTGTTCTGAATTTTTTATGATGGCGAAGCAGCGGCTAAACTTGATACGACTTTTAGGCATTTGCATGACAGCACTGGCTTGATTCAGATTCAGGAGAAACAATCGATTAGCAGTACGAACTTCTAAAGCTAAATCAACTTATTACATTTGTGCAACTCTCAACTCAACTGTTCACCAAGAAAGCACATCAGTCGTTCTGGAATCACAAGCATCGTTGTTACTGTTACGGTTACTAGCTTGGGATTTTTCCGATTAGCAAGGAGGAATGTGCGTGATCAATAAATAAATAAATCTTTTATACAGCTTAGACTTTATATTCTTTAATTTGGTTAATTCTCTAGTAAATAATATTTTATTTTATTTGTAAAGAATACCAAACGAAACACAAATATCAAATAGTGAGCTTACTGTAGAGTAGAAAGTCCTACTCGCATCTTCCACATCCCTACACAAAGACAGCTAGGACCAATCAGTTTGAGAAAGAAGCGTACCAAGGAGTTTAAAATCTGTTTTCCGAAAATACCGAGTCCGGTCCTCCGGTAAAGGATCCTGACCAGAGATACTCACTGGTAGGTCAATCAATATCTCCCGAGTTGGATGATAAGGATCTTCAGGAATGGAGATGGGAGTGCATTAGGATCCAAAATAAAAACTATGTCAAGTGTTTTATCCAGACAGTAAGGAATAGTATTGATTTGAGTTATTCTATTTATTATATTCTATTCACAACCTTGGAATCACAAGCTGAAAACCATGCGATTCCTGCAATATTAAATACTCCAAGAATCACGTTCAGAAATCTTGTTAATTAAGAAAAATTAGATAAATACAGACTATTATGCGATCATTTCGTAGAATAAATTTGAGTTTTAGGATGTCATGTCTTAATGAAGCTTCAGTAAAAGCAAAAACATGAAAGTGGAAAGACGAACTATTTATGTAAAGGTTATGAAGCTTACTGCAAAGTACTTTCACATTTTAATGGCTAAACACGATAGATGACTTTAGTTTTTTGAGCTTCAGATGTTATTTCAGGCTTAGCTGAATTTTTAACAGCCTTCGGAAGCGAAATCGGTGGCCGATTTTTCTTTTTCTTTACATATTCCTTAATTATGAAGTGTTCCAGCCAGAAATCTTTACAACAGTCGTTTTTTTACTGTGCCCAATAAATTTTTATTTAACAATTTCTTTTGTTTATTTTCTTTTCTTTTCATCATTTCTTCACATAATTGTTTCGATTATTCTTGAATTGTTCTTACAATCGACATACCACCACAAAATTTCTGTAAAAATCGTTATCCCGGGTTATCAATTCGTACCTATCGCGATACAATTAATTGTAAAATTGTGAAAAATCTCAAAGGAATTGTACAATTGTGGCTAAAATTGACTGATTTCGAAAAGTGGTACCCGAGATCAAAAAGATAAAGACAGGGCCTACTGCAGGTACTGCAAATGCAGTATTAATCCGAAGTCTTTTTTATTACCGAAAACCTATTGTCCTTTTTTCCGCCTATTTTCCTGTTGTCTATCCTTTTTTCTAGTCAAGTTCTCCATTTTAACATACATTTTCTTTTAACTAAGTGCTGTGATCAGACATTCGAAAACTACAATTGGTACTTTCTTTAAAGAAGTCGAGCAAAGTTTGCTTCGAAAAGTTAAAAATGAAAGTTATCGAGATCAACACACTTGCATTTTGCTATATATGTAAATGTATTCAACATCATATTTGAAAGAAACAAGGTGAAGACGCTTTTCGTAGTAGTATCAGTCGAAGATTGACAGCAAAAATTTTGACGTTCTGATTTATTATACGGTTAGTGGTTGTGATCATCTGCTGCAACACATTGCAATTTTTTAAGAGGCCCCCGATGTTTGCTAGCTTATTTATATTTAACATTTACCAAATTACAAACAGTTCTAAGCTAATGGAATTGTGTGTACATATGTGCAAAAGCATTCTGACCTTCAAAGGCTGCTGATGTCTTTACTTGTTCGCAAATATTTCTTCAGATCCTGTTTTGTTCAATGTAACATACAACAAATCTAGACTAAACTGCGACGCAACGATGTACATGATCGCATTGTATGAGATGCCATATCTATTTATTCTTTAGTTAGTAATTTTGGTTGTGATAAATCCATCGATTAATATTGTGTGTTTGATCAAAAACTACCAATAACTTTGGGCGAATGGCTTCATTCAACAGACTTTTGAATGATCTTTTCTGGCCTTATGGAATTTGCGTAGTAGCACTAAGCAATGAACATAATAGATTCCGCATATCCAAAAAAAAATACAGTCTGTCGCATTTGGGTTTTCAGAACCCTCGTGGCAGAGGCCGTGGCAGAGGCGCAGCGCTCTCTCGCGTTCGGCTCTATCTGTCTCTTCGCACGAAACTTGAAAAAGTGAACAGAGAGAACCGAGCATCAATTCAGTCATAGAACTACGCTGTTTTGATATGTGTGTATGTGTGTTTAGTGCACATACATATGAAGAAACATAATGTGTATGCAGTTGCTGCTTGTCCGATTGCTTAAATTTTAATTTTTCAGATTTCAAACTGAGTTTCATGTCTGAAGTGTTTTGCTTGGATAAGGAAAATTGAATACTCTTCTTTATTTGCATATATTGCTCTATCACTAATTTAATATAGGCACATTTAAAAGGAGTATTTTGATTTTTATTTACATTCATATTTTTATTCATTTTCAGCAGTGTTTAACAAATTCATAAAAATATGAATGTAAATAAAAATCAAAATACTCCTTTTATATGTGCCTATATTAATTTGCAATAAAAAATGCTGAAATTTAAATATAATATGTCTATACTAATTATTTAAACATAATAACATAATAAAAAGTCGATCAACAGGTGCATTCTCTGCATCAAATCAAAAGTAACTTACTTTTTACTTTTGATTGCATGCAGAGACTGCACCTGTTGATCGACTTTTTATTATGTTATTATGTTTAAATAATTAGTATAGTCAAAAACAGCAACATCAACGCAAAGACGACAAAATCAATTGAAACAAACGAGCGAACAGAAGAGAACAACAAGGTCACAGGCAGAAACGAAGAATTCAATACGTGATTCACGCACCGCACCGTTGATGTCGTAGACTAGAATTCCTTAGTTATTAGTGATAGAGCAATATATGCAAATAAAGAAGAGTATTCACTTTTCCTTATCCAAGCAAAACACTTCAGACATGAAACTCAGTTTGAAATCTGAAAAATTAAAATTTAAGCAATCGGACAAGCAGCAACTGCATACACATTATGTTTCTTCATATGTATGTGCACTAAACACACATACACACATATCAAAACAGCGTAGTTCTATGACTGAATTGATGCTCGGTTCTCTCTGTTCACTTTTTCAAGTTTCGTGCGAAGAGACAGAGAGAGTCGAACGCGGGAGAGCGCTGCGCCTCTGCCACGGCCTCTGCCACGAGGGTTCTGAAAACCCAAATGCGACAGACCGTATTTTTTTTGGATATGCGGACTCTATTATGTTCATTGCTTAGTGGTAGTAGCCATTGAATCATTCCGCCAGATTGAAGAATATGATGTCGAATGAATCAAATGACTGCCCTTCGAAAAACCCTATTACAGTATTAAGGTCAATTAAGTATCTGCTGATTTAACATTCTGTTAAGTGTCTAATCTTCCATTTCATTTTACTCATACAGCAGCACTTTACTGTTAAATTTTGGGATTGTGCAAAGCCGAAGCCGGCAAACAATAATAATTATTTTAACATATACAATAAAAAGTTCAGCAAATGAAGAAACATTTTTCCGAGTATTGCTAAGTGAATCAAATATATACATATATATGTGAATAATGTTTTTTGTGATGTTCATAAAAATTGTTTTTATGTTTTCAAATATTCATACATATATGTATGTATGTTCATCTGTATAAATCCATAAAATTTCTGGGAGGCGTTGTCATGATTTGAGTGTTGGAATTTACAATATTTATATTATACAATTAAATACATATGTAATATACGCATATTTTGTTAGTGCTTTAGTTCCTGATTATTTTCTTAGGTGCATGAAAATTATAGTCAAATGGGTGTAACTTGCAACAAACTTGTGCTTTATACTTATATGTGCATGTATGTATGTGCGTATGTATATCAGGCACATTTCAACACATATAACTCTCAGTGTGTTATGGTTTGAAAAGGGAGGATTATATATAAATGTATGTACATACATTCTTATATACATACATATGTACATATTTTGAAACATCAAATTTGAGAGAAGTAACAAAGGGTGAGTGACCAGATTTGTAAGTTAGGGGTTGCTATGAGGACGAAGAGAACGCGGAATTTTGAGAAATCAACCCGGTTGAAGCAAGGTACAACTCAGTCTGCAGTTAAAAACTTAAACAATTAAATTACTAACTATACCACAATATTTGACTGTAGCGTTTATGATATATTTTGATTCAATATGTTTAAGTATACAAACAAGTAGAATTTCTTTTGACATATTGACATTATACATACATTGAGCACATTGGAAGTACATATGTGGGATGTACATTAATACATCTAAATTACTATGTAGTGTGCCTGTGTTACCTGCCTACATATTCACACTCCTGTGTATGCGTGTATGTATACCAAATGCATTTCAGTATTTTTATCCATTGCAGAAAAGTGAAAGAGAGAAGGAGGGTACTCACAGCCAAAAGTGACGACGCCAAATACCAATGCCATTTAATGAGTTTAGAGCAAAATAAAAAAATAAAATATACATGTATATAATTATATATGTGTATGAAAATAATTATGAAATGTATAAAAATACTAGCTATGAATGAAAACTAAAGAAATTAATTTAAAAATTCATATTTGTGGAGTTTGGATATAATACTTGTATATGTGTCGGTACAATTTGTTTTTCATTAATAGAACAACGAAATCAACACCCCGATTTGAATCAAACCAAAAGGTTTTTTTAAATAATAAACGACACATATTTAGTGATATGTATGCAGCTCTATTCGGATTAGAAGTCAACGATTTTAATAGTGTGAGTTCGTCAGCTATTACCATTATATCGCTACCTCGTACGTCGCCCATATCCAATAATAATCCATCTTCAGTATCATCGTCGAACTCATGTATGAATTCATATGAAAGGGACAATGTTATTGGAGATAACAGTTATATGTCTCTGCTGGCTTATGTACAACCACATATTAAATTAACTAAATACAAAGGATTATCGGAACAATCAATATCATCATCATCTTCATTAACAACAAACAGATGCTCAGTAATAATGTCTAGTAATGCCTCAGTAAATCTGTCAGCCGCACAAGTCACCCACACAAAAATGCTTAATGACATTAACATTACAACAGATGCAATTAATAAAATTAATCAGACCCATAATCAAATGATTCAAACACAAAAAGTACATCAAATCCCATTGTCGGAAGACCCACGCACCTTGCAATTGGCTTTGGAATTATCTTTGGTTGGATTAAATGAACACAATCAAAGTAGCTTCGTTCAGCCATTAGCCATACAAGGTGATTATGAATTGGCGTCTGTTAATTTAGTATCTGCTGCATATAATAAAACTGAGATGCCCATAAATAATCTTTCGGTACAACCAACAAGTGGATCTGGATCTGGCCTCTTAATGCAAACTGCAGGAGTGGAAGATAGATCTAAAAAGTCTCAAAACATGACGGAATGTGTCCCAGTACCGAGTTCTGAACATGTTGCTGAAATTGTAGGTCGACAAGGTAGGTAAAATCAATCTAAGAGTAAAGAAATAATTCCAAAAGAGTTAACGCAAAATATAAAACAAAACAACAATATATTTTCATAATGTGAAAAACTACAGCACTCGAATATTTTGACAACAATACCTTAGTAGGTGCTCCACCGATGAAACAAGTTTTTGTTGGCTTGTCCCTGACATAACCTGACGATGTTAAAATTCAAGCCATTTAAAAGGTGGGGAAATTCCATTTCTTTTATGAATGGGAAATTTCATCATTCAAAATAAGTGTTCCCGCAGAGCATTTCAGTACAATCTACTGCAAAGAATTCTGGCCGGAGCACCTAATTATAACAAATAATGTACATAAAAAGAAATATCTGCTTCCGATTTTACTTCCTACTGTCTTTTAATCTCTCTAAGGCTCATAATACATCTGATGGTTATAAAATATATAATATATTCATTATCGATATTTGTGTTTGTGTGAATTCGTTCTGAATTCTTTTACAATTACAATATATATATATTATTCGAGTGACTTCGAATTGACCACGAACGTTTTACCTTGATTTATTCCGGATTTTTAAAATGCCTTTTTTTTTTTTATTAATTATTAGGATGCAAAATCAAGGCTCTGAGAGCAAAAACCAATACATATATTAAAACTCCTGTTCGTGGTGAAGAACCAGTATTTGTCGTAACAGGACGCAAGGAAGATGTTAACAAGGCTAAACGAGAAATACTGTCAGCAGCGGATCATTTTAGCTTAATTCGGGCATCTCGAAAACCATCAATTGAAGGTTCAAATAGCAGCGGCGTATCGGGAAATAGCAATACGTGCTCTTTAAACACTGGCATTGTTGCTCGTACACAGTCTGGACCACCGTGCCTACCCGGCCAGATAACAATTCAAGTGCGGGTACCTTATAGAGTGGTGGGTCTGGTGGTTGGTCCCAAAGGCGCAACAATAAAGCATATACAACAGGAGACTCAAACATATATAGTTACCCCGTCAAGGGAAAAGGAACCAATATTTGAAGTTACTGGCTTGCCAGAGAATGTGGAAACAGCACGCAAGCAAATTGAAGCGCATATTGCAATGCGTACTGGAAACAGTACTCAAGGGAGCGAGACTGGTACTGAATCAATAGATTCGAACGACTATACAACACAACATACTATTAATACACTTACTCAAATACTAAATGATGATCTTAACTCAGATATATTGTCGTCAATCTATAAGATCGATACGGATCCCACTTCGAAATACATATGCACGATCGATACGGGTTCTACTTCGAATTACACATGTGCTGATAATACCCTAAGCATTTCGAATTCTACAAACTGCATTCTGAGTACGCCTGGTTCAATTAAAGCAAATTTGTCAAATTGTTTTCAAAATTCGGAACTAGTTGACATTGGAACTGTTGTAACTGCGTCACATTTGCCTCCATTAACAAGTAAGGTTAACGAAAATAATGATCACTTAAACAAATTAAACACAAATAATAATTCCATCAGTAATTTAAATAATTCTATTGGTAGTGTGATTACAAGCTCCTCATACCGTAATACGACACATAACACCCAAAAGATCTTATCGTTTTGTTCTCCCGCACAACCTGTATCCTCATCCATATCTGTATCGTCGAATGCGAATGTATCTTCTCAATATCATTTAACATCAACAAATATATTGACGCGCTCTTGCTCATCAGCCTCATCGACAACATCAACAAAAAGCACAAATAATAGCGCCAACAGCACTAACAGTGTTAATACACCACCAGAGCTTTTGAATATTTGGAAGAATTTAAATGATTCCATAGATGTTGATGAAGGCATTGGCGATTCTCCCAGTATTTGGAATCTTCCATCGACAACGGTAAACGTACCGACTGCCGTATCGCATCGCTCGCCAACTGCTTCAATTAGTCCTACGGACTCACTTCATAGTGAACATATTCGAAAGAACAAAAGTCGAGGTCAAGATCAATGTCGTGATAGTAATCTTTTATTGTCTCATCAGCTTCGTCCTACAGGGAGCCCTAATAAAACACACCATGTGCATCGTGAATGCTTTGTCTGTAATAAGAAAGAAGTAACCACAGCTCTAGTTCCTTGTGGGCATAATATGTTTTGCATGGACTGCGCTAATCAGATCTGTGTCTCTATGGAGTCCATATGCCCAATTTGCCACTCCATCGTATACCATGCTATGCGTATTTTAGCTTAAATCCAGCTAATAACTAGGAAGTTGAATTAGGATCTGATTAGTTTAGTTGGTGTTTCTCATAATTTAAAATTGAAACAATTCATCGTAGTGTAGCAATTCCGCTCGAATATTGTTTGCGAATATACATATACATATACTGTTTGCATATACTACTCATAGAAAGTATAAATATCCTTACTATACCAAAATAATTATTTATTTGATTATAACAGAAATCACAAAAAACCAGTTAATTTTGATATTTTTGATGGATTGAATACCCTTGCAGAAGGTTCCTACATTAGTGAATAAATATTAATGAAATTGGTTAATTTAATTAAATACTGTATCAACGACTTTTAAGAATTTAGAAGATATGTTTTAAAGGTAACCAAATATGTGAGTAGAATGTTTGCAATATTTTCTGCAGGGGTATACAAATATATGTAGATTACTTTTTAAAAATATAAATAAATAAATATTTGCAAAGCAGATTATATTATGGCTATATAATCTTTTAAAAGTTCGACAAACAATGATACATATGAATATCTTTTATTTGGGCATTTATATTTTGGTACCCGCTTCCCATAAGGTAGAAAGGTATTATAACTCAGCGCCAACCGAAATAGTATGTAACAGACAGGTGCAATCTACGACCCCAAAATTATATATTCTTGATCAACGTCAATACCCGAGACAAAATTGCAATGCCCGTCTGTATGTCTATCTGTATGAACAACTAGATTTCAGAGACTAAGAGATAGCGCTAGGTGACAATATATGTCTTATTGATGCACGCAGATAAAATTTACTAGTGTGCCGTTTTAGTATGTACATTAATGGTTTTTAATTTTATTTATATTTTTCGTAAAATTGTACAGACTCGACTGTAGCTTTGTTACTTGTTATTATTATTGGTTGTCATCACTTTATACGTTCCACATATGTTTTATTAGTAATATATGAAATGAAAGAAACAATCCGATACTTAATTAAAATCAAAAAATAGAATCTATATAAATAATGCATCATACTTTATTTCATTTATTTAAATGTGTATCCACATGCAACAAAAATTACTCTTAACACTTGTTTGAACAATGCCACAACTATTTTTAATTACGAATAAAGTAATAAGAGATATATATAGAGAAATATCTGTAAAAGGGTTATAATGAGATTACTATAAATTTAATATTAAACCTGAAAAAATACTGAAGCACAAGCATTTATATGTATATACAATTGATTACCCATTTTTAAGATATATGTGTATAAATATTTTAAGACAATTGCGTCATAGCATTTTATGTGAAACGTTTTAAGTATTTAAATGATTATTCTTCCTAGGAAATATACTATGAACAAATTTATTTGAATGATTTTATTTATGACAGAAATAATTGCTATATAGACTACAAAATACAGTATTTAACCAAAAGTAAATATATATTATCGAAATTTAGTAAATATGTATGTATTACTGATTTTAATATTAAGATTTTCATGAGGTTTTAGCTCTATACACTTTCGTTGTCAGAACAAATAACAAACATAAATGTAATAGAATAAGTTGACTGATAAATAAGTAGTAATATTAAGTGAAGCACATATATACGAGCATATACTACATATATTTACTATATACATATATTTATTAATTTAAATTTATGAAATAGTTCGCAAACATACATATATATACATAAATTTATAATTTATATATAGCTTACACTATTAATGTGAATAAAAAGACTTATATATTTATAGTCAATCCTATTAAAGATTGATCCATACCAATAGTATCTTGCGCTGAGAATCAGATTAGCTAAAGAGTAATATTTAAAATTATTTTTAATTTCAATTAATAATGGAATTATTTTTGAAAACAATATTGTTTTTTTTTTTTTTTTGTTTATATTTATTTAAGTGAATTTACCAAATAATCAAATTTATTTACCAAAAAGACAAAAATAAGAAAAAATCTAGTCTAACCAAAACTTATATATTAACAAATTAGTTGATTGTTTAAAAGCGCTGATAAGAATATATATTTTTATATTAATAATATATTACAAATAGTTTATTTATTATATTATATGTTTTGGTTATTCGAAAATCGTTATGATCGGAAATATACGAGTGAGACTACATAAAGTTTAATAAATACTCAAAAAATTAATATTGCTTTCAATTAAAGCTTATTTATTAAAAAAAGCAGTATGTATTCTATCATACCGTCTGATGATGTCAAAAACCATAAAAATTTACACAATAGTTTTAAGATATATAAAACATAATGGCAATTATAAAAAGTAATTGATATTGAAAACTATGAAAACAATTATTATTTACCTTCTTTGAGCTCAAAGTTCTAATTTATAATATATTGAAACGGATTTATTAAAGAATACATTTATGTTTTGTTAGAGATGTATCTATAATCGAAGGAAACAGGCACAGAAAATTTGACGTTGTTTTGAAGACGACACAAGCCAATATGTTCTACTTATTCAATTACACATATTGGTGTATAAATTTAAATACATTAAAAATTGATTAACGTTTTGCAATTTTTCTTTTAAATTTCTTAATTTGTTCTAATTTAAATTTTAAAAATGGTCAGTTTACGTTTATTAATTGCACATAAATTATGGCAAATTAGAATACATAAGCAAAATATTAAATTCTGTTCTTTATAATTGATTGTAGTCTGTTTAAAAAAGTTAAAATTTAAAATTATAAGAACCACAAGCGTTTACAACTGCATGGATATTTTTTTAACCAGAATAAAAGTCAAATAACCTTCTACAACATATTTGTGGATTGCAGTTAAAATATTTACAACGAATATTTTATAAATGTTTCTTATTAAAATTGTAAGACCGAAATTCGTAAATACATATAATATAAAAATTATATATTATCAATAGTGAAATATCCGCATTGTGTTCGTGAGAAAGTATATCTTTAAAAATACATTTCATATAAATTAACTTAATCGACATTAAGGGAAAAGCACTACTAATGTCGATTAAACAACTTTATACAATATATATAAAAATAAAAATAATTAATAAATGGTTATATAATAAAATTTTTCGAAAATAAACCAATTTTTTTTATTTTATTTAGATGAATTTAAGTGCTGTGATCTTGTCGACAGTCCAACTAAGCCTCCTATCAGAACTATAAAACATTTTGTTTTTATGCCCGCTTACCCTGCGGCCATCCCGAAAACCATCTATTAATGGATCGATTATCAGCGGCGTATTGGAAAATAGTAATACGTGCTCTTTAAACACTGGCATTGTTGCTCGTACGCAGTCTGGGTTACCATGCCTACCCGACCAGATAACACTGATGCGTGTGATCTCCAAATCGAGCCTGCGAGTATTGCAATGTAGAATAAGAGGCAAACAGCCATCATAGCTGGTCCTGTGATGGTCTCCATGCGTAGCTTGGTAGCGTGATATGCTGCACATTTTCTTCATTTAATTTATAAAGGATACACAGGCTCAGCACAGAGTGGTTACTTGTTATGTTCAGCTGGCCAAAGATGCAAGTTTGGGAAAAGTAAGGGGTTGGTGATACGTGTAGATGTTAATGTCACTCATTCCGAAAAGGTAATGGAGTAAAATGTCCACGCCTTGCGTACGCATCTCCCTATTTTTAAGAGTTTTGGAAATCATAATTATTACGATAATGATGATAAGACTGCACCTAATCCTCTCAATGACCCAAGAATGATCTCAGCTTATACACGTAGCTTGAATTCCCTGATGGTCCTTACTAAATCTGGATGTTTCTTGATGACGTCATTGAACACCCTCATAATTGCATCATGCAAACTCTTCAGCACTTGACCAATATGAGAAACATGTTTCTCCTTAGTCTCCGAAAAAACCATAACATCGTATATGTAGACATAGCAGGTTTTATCAATATCATTCCGAAGCACATCATAAATGCTGGACGCATTCTTCGGGCGGAAAGGTAGACGGCAGAACTCATACTTTCCACCATTTATCGAGAAAGATGGCTCCACAAGCGTAATCAGGTGATATCCGGACTTAAGGTCAAGGTATATAAAAAAACTTGACCTTGCCAAGGTTTAAGAGAATCATAGAGATAGCCATCTAATTTTCTAAAATCCATGACCAAACGCTCGTTATTGTAGGGGGACCTTGACGGTCGAATAATACCATTCTTGAGAAGATTCTTCACCTCCTGGTAAGAAAGTCTAATATTCGAGGACTTCATTTAGAGAAAGCGTGTTTTTTTTTGTAAAATTGACCTGTCCACACTTATGAAACTGCAAAAAAACGCTACCGCCATTGAAAATTTTAAGATTGGGTAAAAGAAAGAGAGTATTATTCACATTAAAGATGCTCAAAGAGCATTTACTTTTTATTTTTTATTATTTTAGATGCCCCTGAGTCATTCAAGAATTTCCTTCTTCTTATACGAACAGGATCGTAATGATCTTCGAGAGAAGGTTCTTGATGATTTTCAATAGTTGATCCTCCGACACCTCTGAGCGGAAACTCTGCGAATGCGTCGGCATTTTGTAGGGCACAGCTGAGTTTTGGCTATATGGCTCCTGACCCTACTGACGCTGGTAGTTTGTCAGTTGACGGAATTTAGAAGATGTTGGATCAGATGTGTTTTTTTTCTCTTCCAAATAATATTCCAAATTTTAACCATTTTAATGCCGTTGCTTACCTGTGATAAAATTCTTTTCGTTTTGTCCAGGTTAATGTTCGTCATGTTCGCAATAATTTACCATCGAAATATTATATTTCTTAAAAATATACTAAAAACACTATACTAAAAATATTTTAAAAAAATATACCGAAATTATCTTTTATTAAAAATGTTTAACTTGGCTTTATCAAATTTATTGAACATCATTTGTCACATAGCAACGGAACAGCTAAGAGGACAGGCACATACATAGTTATCTATTTATCCACAATACTTTTTCAAAGCTTAAGTTCAGTGTGAATTGAGCAAGGGGGCCTAGAGAAAAGACTCCGGAAAGGGTAGGGTAATTATAAACTGAGTAGATTTTAACATAAATTGCTGAATTTGCGATCAGAATAAAACATGTTCTTCTTAAAGGTAACTCTGGGACTCTAAGACTAACATATGTATGTATATAAAACAAGTAAGAAAGCTACTGTCGAGTGTACCCGCCACCCAAGTTCACCATCGAAATATTATATTTTTCAAAAATATACTGAAAAAATATACCAAAATTTTCGTTGTTCGAAATTTTTAGCTTTGCGGCACTTTAGTACACTTTTGAACACCATTATTATGTCACGGAGTGTCATAGCAACTAACTAAGTGCAGCTGCACGTGGTAACGCCTTTTAAAAATATTTTCTTAACTTTTGTGTTATTTATACGATTGTAACCAATCCAAATGTATGTAACAGGCAGAGGGAAGCATCTCCGATCCTATAAAGTATATAAGTTATGGACCCTCTCTGATATCTTCCCTCTTTCCCCGCCCCGCTGCTTTTATATACGCTTCCCCCGTTAGACCACTCTACACCACACAGTGGTCTCTCACATACCCCAAGAAACGCTGACTTCGCCCCCCGCCTTGCCCACCAATTTCACGATACATTCAACAGCCACGCCGGCCACTATGTGCAGCGTCCGCAAGAGACACTTTGTTGCCGATCGCGCTCGCTGCAAAAACTGCTGCGCCTGCAAATGCCACCTTGTTGTTGTGAGCAGCGCAGCCGCCGGATGTTGCGCAAGCGACCGCCGACACAGCATAGCTCATATTTCGGCCGCTGGCCCAACAGCGCCCGAGCAGGGACCAGTTAAGCGAGACTACTTCTCGCACTACGGCTCTCGTAGCCGCACAGCTCACCTAATCAATATGATGAACATTCCAAACGTTCTTGGAGATCGGGTCCCAAAATGAAGAGAAGAGAGAACAGCTCCGTTTCACGTTATAATTTTATTAAGTCTAACTTAGGTTCAATGTTTTACAAAGATAGTTTAATTTTAATGGCTGGCGGCAGTTTTCCAGTTGGAGTGTTCGGGTGTTCGTTCAAGACTGCTTTCTGCCGTCTCTGCCGGGTCTCACCAGAGCTCCGGCTCCAGTGTTTGAACGCCTCGTCAACAGGCGTCTTGGGACGAGGGGCGACCCCGCATAGCTGTTGGGCCAGCGGCCGAAATATGAGCTATGCTGTGTCGGCGGTCGCTTGCGCAACATCCGGCGGCTGCGCTGCTCACAACAACAAGGTGGCATTTGCAGGCGCAGCAGTTTTTGCAGCGAGCGCGATCGGCAACAAAGTGTCTCTTGCGGACGCTGCACATAGTGGCCGGCGTGGCTGTTGAATGTATCGTGAAATTGGTGGGCAAGGCGGGGGGCGAAGTCAGCGTTTCTTGGGGTATGTGAGAGACCACTGTGTGGTGTAGAGTGGTCTAACGGGGGAAGCGTATATAAAAGCAGCGGGGCGGGGAAAGAGGGAAGATATCAGAGAGGGTCCATAACTTATATATTCTTGATCAGCGTCAAGAGCCGAGACGATATAGCCATGTCTGTCTGTCTGTCCGTATGAACACCTAGATCTCAGAGACTATAAGAGCTAAAGTAACCAATTTTTCGGGATAGTGTGTCTTATTGTTGCACGCTAGTGTCATTTTAAACGTATAACGTTTTGGTACGCACAATGCTACTCACTATCTTAATGGTCTCTAAAAAAAATTTGCAAGTTACAATCGAACAAAAAACACAGAAGTTATTAAAGAATTACTTTTATATATGTTCAGTTGCTAAGTCACTAAGTGATATAATAATGGTGTTCAATAAACCTGATAAAGTGCTACCAAGGTTCGGTATATTTTATTTTGTATATTTTCCAGTGAAAAATATAATATTCGATGGTCGCTCTTATTCATCCTTCCATTCTGTAAAATTGGGTGGCGAGTACCTCACAGAAAAAAAAATTGTTTCTATTTAAGAGTATTTCTTGAATAACTTCTGTGTTGTTCATCTAATCGAAACTAAACTTACAATAAATCATAAATATAGTGATTACAATTGTGTTTACCAAAAATAAACTCTCTTGTTTTATTATTTATAAATTCATTTTTATCGATTTGCGGGGTCGGAAAGGGGGATTTTCCCACACATAGACGGAAGTTCTCAATTAAGTACAACCACTAAGCAATGAGCATAATAGAGTCCGCATTCCAAAAAAAATACGATGTGTCGAATTTGGGTTTTCATAACCCCCGTGGGAGAGGCGCAGAACTCTCTCTCGCTCTTTTCGTACGAAATTTGAAGCAGTGAACAGGGAGAACTTGAGCATCAATTCAGTCCTAGAACGACGCTGTTTTAATATGTGTGTTTAGCGCAAAAACATATAAAGAAACATAATATGAATGCAGTTGCTGTTTGTCCGATTGCTTTAATTTTAATTTTTCAGATTTCAAACTGAGTTTCATTTCAGAAGTGTTTTGCTTGGATAAGGAAAAGTGAATACTCTTCTTCATTTACATATACTGCTCTATCACTAATAACTAAGGAATTCTAGTCTAGGTCATCAATGGTGCGGAGTATGCATCATGAATTGAATTCTTCATTTCTGCCTGTAACGCTTTTGTTCTCTTCTGTTCCGCACGTTTGTTTCAATTGATTTTGTCGCCTTTGCATTGATGTTGCTGCTTTTGATTTGTTTACTTTGTACTTTTGATTGCATGCGGAGACTGCACCTGTTGATCGACTTTTTATTGTGTTATGTTTAAATAATTAGTATAGACATATATTATTTAAATTTCACCATTTTTTATTCACTTTTCGTTATCCAATCAAAACACTTCTGAAATGCATCAGCTTCCGTTGCTGTGTTGGTTTGCGACTGACGGCTTCATGAGTTTGAAAGAAGCAATATATTCTCGTCTTTGCTTTGCATACTTACACTTCGCGTGCATCGTTATGCGTTACGTTAAGCAGGCACACTTATACAATATTATCTTTAATATTGCCTATTATCAGTTTTGCGCTGTAACACCAATCATGTGCGTTAATTTCTCAATATGAATAATGTCGACAGAAATCCTTTTTTTCTATCTATTAATTTTTTTCTCACAACAGATGTAATTGGTTAGTTGCAATATTGTTAATCGCTGATCTTTTTTTTAAATTATGTATGACATACCTTACCTGTCTAGACTAAGTTGCACAGACTTACACACTCATATTGCACAAATCTATTTTGTTAACAAATTTATATACATATATCAACAGTTATTTATTATTGAGTATCAGAAGCCTAACAAGTTTGAATACCCGCCTCATCGAACTTAGTGTATACGGTTAATTAAAACAAAAAAGTAGTTTTTTATTCAAAATTGAAAAATTCCTTTCCATGCTACGACAAAAATTAAAGTTGAATATAAATTTGAGATTCTTAACTCTAACCATTTAATTTCGGTAACTAGTGAAGTACTGAGTTTAACATTACAATGTGTTTATTTCTAAATCGTATTGAGCGCTAAAACTGATTGTTAACATTACAGCATATAATAACATTACGATTCAATATATTCTAAATAACTGAAACTGGTATTTTCATCAAACTAGCTACCTGGCCTTGATGTTTTCTGATAGCAATGATATTATATATGTAAGTAAATACAACAGTCAAAAATAGCAACAATTTAGCTTAATATTTCGCCATTGTTAAATGTAATCAGCATTTTAATCGGATAATGAAATAGCGTGTATATAAATCCTTTCATAAAAGGTCCCAATAACATATTTGGTACTCCCCACAAGAAAATTGCATCGAAGAAAGTTTAAAATTTAAACACTGCACTTGTAAAAACTATACTCGGATAATGTGTAATTAATAATATTGTTTTAATTTTAAACTAAAAATTCAAATAGTGTGAAAATCAGATTTCAGAAAGAGGTTTGTATATAGGTTTCTTAATTTTGCAAGGGCGTACAAAAACTTCAATTGTTCATTACGACCACTTACAATAGTAATTGTATGCTAATTACATTTCAAGAATATGTGTGATTGCTTACTTAATATGCACCCTCGAAATAAATAAAAATACACAAATATATGTATGTACTTACGAATCCTCTTACTTAATTACTATACTTGCATTTCTAAATAAGCTGTGCATTCAGATACATACATACATATTTTTTCGGCCTGGTGGAAATAATATAATCAAGTAAAGAGGTTCCAAAACAAAAACACGATGTGAAGCATAAATCCGAAGATTTTTGAAGAATTCATTTGTAATGATTTTAAAGATTTTTTAATTAAAATAAATGAAATGATCTCATAATTTGTGGACGGAAAAAAATATTGGAATGTTCAGATTAGTATATCTATGTATGTATGTATGCACATATGTGTTGGCACCCTACAGAGCATTAGCGGATTACTTTAGTAGGATAAGTAGATTGTGTAATTTATATTTTAAAAGCACATTTACATATAATTAATTGTAACTTTTATTGATAATCGCCTCCACTTCACACGTGTCTGTATTAGTTTGCTGATGAAAACATATTGGTGTTATCCCACTCCAGTTGATTAATGTGGGCGAATCCATCTTTCAAACCTGTAGAGCAAATATAGAAGGCATAGACAAGATTTAAATATTAGGTGAAATTAGGTGCATTGAAGGAATATACGATTTAGATGAAATAAGTGTAAAAATTCCACTATTTATAAATTCATCTTGCATGAAACTTCCCACCCAAGTTTCCGACGATTCGTCAAAATATTCGACCTTATGGGAGCAGCTCACTAAGGATGATCCCCTTGCAATCCCACCAAACACACAGCAAAACCTTCGCACAATTAAATTATTTTCTTCGTCAGTCACAATACGTTTCAAACGTAAGCCAATTTCATTACGTCTCAGCAAAGAAGTAATTCAGTTCAAATTTTGTTTTTTTTGCGTCAAATCGTGGATCACCAATTCATCGAACGTCCATATTTTCAAAACGGAAGCGCTGGATCGCATTGTATTTTCACTCGATACTATAACACCATACATTTTATAGACCACCTGCCCCGCTTTTTGAATTTGGTCGCAATGATACTCCAAATTTAAAAACAAAACTGGAGAAAAATCGTGTTCTCCGTGAAGTAACCTTTTAAGATAATGTGATTCATAGATAATAAGATATGATTTTATGAACACATGTACCGAAAAACGGTCAGAACTTATAAATTCACTTAATATTATAATTATATTGCATATATACCTTCTTCATCCTCTGAATCTGAATTCTCAGAATCGGAGCTAGCTTCTGATGCAACATCCGTTTGCATTGGATTTATAGTAATAGTCAATGCAGAATCATCCCAGATTAAACCTTCATCAGCAACCTTTAAGAAAAGAATGAACGATAACGGATTATGATATCTCTCTATTATATATAAAAGTTTTCTGCTCCTCCTCCGGGAATCATTTTAAAATATATTAAAAAATACCAAAGAGGTGAGCGAGCGTCCTCCTCCGGGCATCATTTTAAAATATACTATAAAATACCAAAGAGGTGAAGTGGAGGACACCTCGTTTAAAGATATAAAAATTATCTATTATTATAATTTAAAGATATTCAAGACAAGAGTAAATACAGTCGAATGTGGTGTTGCTGATTTAAACTTCATATTAGACATACCCCGTGACTCTCGATTAAATGAAACCAAATACAGAAGCTACTGTCGAGTTAGCTCGACTAAAAGATAACCGCCTACCACTAATTACCCAAAAAAATATACCAAAATTAAATGCGATCAAACTTGATCTGTGTACAAAAACAAAGCATACCTGCATCCCGAAAATTTGGTTGATCTAGTTCTTATAGTCTCTTGGTGTTCATACGGCTGTTGACATTGATCAAAAATATATAGTTTGTGAAGTCGGAGTTGCCTCCATCTGCCTGTTACATATATTTTCGGTTGGCAGAAAGTTATAATATCCTTATACCTTTTGGGCAGTCGGATATAAATAGAATATTTATATATTTTTTGTGTCTAAGTCTCTCCAAGTTATTTTTGGCTTACCAAAAGCACGTCATTTAAATCCGTTGCAGCTTATATTATTCATAAATGATCTTTTGTAGGTTATATCTTAGTCTCTGAAAAATATTTATGTCTGACTTTTAATGATACCTATGTATATAGACTCAGATTGCAATCTGACCTATATTTTTTTGAATCCTGGAGTACTATAAATTTGTTAAATCTTAATTGCAAAAAATATAAGGCTTTTTAATTTTTTAGGGGCTTTGCCCTTTTATTAATTATCATCTTAACATCTTAACTGATTTAAGTATCCTTCTTAATTAAAAGATTGCTAATCATATTTTCTCGGATTCTAATTGAGCCTTATGTACTCTTGGATTTCTTAAGCGTTATCTAATATCTGTTTTCCCTTGTATAGATGATGAACCCATCAAGACAGGCTTGAATATGTGCAGAAACAAGTTGCAAGTCTTTTTTTGCTCTTCGTAGTCTAAGCTGAAATACTTTTAAATGTCGAAGTCAGGTGCAGCTGCTCAGTTGCAATGTCGCTTAAAAATAAAATAATGGAAATCAATATAACTTATAATGTGTAGCCAAGCTAATAATATTGGGAATGATATATTTCAGTATATAATCTGGTAGTTTTTTTTAAAATTAATTTTAAGTATGTTCTCGAGAAAAAAAAGTATATTTGGATGATCTCTCTTAGCTGTTTATTTTTAGTAAAAATAGATGGATGTATCTGAGAGTCAAGTATAATATTACCTTAGGTAATGGCTGGTGTCGATCTGTATACTTTTGGTTACTCCTAAGGCGCGCAATCGAAACACCACAAAGAACCACGACGATAAACACACAAATAAGAATAATCAGCATTGTTGGATGCGCCGCTTCAGCTTAAAATAAAAACAAAAATTTCATTAATATCAATAATAGCATGCTAATCGAAAGTGTAAGTAAACTAACCTCTGTGCACAAGAGAATGTACATGAGATTTCGGCTCCTGTACAATATTGGTGTGTAATAAGGAGTATGAAAAAAGCTTCGCATCTGCAAGAAAATGTTATCATTACTTGATAATCACAATTATTGGACACATGAAAATCCTTACCTTGTGTCTGATCCCCAATTCCTCCACCATTATTAAAAGATGCTAATAAGTTATTATTTCCATCTAAACTTGAAATTGGCATCGTTGATGATGCTGATGGTGAATTTGTTGTCTTCGATGCTTGTTTTGGATGTAGGACGGTTAAGGTTAACGTATAATCCACGTTTTTATGTTGAGAGTTTAGCTGTATGCAAGATAGCTTGAAAACACGATTTAGATAATACGCAGGCTTTTTGTTGCTATAAACCAGTGCACGTAATACGCTTAAATAATTATTAATTGAATCAGTTCCGATCATTTCAACGCCATCTTTATTGATGTTTGTTCTAATATCCATTGTCGATGACAGCGATTCATCGCCATCTATTTGAATTTCTTCGTGGTCAGGATTCAGTGATGGAAATACGATCACGCTACAGGAATCCAACTCCTCTTTTGGGCCTATATTTTTATAATTACCATCTCTTGAAAGCCCAATATGAATTCCATCTAAAATGCGAACGCCCGATTTGATTTCCTGATAAGACACTAATTTATTTTGTGTGCCTAAAACAATTGAATTTTAGTTGATGAGTAATTAGATTTATTATCCACAAGACTCGGATGCAATGAATAGTGTAAAGATCACATTTACGCATTTAAAACTTGTTTTAAATAATTCCAGTTTTCATACCCGGTACATTTTTTCTAAAAATTTCATTAAAAATGGATAATAAGCTTGGAAGTAAAGGACAAACAAAATCGTAATTTTCGAAATTTTTAAAAAAAGAGAAAAGTGTTAAACAGTTTTTCTTTTATGTTTGATGTACATAGAAAATATATACAATTTCGCCTAAATTAAATGTAATATTTACTTCTGGTTAACAATAGATTTCAAAATTTTTTTAACCGCTGCCAATCAAAAAGTATATAAAATCCCCGATCAGTATCAACAGCGAAGACGTTCGGTCACCTGGATCTTTTATTTCTGGCACATGATTTTAATGGTTTTTAAAAAATTTAGTTACGATCGGACAATAAACACAGAAGTAATTCAAGAAATACTATTAAAATGTGAAATCAGGTGCAGCTTCACATGTTCAGTCATATATAATACAAATAATACAAATGTTGGTGCTCGCTCTTAATTTTTGTTACATTCATTAAAAATGGGTAGCGCGTAGCTTACCCTCAAGCAGACTCTACTGTAGCTTTCTTACACGTTTTTACCTGTGATTGTAATTTTTGCAAATGGCAAAAATTTTGAAGTTATCTCCTCTTGATGTACTTCAGATTCTAGTTTATCCACTTTATAAGTAACACTAGTACGTGTGGAAGGCTTTCCACTCAAAATTGTAGAGTCTTCTGGCGCAATTAGGGGTTCGTTCACCATAATGTATGTCTCAACTGTGGGTAGGCGAATTGTACTATAATTAGCACAAATCATTGTTGTACGAACTTCAATATTTCGTCGACCAATTGTAGGACTTTTTTTAATATTAATATATTGAAGCCTGCGCATCGATTGCTCCATTTTATGCTTGCTTTGCGCTTGAATATATATTTCATTCATTTGTGCATTAACCTGAACTTCGCAATCAGATAAATCATCAAACTGGCCTAACTGAAGTTCTGTTGATGGAAGTAAGTGCTCTGCACAGCTTGTGCCACATTTAATATCTTCCTCAGAAAGTACACTATTAAGAGACATCTTCACTTCCGATATATCGCCATTGAAACCATGTTTTAAACGATTTTCTGAACTTTGATAGCAAGCTCCTACTGAAAGTGTTGTATTAACTCCATGTGCTGCATGGAGTGGCCAATCATCGATCACCTCCGGATTGGTATGGCGTTCTTCAATAGAACTTTCAAACCGCATGCCATCAACAAATAGCTCAACTTTGGACGAATAATTTATGTTGATGACATAATGATGCCATTCATTGTCGCATACCTGCGGTATTTTCCATCGCCATTCAGCTGGACTAAAAATGTTTAAGTCTCCATCGCTAAAGTTCTTACGAAGCAATAAAATGAGACGACAATTTCGCACAAACAATGCCATATGATGCCGATTCATTTTATGATCATCAGCACTGCATATAATATGCTCTTTTACGTGTTTATTCATCGAGCTTTGGCTGCTGTGTCGAAAAATAGTTATGATGCTAAATGGACGTTTTGAAAAATCGTAATGTCCAATAAAGCTATCGGGCACAAGGGCTCCTGTTGAGCCAGCAAAATGAAATATTGGCTCGCGACCTTCATCATAGCTTAGCTCCTTAGTCCAATCAGCATCACGGGGTAACAGATCCGTTAAGTTTAAGTTCGACGAACAGTTGGATATATCTCGATCACATCCAAAGGATATGTGTTTAGTCTAATAATTTAATTAAAATAAATATTTAAACAAAAAATTTTTTTTTTAAATCTCACCTTTAGCGCAATTGTCGAATTTATATTCAAATCATCAGCAGTGCATAATATGTTGCAGAGATCCAATCGAGCATTTGGAAATAGTTGTAAATTTTCAGTACTACCAGACTGGAATCAGTAATAAAATACTAGCAATTAATAAAATGTTCAAAAGTAAACAATATTGAGAGCGAAAATGTTAAATAATTCCGGCTCGAGCCAGTGAGGATTCTGATCATTTTTAAAGCAACAAATTAGAATTTCATTCTGGTGATATTTCGTTGTATTCGTAAGGAAAGCGTAACCCATTCTATTAACAAGATAATAATGACTCCGAAGATTTGGCGGTATCATCTGCTAAGACAATTGATGACAAATAATACAGTACTGAATAACCCACACTTTGTCTAAAAGGGAGGGTGGAAAACTTCAGGTAGCCTACCCCACAAATTGAATATATAATAAGTTAGGTTTAAGAACTGTTGCACACCAGATTGACTTTCCCTATATTTTATTGTAGGGAAAGTCAATCAAGGTCTTGCTTTTACTGACGATTGCTGACTATTACACGCCAGGTACATTCCTGTCAGATATTGATTAATCAGATGATTGAAATAATCTGAGTTTTAAAATAAATTATCTTTATTATCTGTTATATGGGATATAGTTAATATTGGTATTTGAAGAACAAATAATAATTCCGTTAGCAGTCTCATAAAAATAACTATTAATTTATCCGATTGTTACTAAAATTTCAAAAACTTAGGAAATATGATGATTTTTTGTACTGGCATAAGTATGTGGATAAGTCTTTAATACCAAAAAAATAAGTTTAAACTGAGAAGACTTTATCTAATAAGCAAACCTTAACTCAACCTTTTTCCCTATGGCTATCAATTAATTTTTTGTTTTCTACTAACGTTTAATATCCAAATAAGTTAAATTTAAAAAATTGTTGATTTACATGTGCTCAAAAGCATAGAATACCATTTACTAAATGAGTTTGTCAAAATATTTTTACCAAACAAAAATTAGTTGTCTGCATGCATTCTTATCATTAGAAAGAGAATGTAATGGGTAATCCGTTTAAAAATTGGCATGCTGTGTACTAAATATTTATCCTTTGCTTTCCTTATCATCTTCGCATCGTTAGTTAACGGTATCAAACCCAAACTAGATTCAAAAGAAACAGACAATTTCCCCTCTGCAAATTTAAACAAAACTAATTGCAAACATGTTTTTAAAGTATCTTAATGTTTTCTGAAGGTCTAGTTATGATCGGACAAAAAACAGAAATTATTCAAGAAATTCATTAATTGGGTGAAATCAGGTGCAGCAAAACCTGTTCAGTACCTTCAGTGATGTAATGGTTATCTGTAAACCGAATAAAGTGCAGCCATGTAACTAATTTTAAATGGTATATGTTTCGGTATATTATTTAGTATTATTGTTGTATATTATAGAAATCAAGTCTATTTTCTTAATGTTTTTTGAATTCAGTATAAATGGGTGGCTGGTATCTCACAATCGAATCCAAATTTCCAAATTAGCTATCACATACAGACCACATACTCTCCTCCTTTGATCGATCGAATACACACCTACTTGTCAAAATTTTATCATCTCAGTAGCCTCTGGGTAGCTGATAATTTTGTTTTTATCTCTGAATTTAAGTGTTTCCATTCAGAAGGTAGGGTGTCAGAGGACTTGAATCAATTTTACTTAAGATTTTTACCTCGCATTTTGGTTTGTTTGCATTGGTTTGTTTATATTGAAATGTGATCAATTGCTAAAAAATTTTACTGAATTTTCATAGATTCAGTTGTTGCAGGAAAACCATAAATAGTTATTCGCGAACAATTTAACATTTACGAAGTACTTCAGCAAAAAGTATCTAGCTTGTGGCGTGTTAGTATGTACATATATAAAGAGTAATATCTGCTAAAACTTTAAATTTATTATTACAGAAATGATTTTGTGGAAAGCATATGTGATGGATCTGATTTACTCACAGTATAATCAATGCGTTCCGGAATACCTAGGAATTTAGCGTCGCAAACACGTCGAACCTTAATGCTGACCATTATTGGTGTTGATTCTTTCATAGCGCAATCAAAGGCGACTACAGATAGAATATGATTGTGCGACACTTTATGAGATAGGGGCTCAGTATTTTTGATGGAGCCCTCGTTGTCAATTGTGAAGGGTTCATCACCATTTAATATCTCATATTTACACACATCGCCAAAGAGGGGCGTGCAGTCCTTGTCTGCAGCTTCGACGCGTATTATCTCATTATATAATCGTCCCTCGTCGACTTCTGTTACATAGGATTGCTGTAGAAAAGTTGGTGCATATTCATTTATATCGATAACGGTAATGTGAACATTGGCTGTATTAGATGGCATTCCATCGCAATAAATGGCAACAATTTCAAAATGATAGCTTTTACGCTTTTCGCAATTCAGATTTCGACGTGCTTTAAGTATACCTAAATTATTAACTAACTCGATCTGGAATTTAGAATAAAATGATTCAATTAGGCAAACTAATATAACTTGTTTTTATAAAACTCACCTCAAAGGGAATTTCATGATATGGCTTCTTAAGAATACGAAAATTACATATTTTCTCTTCGTCAACTTTAATTAAAGGTGTTATTTCCACAAGAGTTTCATTTTCTCGAATCAGTCCATGGTATGACTTTTCTAGTATATTTTCTGCAATGAAACAATTCGGATAATGTGAATATTATTTTCTTCTTAAAAATAAAATATAATATAAATATAAAAATATATAAATATTATATTTTTAATTCAAGCTATTGAAACATTAAACCATTCAACTATAAATATAATACATATGTATGTACATACAAATGTATGTGTGCATAAACATACCTCTTTGTGTTAAGTATTCTTCTTCGTTTTCTAATGAATTTACTATACCAGTGGATACGGAAGAACCAAGTGCAAGGCTTATTATAATGCTCAAATTGAGATAAAATATAGCTTTCTGCGGCACCATAATTGTATGTAGCTTATAGAGTATAAATTCCGAAAAAAAACATCAAAATCAAATCTATTCTATCTGAAAAATAAAAGTAACATTAATCAACAATTGTATTTACCACCAGATTACATGAATAAACTGTGGGTTTACCTACAGCTACACTTGAATATATGTATGTACATATGTATATACACAAATTCAAATGCATGTTTGATGTATTTCTTTATACGTATATATACATGTACTTATGTATACATATGTCAACATACATACAAATGTATATCAATATAAATTCATTTATGGATGTGCAGGAATTCATGAGATACACATTTTACGAGATACACACATATTCATATTAATAGATATCTATTTATCTCACTGATTATGAAAACTTTACAATCAAAAATGATGGTGTTTTCAAAATGTATTTTAATTTCAAAATTCCATTAAAATCATGTATATGTTCCGAAACAATGCAATTATTTGGGATCATCTTATATTTTTCAGTCACAGAAATAATAAAAATCAATAATTTACTAACATTTGTGTTAAGTTGGTTTCTTTATTTGATTTTACTTTAAGAGTGTTAGCTAATGACCGGACACAATGTTTTAAAGTCCTGATTGTTATTTATTAAGAGATTGATTGGACATTTATCAATTGTTTATCCGACATTTTTGTGTATTTGACAGAGAACGAAACTCATTGAAATGGGATAAAAAATCCCAAACATCTTTAACTCTGTCTCATTGGTATATTAATGAACAAAATTCGATCTACTATTTATTTTGTTTTGTTTGCCAACAAATCAGGATATTTAGAAAATTGCTATACCATGTTGTATGTAAACTAGGCATTTGTTAATTGCATAATATCATATTTGATCTTCCACACTGATGAATGTACGGTCACTAAAATTATAGTATATAGATTTGACATCGCATAAAAGCGTTCAAACACACGCTCACCACAGCATTAGAGATCGGGACACGTTTTATGTAGTTAGTTGCCAGAGGAAGCATTCATACGTCAAAATCACTAACCATAGATATATGAGTCGTTGTTGTTTTACTTCGGTGGATTACGCCGATTACACCTGTCTTTGAATATTTTGACGTAACTTGATATTATTAGCAAATAATTAGTATGGACATATTATATTTAAATTTCAGCATATTTTATTCCTAGTTATTACATATATATGAATACATGTACAAATATAAACTCGCAATAAAATATGCTAAAATTTAAATATAATATGTCTATACTAATTAATTGATTATAATGACACAATATTCAATACAATACAATACAAGATCGACAGGTTACAAGGGTAAGGGGAGGGCAGAAGACGAGAAACCAAAATAATAACAACAATTGGTGCTAGCTGCAAATCGAATACACAAAATTTGCCTATAGCTCAACACAATTGCATTTTGCATAAACATATGTGTATTCACCAACATGCAATGCAACTTGAATGCAACCGCTAACGGACTAAACGCAACCAAATTTTTTTGCACATTTTTGCTCGAGCCAACATGCAACTAAGCGTGCTACAATCTCTGACTATACCGAAAAGAGTGTGTGCGTTTACGCTTGAATGAAATGGTATATCTACGTATTGTATGGTTAGTGTCAAAATGTTTGTTGTCAGTCAACAAAATATGCAGAAATTTAAATGTCTATGCTAATTCATTAGAATTTATATTAATTACAAAATATTCATAGAAGATCGAAGGTGCAATTAGCGCTCGTCAGCAAACTCGCCAATCGAGAATATACAAATATATCGTAAAATATACCGCTCTCAAAAGTATTCGTTTGACCGCATTTTATTAGGTTTATTGAATATCATTATTATATTACAGAGTGATTCGCCAGATTTTAACCATTAACAGTAATTCTTCAATAACCTTTATGATTATAATCCGATCACAATTTAGTTTACAAAACTAATTAAGATAGTGATTATGATTGTGTTCCAAAAATAAATAAACAACTCAACACAATTGTACAATTCATTAATAACTTTGTAAATAATAATATAATATGATTTAATTATCAAACTAACCCTAAAATAATGCATATATATATTCTATGCAATCTTCATTGAGTTTTCTACATATGTATCTTTAAACTGGCACCAATAATCGTGACTTATATGTACATATATAAACAATTATATTTATTCACTTCATGATGCCAATTATTTTGTGTATAAAAAAACAAGTTCAACGTAAAAGTGACTTTTTAAATAATTGATGTAAATTAGCTATCGATAAATTTGAAGTGTGCCGTTATGTACACAATTCATTTTCAAATATCTAATTTCTTGGTCTACAATCTAAAACTTTAAACTGGCAAGTGTACTTATGCACATTCTACATAATTACATTTTTTATTTAGTGACAATAACTTTCACGTTAATTAATAGCCAAATTGATTAGAATTGTGTACATATGCAAGTAAAGAGGCATGCAACAAATTTTTGCAAACAATTTCATTCATGACGTAAATGAGTGCGCGCACATTTCTCCCAAATATGTATGTATGTATGTATACATAAATTTGTGTAGGTTTGGCGGTATACACGCATACATACAGCCATACAACCCCAAATCGAAAGCTGAAACTAAGGAAATGGAAGTCAAGTAGTATGTGGTGGAGCTTGTTGGCTGTGTCAGGGACTGTGGATGCTGTGAGCCAAGTCCATGTGATACGAACATTTAGTTTAGTTTACGTGGCGTGTCGAAACAGTTCACTCATATAAAGTCTGCATAAATACAAATGTGAATATAATCACAAAGTAGTTTGAAATTATTGAACGTGTAATAAACCTGCCTAAATTCTTAGCCATTTAATAATTCATAGATATAGAGGGACAATAAATGTAAGTAGATATTCGAAGTAAAACGTAAAGGCAATGTGTATACTTACATGCAAGCATTTGGGAATAAAAATATGTACACAGTATGTTTTTACATAGGTATACATACATGCACACATACTTACATATATACAAATCTACATTCATTCATATTTCAGCTTGGTAATCAATGCATCATGTACCGTCGTATTTTTACACTAAGTTCCACACTTCCATACGTATTCGGGAGTGGAACCCATTTTTGTATGTATGAGTTCCCGAGCTTTAAGTGGAGCTTTCATTATCTGAATGAATATTTCTGAATGGTCCATCAGTTGGCTTGTTCTAAGGTACATGCATACATATGAATGGGAATTTCATTTTTATGTAATAACCAAATATAGATTTTGAAAAATAGAATGGGTTGAACATTTTTTAAAATTATTTTAAATGTACATGAAAGTACGGTAATGTCGATTTCTAACATCATTTAATTGTTATTCATAAATTTATATTTCATACTATATTAAATTATTTGTTGAGATTTCAGTAACTTGTAAACTGTAAATGCAAAATTAAATTTTCCCTACAGTTAAATTATGGCTCAGACTCATGGTAATTCAGCGTACTCAAGGTATACTTATAACACACCAGACATTTACGATGCTATGAGACAATCAGCGAAGTGCAACTTACTTCTAATTTACTTATTAATTGGAAATGCTAATAAATGCCACCGAAAAGTAAATGAAATTTATAAACAGTCAAGCAAATCAAGGTTCATTTTTAAATAAAATAAATGCACCAAATGTTAAATTTTTAATTTTTTGTCCAGCACCTGCACCAATTAGTCTGTTTACAATCCAATTTCTAGTCATCATTCTTATTACTATCATAAGAGAATATTAACATGTATACTCGTACGTGCAAATAATTCATGAAAAACTGCTTGCTTCATATTAAGACTTTCAGCAATAATCAGTATTAGTATTAAAAGCCTTAACAACGATTTAATAATAAATTAATTTACTTATGAATTGGGAAAGCTAATAAATACCGCAGATAAGTAAAGAAAAATTTATAAACTATCACGTAAACCAATATTTAATTCACAATTAAAAAAAATAAATGTAACAAATGTTAAATTTTTGTCCATGACCTACTTTGTCATTATTCTTATTAACTTTTTTAAGAAAATATTAATATATGTACGTACATATGTATGTTCGTACATACAAATATTTCACGAGAAGTTTCTAATTTTGATCAGTATTAGCATCCAAATCATCGGTGGGCATGCTTTTGATCTAAGTGCTCATGGCGTTTTTTCAGTTATTTTTCCACAAGGAAAAGGACAAAAGTTTTCGACACACAGGCAAACACAGGCGAACCACCAAGTGTGTTGACTACCGCTTCCTCTTTTTCGAGTATTTAGCAATCATACAGAATACATGACTTTACATTAGGAATCAATTACTTTGTTATCAGTCTATACACAATCCTCCATAGAGTAATAAACTAACAAGAGAGGATAGGATGTAAAATCGTGTGCACATCTTGGCATATTTTGTTGTTAACAGATAAATGTTAAAGACGAGCTTCGTCCCAAACGTCGCTCGCTTGGGCATATGTACAAAACATGTTGCTTTTGAAGCTCTACCACTAAGCAATGAATATGAAAGAGACTGGATACAACTGAAACGACACTTCCTTTGTTTTTGAGTAATTCCAACCCCGGAGCCCGAAGCCTAGCACTCTCGCACTCGGCTCTGCGTATGAAATTTGAGTTTTTATACCCGCCTACCCAAAGGGCAGAAGGGTATTATGGCTTTGGCCGACCGAAAATGTATGTATGTAGAGCAACAAATTTCGCGACAGTATGTCTTATTGTTGCACGCAGATCAAGTTTGTTTTTGATTTTGGCCACGCCCCCTCCCGCCCCCGTAAATCGAATAAAACCGAATTGCAAGCGTCGTTTTAAACCTAGAACGTTCAATTTTGGTACGCATAATACTAATCACCATCTTAATGAGCTCTGCGAATTTGGTTACAATCGAATAAAAAAACACAGAAGTTATTAAGATATTACTTTTAAAAAAATGTTGATATATCATTTTGGTATTTTTTAGTATTTTTTTTGAAGTATTTTTTCAGTATATTTTGAAAAATATAATATTTGGATGGTAGAATTGGGTGGCGGGTATCTCACAGTCGAGCAAACTCGACTGTAGCTTTCTTACTTGTTTTCTCTGCCTGTGTTATATTATCGTTATCTTCTGTTTTGATGATCTTTGCTTGGCTGCTGTTTGTTTTGATTTGTTGTTTTTTTAACTTTTGCTTTCGTTCGGAAACTGCACCGATTGATCGACATTTAACATTATATTATTTTAAAATATTGATTTCAGCAATTTTTATTTGCAAGTTAATATATACTCATTCAATAACAGTTTTATGACTTGCAAGCTTAACATACATATGTATGTACATATATACAGAGTATGCACATACATATATACATATGTACATATATGATGTTTTTGATATTATAATTAGTTTATGTGTTATGCTTAAGTATTTAAATGTTAAAAACTAATGGTAATACAAAAATTGTTTTATTGTTATAAATTTCTATAATATTACAATAACGTGATTACTGAAACAAACATACATACATACATATGTATGTGTGTACATACATGTATGTGGTTATGTGCATATGCATGCACATATGTATATATGTATATCTAGTTATATACATATGTACATATGCACTTATGTACCTATAATTTGCATACATCTTAATATGTTTTGTATTATTATTCGCCTTTAATATTTAAACATTGATGCAGAACATAAACTAAAAATAATTATAAAATTATCACATATGTGTACATACATATGTACATATGTATGTATGGATGTGTGTGTATTTATGCATTTCATATACATTCATATGTATGTTATCTTGTAAATACTGTTATTGTATGTGTGTATATTAATTTGCAGAAAAAAACTATGAATTTTAAATAGTATATGGCAATTCAAGTTATTTCAAAATAAAATAATATTATAATATTATATATAAAATACTATTGAAAGTCGATCAACAGGTGCAGTCTCCGAATGCAAGCAAAAGTTTAATAAAAAACAAACCAAAGTTAAAAGAAAATCTAACTTAGGTGTATCAACAGCCAAGCAAAGACGTCCAAATCAAAAAAAAAAAAAAAAAAAAAAAACAGCTAACGAGTGGAATAGAAGAGAACAACGACCAGGTCACAGGCAGAAACGGGAAACCTATATCCCACCGTTGATGACCTAGCCTGCAAATCCTTAGTTACAAGTGAAAACGTTTAGAAATAAAAGAATATAAACTTTTCCATATCTAGGCGATACCGTTCTGAAATGAAACTCAGCCTGAAATCTGAAGAATCAAAATTGAAGTGGACAGACAAGCAGAAACAGCTGCACGTACACACCATGTTTTATGTTATATGTGCATAATACACATGATATACGAGACAGCGCAAATATACACCCACGTTAATTGTTTCGCCGCCTATCTACGACTGAAGTGATGCTGATGCTCGAGTTCTCGTTTTTTTCAAATTTTGTACGCAGAAAGAGGAGCCGACCGCGAGAAAGTGCAACACTTTGGTCTCAGTTTTTTTTGGGCCGCATAATATTCATAGCTTAGTGCATCTACTGAAGAAAATTACCAAGCGTACGTTAACAGGATATGTTGGAATATATTATGATTATTGTCTTTTCTCATCTGAAAGACGTAAAATGTACATATGTTTAGGCGTTTCTAATACCCTTTGCAGGAAAGATGGTATGAACTAGTATTACGAAATAATAAATTACTTAATAATTGGGAACTAAATAATCGGAACTAAATGCATATATGTACAATTTTATTATATTATTTTTATATATTTAGAATAAATATTATAATAAGATACGATTAATATTTATATAATTCACGAATTAATATATTAACGAAAAAAATATAAATTTATTATTTCGTACTCGATATGTTGTTAAAAAGAAAAATAAAATTTAGCTTTCAATTTATTTTTAAATATTTTAATTTAAAAAGGGTATTATAAGTGGTAGCCACCAAATTCGTAACGTCACATACACAGCAATATGCGCTGCGCATAGGCTTGACCTCTACCGAAACGCTGCCGGCACATTCATACTATAAAAAGTTCGTGCAGCTTCGAAATTGTATTTTGGTAATTTTTCTACCAGTTTTCTACATTTGGGATCTGGCATCCATACAGGGGATTACGAAAATTTTAGCTAAATTATAGTCAATATTTGTCTTTATGTATGAGTGGTATTACGATCTTTAGCCTTGATAATATGTATATGTATACATATGCATTCTGATGTGTGCTTTTTAATGTGTAGCGTTTGATTTTCATTTCACATAGGAAGATACCTATTGCATTTATTTATATAATTGGTAATTGTTAAATATATTAGTAATTGTTAATATATACTCAGGGATATAATAATAATCGTATTCAATCACCCTAATAAAGTGCAACCAAACTAATAATTTTGAGAGTGGCATATTTCGTTAACTATTATGGTATATTGTTTCGTGTATTTTTGAAAAATAGTATATTTCGGTGCTCGCTCTTAATGTTTGTTGCATTCAGTAAAAATGGGTGGCGATTATTTCACAGTCGAGCAAAGTGAAATGTAGCTCGCCTATTTGTTTTAGACATTTCCGTTTTTAAATAATTCGCAAATTGGGTATGAAGTAGTTTTACTAAGGCTAGTATCTCTGGCTAACTTCTGACCAAAAACCTTTTCCCGCTTCGGTTTTGCTCTTTGTTACGCATTGTATGCTAAAGAAAACAAGCGAGCACTGATTTTTGATAAATCTACTGATTGAAGCACTATTTTTTTCACGCGAGACTGCGGGCACCACAGAAAAGGGCTTATAGCCATATACATTTAATGGCTATATAGAATGTATATACAAACATAAATAAATTCGCCGACTAAAAATTAAAAAAAAAAAACTCTTTAGCATGAAAAAATTTTTGGATGCTAGTTTTAATTGTTCTTTCTTTTTTTTAATCATTATTTGGTTTAAACGGAAATTGTTTAAAACTACGATTTGGAGGATTATTCATTTTAAGCATCCGTATCTTCGTTACGTTCTGAAAATACATCAAGCAATTCCGATAATATGTATAAGGAATGATTTCGAACATTTGAATATTATGAGGTTCAGCGATGGGTAATTCTGCCAATTAAGTAACTTATTAATTATGACAAGATATTTCTACAATCTTTTTCTATATACATACATACATACATGTTGCAATTATTTTAATTGGCTTAATACAAATTAATAAATGTATGTATCTATAATGACATAAACACACATAAGTAAACACATATACATATAATTATATTAGGAGCACTTAATGATAATGATTTAAAATATTATCTTTTGTATTTATTATTATTGACTTATATCATAAGTGCATGTTTTTTCATAGTATATGGTTTATGTATACATATTGATACATATGTATGTACATATATGTATATGAATATATGCTTTTTACTACTTATAAAAATTTATTGATATTAATAATCTACCTTTCTTAACCGGCAGATTATATACTGGATTACGTGCATAACTAAGTGGTTCAAACTCTATTGGTTATATGATTTTATAAATAACAAGCACAACTGGATAATTAATAGATAATTTATGAAAATGCTTCTTTTTCCAAGTTTGGTAAGTGTTTCCCTATCAATTAACTTAGAAAATTAAGTTATTTCATAACATTTAAGTAATATTTATTAGCACCAATATACTTTAATGGTCAAAGGAAGGGTATTTATAAAATAAAGAAATAATAAATAATAATAATAATAATAAATAAATAAAGAAATTTGTTAATGGTAAAATTAATAATATAATGTTACACATTATATGTTTCGGTAGTACTTTCAACAAATAAATTTGATAATATAATGTATGTACGATCATATAGTGGCAGAAAAGTAAATTCAAGTACCTCGGCGAGACCCCACAAGAACCCGAAGCACCCGCTGAGTGTACGGGTCGCTCTCTGGTCTCTCTCAGTTCGCTAAAATTATTGCCTCACTTTAAAATGTAGTTAGCATTGTAGATGTTCACTCCTCTAATCCCCTTCTCTAGGATCAGACGGCAGCAGAACTCGATGGCATGAACCTCAGATTGGAAGACTGTGGGCCATTTGCCCATAGCAATTGAGGTTTTGGAATTGGATCCAAAGATCCCAGCTCCAACCCCCTGATCAGTTTTTGACCCGTCGGTATACCAATGAATACCGTAGAAGTCGCTGATGGGGTTGCCAGTGTCCCAGTCCTTCCGATCCGGGATGAGGGTTCTGAATTTAGCACCAAAGAAAAGTTCCTTAGTCATAGTATCTGATCTAGTGCAGATATCTATGCCAGGAATGTCTTTGATCAGGCTATCATGTCCTGATTCGGTAGCACGAAGCCCTGATTGGAGCTTGATTCTAAGAAGGCTCATAGCAGCGACTTCTTTAATTTGGATATGCAGCGGAGTCAAATTCAGTATCGATTCCATTGCTGCGGTTGGACAGGTGCGAAGTGCACCTGTCAGTGAGAGGCACAGCAGCCTATGCAATTTTTTGCATTTGCTGATGGCAGTGACCTGCGGAACCTTTGGCCACCACACAATAGCAGCATAGGTGACGATCGGTCTGACCATCATGGGAAAAAGCCACCAGATGGTGCAGGATTTAAGACCCCAGATTCTACCAAAGAATCTCCTGCAGGCCCACATGACATGGGTCGCCCTTGTGAGGGTGTTGCTGGGGTGGGAGTTCCAATTTAGTCTTTTATCGAGGGTTACCCCTAGATATTTGACTTCGTTGGATAGCCCCACAGGGGAGTCACTTCGATTTTATTCTTGTCCCATAGTGTAGATGTGTACTACACCTTTGAGTCAACCGATAATGTATAATATATATCAGGTAGACGGTCCAACTGTATGAACACTGAGATCTCAGAGACTATTAGATCTAGAGCGATTTCTGTTAATTTATTTATGATCGGTTGATAAACACAGTAATAATTCAAGAAATAGTTTTAAAATGTGAATCAGGTATATTATATATTTAAGTATATTTTATTATTTTATTTTAGTATTTATTTTTAGTATTTACTCGTTTGCCGATTGTAATTTTTGGGAGACTTAGTAAAAATAGGTGGCAGGTATCTGCCAGTAGCGCAAATTCGACTGTAGCTTTCTATAGCGATTTGCTTTCACCTTTTCCTGTCAGTGGCCCGAAATAATTTTAAGACTATTATTTGACTATTAGTTGAGTATCATCGACTAAAGATTTTTGAATTGTTATTTAATTAAATATAATAAACATTCGAATTTAAACTGTATTTTTTATTATATATTTATCTATATCTTTTAAGAAAAAATATATACACATATACACATTAGCTATCTTAATTTGTCAAGCTTACGGAAATGGTAGCTACTTGAATGGACGTGACCGAAACTATGGTGTCCAAAGAAATACGGAAAGCAGTAAATTAATAAACGCTGAAGATGTTCCAACAAATGAAAATAATGATTTGGTTGCGGACGTCAGCGTTAGAACCGTTGGAGAAGTATTTGTACCAAAAACATTTCCGCTTAGTTCCCAAGAGCCTTCATGTGAACAACTTCGTGCCATGTGGATGTGAGTAATTGACGTTCACTCGAAATATTTTATTATGTTCGTAAAATCTGCCTTGATTTATAATTTAAATATCTTTTTACACTATCATAATAATAGAATGTAAATAATAATTTTCATTTTCTGATACAATCATAAGATAATCATATTTTGCTAAATAACGCATCCATTTTCCGTCGCAGGGTAGTCTGTATAGAAATATTACTTTTATCATTTAAATTATATCAATGCGGTATATTAATACATGTATCGATAAGGAAAATACCAATCTTCTTTTTATAATTCTCTCAATCTCTATTTCCCGAGATTGAGATTCATTATAATTGCCATCTTTCGTATACAAATTCCAATAGTGTTTTCAACGAAAATTGTAATAATAACACTATTTCGAAAATTTAAATCTTTATATTACACTTGCCATTAAAAACATAAAAAAGATTATTATAGTATTGTTAAAAACTATCTAACAGGCAAACGGACGCATCTCCGACCCTATGTATATTCCTGACCAGTATCAACATCTGAATCTATTTAGCCATGTCAGTCTGGCTGTCCGTATAAGTGCAAGGATTTGATTTGTGGACTCCTATACTCACCCTAGGTCCTATCGGTCTGTGTATTAACAAGTTTGTTCTTGGTACAGCGGTTGTTGACATCGTTAATCGTTAATTTTAAAAAGTGTATAGCTTATTATATTTTAAAATTTAACATATTCATATCCAATTTTTATCTTGTTAAATTTGTTTTGAGTTAAAGACTTTTAACTTCTTTAAAGTTAGTTTTGGGTTTTAGTATACATATTTTTTAAAAATTTGTTGCTACGCTTTACTTTCATAGATTAAAGATATAGTTGAGATATCAACAATGCATTTTTACTTCATTTATATCAAATATTTAGATTTTCCAAGAGACAGTCTCGAGCCGCAGAAATAACAAATGAAATACCTACATACCGTGACCCTTTCACATATAATGTTTGGGAGCCGCTTTACTCCAACTCGAGAAAATTCGGATCGTAAGTATTCTGGAATTTGTAAATGCATTGAATACAGTCACAAATAAATTAGAATTCGAATGGGATCAAGAGATCGACCCCGCTCACCTGTGTTTGGTCGAATCGTAAATCGAGAGCCAATAATTCCTCAACGTGTCGGAATTGAGCAGCGTCAGCGTCATTACGATGGTAGCGGCTTAAATCCTGGCCAGACTAGATTGTATAGCTCAGAAACGCGCCCTATAAATACTGCCTCGCCTTCATATTTGTCTTCTACACCTCGTCGAACAAGTAAAAATCGATATATGGGAGTGCCATATAGCTCAGGCGATAATTTAAGCGGAAATCAAAATTCAGTGGCAGTTCAAGGAAGCTTTCAAAAACTGAAAGAACTCATCTGGACCGAGCGAGCCAAGGAATTAACACAACAACGGCGATCCGAGGAATTGGCAGCCCGAGCAGCTGTCCTCAAAGAAATTGCAAATGGTCAAAAGTAAGAAATTATTTGATTACTACTTCTAATCGACTCTTCATCTATTAATATCCAACAACACTAAGTTTTATGTTTTACAAACTTTTTGGTAGCATTTTTTAAGCCCGTCCCTTAGGATAAAAGGGTATTATAAATTTGTACCAAATATATGTAACAAGTATAATAAATACAAATATATATACCTACAGCGTCAACCGATGAGACGATATGGCCATGCTTCCCATATATCGTATTATATTTTTAAAGCTAAATCGTTAATTTTTGGAACAGAACAAAATAATTTTAATCTTAATGATGCCTATAAAATTAAAACCTTCGGTCAAAAAATCCAGAAGTTATTCAAGAAGTACTTTTAAGAGGGGAAATCAGCAGCTGCACCTGTTCACTTGACGTGTGACTAAATATTATAATAATATACTGAAACATAGTATATTCTTTTTTTTAAGTATTCTTGAAAACTAAACTATTTCGGTGCTTATTGATTGTACCTTTTTTACTTGAGCATTCATTGCAAACAACAGTCCGAGAGAGCACTTGACTTCACACTGAACCACTGAAACATTTGGGTAGGCGGTAATAAAAACAACGACTTAGCGGGCTCATAAGCACTTATACCTATACTGTGTCAAATTCAAAAAATTATCCGTCTTACTTTTGCGAATGTTCAGTTCATATTTTTAAAACCCAGTCTTTAGTTTAATTTTGATAGAAAAGTTTGCATTAGAAAACTTTAACGCAATCCTTATGACTTGGTAAACATTTTGCGTGTCGCATTTCTTTCATATATTCTGCTCTCTGTCGATTTTTTTTGAATAAACAAAACTGCAAGTAGTTTAAATTTGACAGCAACGTTTGTTTGAAAGGCCTTTAACATAATGTAAGCAACATGATATTTCATAGTTTTGTAAATTATAATGAAAAGAATTCCAATGCGATCAATTTAAATCTTTCACACGTGAACAACTTAAACAGCAGTTATTCTGCAACTATCTCGACTGTGACATACCTGTCACTAAATTTTACTGAATGGAAGAATAATAAAGAGCGACCATTGAAATATTATATTTTTCAAAAATAATTAATTTTGTTCTAAATGATTAGCTTGGTAGCACTTCATTATGTTTATTGAACACCATTATTATGTCATTGAGTTACAACTAGCTGAACAGGTGTAGCTGCACCCGATTTCGATTTCCTTATAAAAGTAATTCGTTAATAACTTCTGTGTTTTTTGTCCAATTGTAACCAGAGATCATTAAGATGATGATTAGTATTGTGTGTGCCAAAACTGAACGTTCTAGCTTTAACATGCTCGGAAATAGTTTTCTTTGATTTCCGGGGGCGGAAGGGGCGTGGCCAAGAGATCTCTATGTTCATACAGACAAACGGACAGACAGACTCGACTCGGCCGTTGATGCTGATCAAGAATATATATACTTTATGGGGTCGCAGACACCTCCTTCTGATTGTTACGCACATTCGAAGAAACGCAAAATGTCATGATTTTTTAAAATCCATGACCTAAAAAGAAATTAACCCATTGTTCAAGTGGAGTTTAAAGCTCCATGTAATATTTTTCATCCCTTGATGCATTTATATACAAAGAATGAATGTAGTGTGCATGAAAATTGATTGTTGATTATGTGAATATTTCATCATTTGCTGCAATTATTATGTCAATTTCATAATAATTTATCATAATAAGTTAACAAACACTTGAGATGAAAGATATACGAGGGACTAGCTAGACGAATGCATATGGCACATATTACGTTCATACTCGAAGTCTATTTATACAAAATGACAATTTGGAACATACTAAAACATATATAACGATCACAATTATAAGCTCATTTTCAATTGATTAGGCTTATTGAATACCATTATTATATCACTAAGTGAAATAGCATCTGATAACGGGCAGATACACCTGTTTTCACCTATTAAAAGTACTTCTTTCATAATTTGGATGCTTATTGTCCAACCGTATAATTAAATGATCAAGAATCACTAAAATAGTCAGTTTTAAAAATACGCTTTCAATTCATTTTTTTTTTCGATCTGAAACAAACTTGATCTCTTGGGTATAATACTACATCTTGTCACAAAATTTGGCTCCAGAGTATAAATGCTGAAGGGGGTTTGATTAAATTGTAAAACAAACTTGATCTGTATGCAATTGGTCCCTCTAGCTCTAATAGTCGAACGGACACACTTGTTTCGCCTCAGTGGCTGACGGACATCAAGAATACCGTCTAAAGAACTGGATTTAAGATTAATACAAATAGCTTTATGTTAAATATTTGAAATGCATTTTAAGGGTTTAAATGAGTTTAGAAATAAAAGATTGGATAAAAAAATGTATTCTCTTCTAGGATTAGGATACATTGAATTTTTTTGTTGTAGGTACAAGATACGTGTTTAAAGCGAAAATTCGATGTTGCCGTTTTTAATTTAGTTAATTTACTAATTTCAGTATACAAGGGCCTTACAAACCATCTTTGGGTGACCTACCGGATTCGTTTCTAATGGATGAGAATCTCAGTCCAGACAGCAATGTTAATCAATATACGACTGATAATCGATTGTCGATTTCCAACGGTCAATCTTTTGATAGCAAAAATATAAATAGAAATGTTGGACATCGAAACGGTGGTGGGAGAGCTTCGACACGGCGCATTGGAAGTACTATTGGAGGACCCCATAGTTCTGGGCCGAGACTTAAAGAAGCTGACTTTGCAAGAAAATCAGGCCCAGCAAACACGATCGTGCGCTCTAAGATTCCTGAATCAGACACTAATTTCAGTGGTGATTTTTTCGACCATAGTGTTATGGGTATCCCCAGGACGTATCCTGTTCGACAATCTCATTTCAGAGAAAGAAATCGCTCGCTTTTCAAACAGGTATATTTGATTAATATTTTCTCTTGCAATAGATTATTGTTCTTTTGTTTGCCTATTAGTGATTTTAATCAGAAATTATTTAAATAATTATAATTAATTAATTATGCGAGAAAATTAAACTTTTGCAAGCAGAAACGAGACAGGACAACCAGACTAATAAGCAAGACAAGAACAAAAAATAACGTCACGGCGGTCGTCGCCTGAGACCGAAAGTGGATTGAGAACTATGTTCTTGTTTTGTGTCTTAGCGCGAGCCCCGAGACCGAAGTGCGGACCCTTTAGCTCTCTTATGGTGCTGTTGACCGTAAGACGTAAGAAAGCCAGGAGAAAAATATAATACAATAGTTGTGTTTGTTTTGTGTGTTAGCTCGTGTCTCGAGCATGGACTGCACGTGCGTGCTTCTACTCATACGGTCACTGCTCTGAGCCTGCTCCCGTAAATTACTCACCAAAATTTTAGAGCATTGAGAGCAAGCGCGTGCCCATCGCTGATTTTAATAATAAATGCCACGATGATGCTTAATTGCTAAGTTGTTTTTTTTCTGTTCGATACATATGTAAGTGTACCCTGTCAATTTATAGATGTTCAAGAGGTCAAGATTATAGATGTGTCTGCCAAAACATATATGTATGTACGTATATACATACGTGAATTTACAAATTAATTAGCTATGGTTTTTCTTGATTTTGTTATTAGATGAAAATCAAAAAATAATAATATTCGTACAGATTTTTCGCATGACACATAGTCAATCAACGATAAATGACATATCCCTTACAATGTCAGGATGCCCGTTTCTGCCTTTTTCACTGTCTTTATAATTATGATTATGATTTCTTTTCACTGTTTATGCTGTTTATTAAAATTTGACGCTAATTTATAGAACTCAAATGGTGGCGACTACTTTCATCGAGACACTAGAAAATTAAACAATCTACAATTGGGATCGAATGAAAAATTTGAGAACCTAAGAACGTATTTAAATGAGAAGTACTTAAGACGATCAAAACCATTTGAAAATGACATGAAAGCCAGTGCAACTGATCCATTTTATTCCAATAACGGCCAATATCGTCCCAACATGAAGAATAATGAGTTTGAATTTTACGACTACAATTAATCAAATATTGCTCACAATATAAATAAATAAAAACGAAGTCACAAAATGTGGTTGGATAAGAATTTTCGTAAATCTTTTACTTTCTTATCAATAATTAATAATCAAATTTTATATACACGAATACACTTAAAATGTATATAATGAGTTTATTATCACAAACATACTGATAACAGGTGAAACGGTTATCAATTTAGCTACAATTTAATGAGAAATTATTTTAGTTGGTTCCAACATTGCATTCATCAATTGTTTTTTTAATTTTATTAAAAATAGCATTTCAAACATTTTTATTCAAAATTGGGTAATAAATTAATCATTTAATACTACTAATACCACTACTAAATTTAATACTACTTAATTTTATTTTTAGTTTCTTTATTCAAATGAGATTTCCTTTATTTAAAAGTAAACAAAGGCTTCCAATATAAAACAATCATCAGTATTCAAAATAAAAGTTGATAAATGTACAACTCGTTAATAGATAGTATTTTGATTAAGCATAGATTTGGTTTATTTATAGCTAAGATTCAACAGCATTCATTGATTAATAGAATAGTTATACATTAATATTTAATGCAGTCAATGCATTATCTTTGCATATGCACACACTGGGTACGCTTATACCTACATATTTTACATTGGGTAAGTATGTATGTATAATCTCGTTGTGCCTAAACTTAATCATATTAACGAAAAACCATAAACAATCAATGACAGTAAAAATACAAATTAAAGAATCCAACAAAAACAAATTAATTAAATAACTCTCAACTCCATTAAGCTTGTTTTATAATTGGTAGATTTTTATAACTTTGTGTTAGGCTCAGGTAGTTTGCAGTTATTCATTTTATATTTAGTTTAACTTAAACTTCAATTTATATATACCATATCCATGTTATCTATGTACGGTTATTATAGGTTATTTATTTGTTTGAGAGAGAATATTTATGTATTATTCATAAACGTACATTCGAAATAAATGTCAATTTAACATATCGAACTTAACCTATTTAAATAAAAAAAAAAAACAAAAAGTGAACTATATTATTAGACTATACTTGTGTACTAATCAACAACGTAACAATTGATGCGTTCATATCACGTGAAAGATATTTGTGGTACATGTAATATTTTAATAATAATCATAAAATCAGTATAAAATACAAAAAATTCAAATTAAGACAAACATACATACCAAACATACAAACATTTTATAAACGAGTATGACTAATTTTACGAAACGTTATTTAGTTATTGTACTCAACTGTGTAAAATATTTGCTTCTAATAGAATTTAATTATAAACTATCTATATACATATATAAAAACAAAAGAATACACATATTTCTAGATTATATACATACATACTTATTAATACAAAATTGACAATAAATTGTGAGTTCCGTGACAATAAATAACACTTCAATCAGACATACACAAATTAAATATATGTATATGTAAATATATATATTGAAATACATATTTGGAAATATTCATATTAGTCTATGCCAAATGTAAATGTGAAATTGTCTACGCATGGTTGATGATTTCTAACTTATGGAAAAACAAGAACAAAATTATTTGTAATAATATTGAGGAAAATATTGTGAATTTTATTGCATAATAATTGAATATTGTAAACGGATCAAAATATCTTATAAATAAACAAAGTATACCTTAAAACTAAAAAGTAAAGTATATTTATTTTTAGGATTTGTGACTTTTTATGGCCAACTCCATACACAAGTGGGAACAGCTACACTCAAGTTTTGACTGTATTAGACCATGTATTTATTATAGTACATGTTCACTTTTCAATTTGAAATTAAACAATTAGAAACGGATACAGCTGAGATTTGACTGCATGAGGCATTGGTTTTAGTAGTTATCGTATAACTTATTATTTGAAAATAAAGATTAAAAATAAATGTAAAAAATTTTAATTAAACACTAAAAATAAAGAGAACACAATTAGCATCTGACTCTGGGGTTTGACTCCCGAACAGTGAAACATTTTGTTTGACGTTTGCCAAATTGTCTTTTTTGCACTACAAAACCATAAATGATATATTTATTATTAGGTGTTATAAGGACACTTAAATTTATTTATTTACATATTAAGTACTAGCGGAACCGGCGGACGTTGTCCCTCCCAAAATTTGTATTTAAAGAGATGGCATTTATTTCAATAAATGGAAATGGAAAATCTAAACACAACTTAATTCATTTAAATTAATTTCAGTGTATTTTAATGCAATGCAGAATGATAAACAACATTTTTTGTCTTTCCATTTGGCGCGAATATAAATAATGAAGATGGATTTCCGACACGGGAACATGCGAAGTAAAGTTGGCCGTGTGAAAAGCAATTAAATTCCAAATTAATTCCACAAACGTCTAGCGATTGACCTTGCGACTTATTTATTGACATAGCGTACGCAATAAGTCGTTTCAGAGAAAATGGCATATCGTTCAGAATCATAGGAATTCTTGGAATGCCTCGTCTCGATATTTGCTTTTCAAGATGGTTGCTTCTATAACAAACCAACTTTTAACCGCAAATTATGGGGTGGCGATCCTGGCAATTCCAATGCATTTAAAAATTCAGTTGGATAATTGACAACGTCGTCTTCATCAGTGATTGTGTTTCATTTTGTGTATTTAATTATGAATCGAAGAATTTATTTCGTCTACATCCTTATTCTTAGCCGCCAATATTGCTCGTGAACTCAACCATGAATGATTCTTGCAATTATGTCAGGAAAAACGTTATTTATGAGATCTTCCTTCGATTCAGTTAAATTACAGAAATTTGGTGGAAATGATATCAATCCCGTCTCGCAATCAACTGGTATTTTACCATTGCCAAAGTCCAGCAATTGTTTTTAGAAGATTTCTGCAGTTCGATCATTCTGCAGGGCAACTCGCATATTGGTGGTCAACCTAATAACTTATAGCCACAAATTTGAAGACTTCAAGCAAGCATTAATTTCGTCTGCAGCTGTTGATCGTGGAATGACTGGTAACGATTGGCGAAAATCTCCTGATAACAAAATCATTGCACCGCCAAACGGATTGCTATCGTTTTGCAAATCTTTCAACGTTCGATCGAGTGCTTCAAGCGATTTCTTATGTGCCATTGTACATTCGTCCCAAATAATCAGCTTACATTTATGAAGTTTATCTACAATCTACAATGCAAGACCTCATTCGAAATCAAAACGTACTCATGCAAATGCTTGCATCCCAACACTCCAAACCATAAATGGCTATCTTAAAGATATGTTTCTGGAATGCTAACGGCATTTCACAGCACAAAAACGAACTCCTTCAATTCCTAAAGGAACATGGCATTAACATAATGCTAATCTCCGAGACACATCTCACAAATAAAAATAACTTCTTTCTCAGCGAGTATGCTTTTTACTCAACGAATCATACAGACGGCAAAGCTCATAGCGGAACAGGCATCCTTATCAAGAGACGCATCAAGCACCATCAATTGCAGCCATTCGCAACCAATTACTTGCAAGCTACGTCAATAAGCATTAAAGTGTCCTTCGGCAGTCTTAGTATTGCCTCAATATACTGCCCACCACGGTTTTCCATCTTGGGAGAAGACTTCATGGAATACTTCAACCAACTATGGGCCCACTTTATATCAGCAGGCGATTATAATGCCAAACACACGCACTGGGGCTCCCGTCTTACAAATCCAAAAGGAAGGCAATTATACAAAGCTCTAATCACAAGATCGAATAAACTTGACTTTATATCTCAAAACTTTCTAGAGTATTGAAACAAGAAGAGAAACTCGCACAACACCAATACATCGAACAACTCTCTCCAACATGTGCCAAAAACCCACTCTGGAAAGCGCGCAGTCTCAGTGCACCTACTGAAACAGACAGTCCTATCCGAAGTCTTACAGGAAGATGGACTAGAAGTGACTCAGAAAAGGCGAACGTGTTTGTAACACACCTCCATGAAGTCCTCCAACCAAATCCTGCGATCAACTTATTTGAGCTCCCTGCATTCTCAACCTCTTATATAACACACACTCCGACCCTGAAATTTCGATCAAACGAAATTAATCAAATAATAAAAGAGCATTTAAAGCCGAACAAAGCACTGGGCCACGATCGAATTACTCCAAAAATGATCATAGAACTACCGAGTTGTGCTGTAAATCAGTTATGCACGCTCTTCAACGCAATGGCTAAATATGGTTATTTTCCTCAAAGATGGAAAAAGTCAACAATAGTTATGATACCGAAAGCTGGAAAAGACAAAACTCAAACATCTTCATATAGACCAATAAGTCTTCTGTCCTGCTTATCAAAGCTATTCGAAAAACTCATCTTATCGCACATCGGCCCCCATCTTAATATAAAAAATATAATCCCAATGCATCAATTTGGGTTCCCAGAAAAACATGGTACAATAGAACAGGTAAACCGTATCACCTCGGAGATACCCACTGCGTTTGAACAACGAGAATACTGCTCTGTTATATTTCTTGATATTGCCCAAGCGTTTGACAGGGTGTGGCTCGATGGACTTATGTACAAGATCAAAACACTACTCCCCAATAGTATGCACAAACTCCTCGAATCCTATCTACATAAAAGAATATTCTCCGTATGATGCAGCGCATCAATATCTGCTGAGCATGAATTCAAGGCTGGAGTCCCTCAAGGAAGCGTTCTCGGTCCCATTCTATATACACTATACACATCGGACATTCCGACAAACATTCAACTTACCACACCCACGTTTGCAGATGACACTGCCATTCTTAGCCGGAGTAAATGTCCCCTTAGACCAACTGCTATTTTACAAAATCACTTGGAATCTCTTGAAAAATGGTTAGCTAACTGGAGAATTAATGTAAATGAAGGGAAATGTAAGCACGTAACATTCACACTGAACAGACAAACCTTTCCTCACCTAACTCTAAACGGAGCACCAATCCCCCAGGCAAACACCGTCACATACTTGGGTATCCATCTTGACAGGAGACTCACCTGGCACTCGCACATAGCAGCCAAAAAAAATTCGACTCAAGTTGAAAACCACCAAGCTCCATTGGCTAATCAACTCTCAATCCCCCCTTTGCCTTGAATACAAAATACTTCTCTACAACATCGTGATCAAGCCAATATGAAAATACGGCTCTGAACTTTGGGGAAATACCGGCCGTAGTAACATCGAAGTAATTCAAAGAGTTCAATCTAAGACGCTTAGGCTCATCACTGGTGCTTCTTGGTATATAAGAAACGAAAATATTCATGGAGGAACACTAAACTAACATTTCATCCAAATCCTCTTGCACGCGCGCTAACCAGAACCTACAGTTGGAGTAGACTTCAACGTTCCGATCATCCACTCGCTCAGTCCCAATACAATTAGAGCTGTATTTAAAACTAAACCCATCGCTAAAATGGATTTTTAGTTATATTATTAAGTTAAGATTTTGAAACTTGTTATTAGTATCTATTATGGAGAGAAGATCCAACAAATAAATGAAATGAAAAAAAAAAAAAATTCTTGCAATACTTTCGCCATCGTTGAGTTTTTCGAAATATTACATATATTACAAACTTGCAACTCATGGGTAATAATATCTTATGAGACCATTCTATGATGCCATTTACTTAAAACACTATTTTTATTTTATGGAAGCGGAAAGGATATTTCCAAATTCTAAAGCAAACTTGATCTGTGTGAAAATTTAACAAATTTTTTTGCCATTTGCTATATATATAGGCCAACACCAACCTTCTCTATAAACATAAAAATATATAGATGTAATCTTTAGGCTTGATGAACTATTCGCAGAATTTTTCGTAGTTTTAACTTGTTTCTATGTTAAAAATTTCGTTAATTTTTGTCCTCGTGAATTTGAAAATTTGTACTAAAAAGTGTACTAAAAAGTCATTGTGATTTGTGTTTTTATAACCGCCTACCCAAAGGGCAGAAGAAAGCATCTCCGACCCCATAAAGTATATATATGTCCGTCCGTTCATACGGACACCCAGATCTCAGAGACTATAAGAGCTAAAGATCTTAAATTTGAGGACAATACGAGTATGAACGGAGGTCGTGACTATTTACACTAACTACACTTTACTACCTGACAAGTATTGTAGTAATAAAATGTAAACTTATACAGACAGACAGATTAATATCGATCAGGATGTAGATTCTCATCAAGAATATACATATACATGAAGGTGTCGCAGATGTCTTCTTCTGACTTTTATGCTCATTATATTTTTTTACGAAAGACTAATATTATAAAAATTAGGTTGTCAAACTAAGTAATCAGATCCAGAAATGATTTTACGAATGTGAAAGTTCTATTTGCAGAAGTTTGACTACAGTTTTGAGTGTTCATCCGAAAATAAAGTGCTTGGTCTTCCACTCAGGAGCAAATAGAAGAAAGATGACTGTAATTCGAACTCGAGAGAGCCGTACTGCTGCTATCGCTTTAGTTTATACCTATGCCTATTTATATGAATGCCTGTTACTCACCTTTCGTCAAAGCCAAAACACTTTTGCATTTTTTGATAATCGTTTACGTCCGTAAAAATTAATGAACATAACATGAATTCACGAACAGCCTATACCAATAAAAAGAATTTATGTATCACAAAAGGACATACTTGATAAGGTCAAAGGCCAAATCAGCATAATTTGGTTCAAATGAAATACACAGAATAGTTAATGTTTTCGATACTTTATAAGGTCAAAAACTTGAAGAACATATCAAGTAATATGCAACAATCTGAATCAAAATGAATAAATCAATAAAAAATAAATCCTATTTAGAAATTAGGTTACCGTAGCTGAAGTACACATTATTAAAATATTCTCTTTAAAAACCCTTTACAATTCGAAATCAAGTCATTCACAAATTTATTTTAAGCTCGTTTTAAATTATGTTGTATAAGTGTTGACTTTATTTACAATATGCTCAATAATACTCTGCTTGAAAGTTATTAAAGAAATTGTTCTTTCTGTTGTTCATTAGTATCCATTTTCCTGAATTTCCAACATCCTTGACCGTCAAACTCAAGAATATGGGTGTGAAATTTCCTAGTGAAATTGATTGTTAAAAAATTTACATTATTTAGAATATATAGTATGTAAACATTTTAAAGTGATTTTACCAGAGGGTTGGCCTATGTGTAATAGTTAGAAGTGTTATACCCATGCTCTTCGCTATTTCATATATTGAGCTCTCAACATCAATGGATACCGCACTAGTACATTCGTCAAGAAGTGCATAACGCGGTCTACGTAAGCAAAGATTAAACAGTTAATTAATTATACAAGTTTTTAAAACTGTCAATCATTAGTTATTTTGTGTCTCACTTGTGATAAAATAGACGAGCTACGGCCATACGTTGTTTTTCACCTCCAGAGAGAATGTCTTTCCAATCGCGTATCACATCAAAGTTATCACTATTGTACGAATATTAAAAAAAAAAAATATAATATTGTTCTAAGAAATTTTGAAACGTAATGATTTCACTGACTAGATAAAGGTAATAAATTAATTGACAAATCTTATAATCGAAAAATACCAGTTATTATATTTGTGGAAATATTTAATTAAATTAAAAATTAACAATGGCTCAACTATGAGAAATCCGCCACCCACTTTCACTATTGACATTTCAAAATGTATCACTCTAAATTTAAGAGTAACTTGCCATTACTTTTCGATTTACGGAAAAAATATGCAACAAACTTGATATGCGTGAAACAATAAGACATATTGTCACTAATCTTTCTTATAGTCTCTGAGATTCAGATTATCTTATACACAGACAGGCAGACGGATATGGTTATCGATGCTGTTGATGTTGATCAAAAATTCATCAATTTGGTATGATCGGATCTCCTTCTGCCTGTTACATACATTGACACATCGGTTGGAAGAAAGTTATAATAGCCTAGTACCCTAAGGGCAGTGGATATAATTATATTGAAATGATAAATCATTAAAAGTTTTATTGGCTTTATCTTTTTTTTTTTGTAAATCATGTGGAAGTTTTATATAACTTTATACTTACCGTTGGGCAATATGCTCAAGGCTGACCATTTTTAATATTTTCCTCAATTCATCCTCTGTTATGCCCTTGCGTTTCATATCCTCCTGCGTATCCGGATATATAATCTGATCACATAAACTTCCAATGGACATATAGGGCCGTTGTGGAATGTAAAACATGCATGGCTTATTTTCAACAGGACGAGGAACATGCAATTCACCAGCATAGATTGGCCACAGTCCACTCAGAATGCGGAACAAACTAGATTTTCCACATCCATTTGGACCCGTTATTAATAGATGAACTCCTGGTTCAATACATAACGTCAAACTTGGCACAACGATATCACAATTGGGTGTCACGACCGGCACTGCTCGAAGGCTAATTGACATAATATTGTCATCCGTATATATAATACGCCCCTTTGCTATGGGTTTCCCATTTCGGAACTCAATAATCCCATTCATTCCATTGTGCTCAGCAACCGTTGCCTTACTATAAATACCTTGAGCTGTCTCTTCAAAAACCTCCAACATTCCAGCTACCCGAAATGTATATCCGGCTAAAGCCACAATTTCCTTGTAAGATGACATTAAACGTTCTATGGCATCCGATGCCGATATAAGCAAATTTCTAGCCGTTGTTAGATATTGAGTTCTTTCGCTAACATTGGAAGCACTCGTTTCAGCAGAGCGAGAAGCTGTAGAACCAGTTAGAATTGGAAGAGAAACCATCACCATTCCCGTACCAGACCAAACATATTTCATAAAAAATTGCTCGAGCATAATAAACCACAGCTTTTGACTAAATATGTTGGTCATTTGGTTAACTAATCGGTTGTATGCCTGTCGAAGCTGCTGCAACTCCACCTAAATAAAAAAAATGTTAGAAGTTAATGATGTACACTCACCAACGGCATTCGTATTAGCTTTCTAACTTGTTTCAATTGAAGTTTGTTCAGTACTCACCCTGTGTCCGCCATAAAAGGCAATTTCTTCAGCATTCGTTATTATACGGGAATGTATATGCCTTAAGTATCCATATCGATTTGCTTCTTCCGATACAAGTTGTCCAAATTTTGGAGAAACAATCCGTAATATATGTGCCGTTAGTGCAATAACACTTATTGACAGAGCAGGGCCTTTAAAAAGAATACAAGTATTACATACAAATCTTTACAATCATATTTAATAAATACCTGATAAAAAATTGGCCTTCATTTTTCTCGACGATCTCATTAATGCCAATCCAATCAACATCAAATCAAAACATGGCTTGGTCAAACTACTGTATAAATGAGCCACAGAGCTCGCAAAAACAGAAATATCTTCGGTTAGTCTGCAAAAAATTAAGAACGAGTTAGTTAGACTGCAGTAATAAATAACACTTAACCAATTTTTGTATCATTTTAATTAACACTAGGCTACAAACTGTTAATCGGAACTTACCTGTGATCAGCATTTTCAATGCGTCCATCCAAATTTGATACTCTGTAGTAGTTTTGATTTTTAAAATACAATCGATATGAGTGACGTACCAAACGAGTCCTATTTAACAAAACTGAATATTTAATATATCATCATAGTTGGATTAATTAAAAATAAAACAAAACATTAAAATATTTAGTGTTTTTCGGCTCTAGATCGATCTATGTGCCTAATTGTTGGTGGAATTCATCTGATACATTGAAGGAAACCCTTAAACTGAATTGCCAGAAATAAAAATAATTTGACATTAATAAATTAGTCATAAAACATTATTGTTTTTCAAAACCATTACAGACAAAATTAAAATAAAATTAAGTATGTTTTGGTAAATCAAAATAAAAAAAAATTGTTAAGATAGATACAGAAAACTATTTAATAAATCTACTGCCACATGTTATTATTAAGAAAGATATCACATAGACACATTTATGCTATCCACGTTATAATGGGAGTACGAGTAAACGGTCTGTGTAATCTTAATTTTGAAAGTGATTAGTCAAAAATGTGCCCGTTAACTAGAAAGACTAACAGAAATATCTAAGCCGATCAATGATAACTTAATTTTAATAACTATTTATATTATTTTCGGATAAAGTTTAATAATCATTACAAATTTACAATTTTAAATTGGGTCATTAGTATTCTTACCGAAATGCTAATGCCAGCTTACTTTCTAGATATCGTATCATCGAATTTACGAATGTTGCTGGAATCGCAATGCCAAACCACTTAAGCAAAACCAAGGCAAACTGCTTAACATCTTTGCGAACGATAAACTTAACAATGGCACCCTCCAACGCCGCAACGTAAATGCTGAGGAAAGTGCGCGATATGAGGCACAAAGTATGGATGGTTAGAAGTCCCGTTTCATAGCATAATTTTTGGGGAATCATTATTTGAACGAGCATACCGAGTTGCTTTAAAAACTCCTTGTTTAAGCCAGGTTCAAGTTCTTGCAAATTTTTTTTTTTTAATTGCTGTGCAACTAAAAGCTTCTCCGCCTCGGCTAATTTTATATCATCGTCAGAGCCATTGATTACTAACGGCGTGAGAACCCCTTCGCAGATTTTCTCATTAGAACATTGCGTTTTTTTCATATACGGGGCTGTTACTTTAATTGTTAACGCAAATAACGCTGTACCCACAACGGCATAGCTAAATACTTGCTTTGATAATCCAGATTGTTCATATTTCTTCGCTATGCGATCAACATATTTTGATAGTGCTGCCATTGTTCGGACATATGTGCATATATAGATTTTAATATCCAAACAACTTATCAAACACGCAAAGAATAATTTTGGATTGATTTACTGCTGAAAAACATAAATTTCATTTTACTTTTATAGGGCATATTTCAGGTTATATTTTGTAATATATATTTTTAATATAATAACAATAAATAGAATATTTTGTTCTTAAATTTCATTTTCATTTCATTTCAAAGTCGAGCAAACTTGACAGTAACTTTCTTACTTGTTAGGTCATGGATTTTAAAAAATTCAGGCGAGTCGATATAGCCCTGTCTGTCTGTATGAACAACGATTTCCAAGCGTCATGTTAAAGCTAAAACGTTCAGTCTTGGCACACACAATACTAATCATCGTCTTAATGGTCTCTGAAAATTTGGTTATCATCGGATCAAAAACACAGAAGTTATTAAATAATTACTTTAATGAGGCGAGACCGGGTGCAGCTGCACCAGTTCAGCTGGTTGTCACTCAGTGACATAATATTGATGTTCAATAAACATAATGAAGTTCTACCAAGCTAATCATTTTGAAAAAGTTAATTTCGGTATATTTTCCAATATATTTTGAAAAATATAATATTGCGATGGTCGCTCTTTTTATACCGAAAATGTATGTAACAGGCAGAGGGAAGCATCTCCGTCCGCATGAACATCTAGATCTCAGCAACAAATTTCGGGACAGTGCGTCTAATCGTGTTCAATAAACCAACTAAAGCGCCAAGCTAATAATTTCGAACAAAGAAAATTTTGGTATATTTTTTAGTATTTTTCAGTATATTTTTGAAAAATATAATAATTCGATGGTAAAACTAAGTGTCGGGTATCTCATAGTCGAGCAAACTCGGCAGTTTCTTACTTTCTTAATTGTTTTATCCAATAATTTTTATAATTTTCATAATTTTATAACATTATTAATCGCTGCGTCTCAAGAATATCTTCTTTTATGCTCTAACGTAAGCATGTACACTTAAAATCTATGACCTCGTACAGTCAAAGCTTGACTGTAGTCGTTCCTACCTGTTTTTATTGTAAATTATGAGTTACACACGTTCTACGATAATCCTTAAACTCTTACAGTCAAATCTTGACTGTAATCATTTCTATTTGTTTTCTTTTTGATTTTCCGGAAGGAGGTGTGACCAATTGTGAAATATTGTTAAAAAATTAACTCTTGCTTCTTTAGTCTTTGAGATCTACATAGTTATTTTTATGAACAGACGGACACGGTTATATCACCTCGACTGTTCACTCTGTAGTCGCAGACGCCTTTTCTACCTTCTACGCTATGAATAGGCGGATATAAAAATGTACAAGTAACCGTTGGATGAACTTCTTATTTTCTCTGACGTCTAGGTATTCATGCAGAGTGATATGTACATTTTATCTTGAATACGCTTTTTGTTTTGGGAAGAACTTTATCATCCGAGCAATACAAAATATAACGGATATTATGATTACGAGATATATAATGTGTTGCAAATTATACATATTTATGTAAATAATTGGTAAAGTTATGCGCATTTTATTATTACTTTCTTTGAATACTGAATGCAGGCACCTACAAAGCAATTTTGACGATTGCTCTTATAGTCCACGCATTTAAAGGGACAGTCGAATGGATAGAAGAATATGTCTAAATCAATTCAGTTGTTGATGCTGAACATGAATTTATCTGCTTTATGGGTCAGAATGTCTCCTTTCCCCCAAAAGTATTTCAGAAATTGTAAGAGATGCACATTCCAAATTTCAGTCAAAAGAAAGAGTTTTACACTTGCATGCAAGTACATAAAGTATATTTTTATTGATTTTATTATCACTTATATGCAAATATGTAATATTCGAGATTATGGATGAATTAATCGACTATATTTGCACAAAATGTTTATCTAGTACTTACGTATATGTTTCATTCAATTGAAAATTACACTAATGACTATTGGCTTATTCGAACTCTACATAACTATTACAAACAAATGACAATGGCAATTCCTAAAACTATGAAACTGGCAATATAATAAGAGCAATAATACGTTAACTTAGATTAGCCTAATCAATAATAGCTGATTAAATTTTTTTGGATTAGATTACTCGTTTGTGTATTTATCTCTATAAGCCTATTCAGTAATTTCAATGATCTTTGGAACTTTGAGCTAGCATAATATTATGTACATAACATAAACCAAACAACTTGGATTGGGGATTTTAAAATGCTATTTCGACCTTTCTTAATGATTAATTTTTAAAATATTTAATAAAACAGATATGGCTTTACAACATATTTTGTTGACGGTGATCAAGAATATATGTACTTTTTACTTCTATTTCTATTTATTTAAGAAATAATTTTATAGGGTGAAATCAGTTGCTGTCACTAAGCTATTGTATATAATAATGTTTGAAGGTAATAAATGGCAACCAAACTAATAATTTTGAGCGTAGTATATTTGGATATATATTTTTGAACCCGCCTACCCATAAAATAAAACAAGTAAGAAAGCTACAGTCGAGTTTGCTCGACTGTGAGATACCCGCCACCCAATTTTACCATCAAAATATTATATTTATATAATAGTATAAAAATATACTGAAAAAAATACTTTTAAAAAAATATACTAAAAATACCAAAATAATATATCAATATTTTCTTTGTTCGAAGTTATTAGCTTGACGGCACTTTAGTTGGTTTATTGAACACCATTATTATGTCGCGGAGTGTCATAGCAAATAACTAGGCAGCACTAGCAGTTGCACGTGGTAACGCCTTATAAAAGTAATATCTTAATAACTTCTGTGTTTTTTATCCGATTGTAAACAAATTCGCAGAGATCATTAAGATGGTGATTAGTATTGTACCAAAATTGAATTTCTAGGTTTAAAACGACGCTTGCAATTCAGTTTTTTTCGATTTGCATGGACAGAAGGGGGCGTGGCCAAAATCCAAAACAAACTTAATCTGCGTGCAACAATAAGACATACTGTCCCGAATTTGTTGCTCTATCTCTTATAGTCTCTGAGATCTTGGTGTTCATACGGACGGACAGACGGACATGGCTATATCGTCTCGGCTGTTGACGCTGATCAAGAATATATATGGGGTCGGATATGCTTCCTTCTGCCTGTTACATACATTTTCGGTCGGTACAAAGCCATAATACCCTTCTACCCTTTGGATAAGCGGGTATAAAAATAGAAGCCTCTCGAAGATATGTCTATTCCTTAAAAATGTTAAAAATCTGAGTTTGTTGGAGCTGTCGAACAATTACCGTACATACATATATGTACATATAAATGTGAATGTAAAAGTTTAAAGATATGCCTGTACATACATATACATATATGTACATACATATACATATATGTACATACATATACATATATGTACATATATACGTACATACATATGTATGTACATATGTGCATGCACATGTTTATTTAGTGTACTTTGTATTTCGTTTGATACCGAGAATACAGTGGTGTGGAAAAATAATGACAGTCAAGGGAAAAACTAATTTTGAGATAAGTCAACGGAAGTTGATAGATTATCAAATGAAGTGAACTTTGAAACATACATATATGTATGTATGCAATTGCCAATATAACATCACTATTCAATTGATTTACAGCAAGATGTGCGTTTAAATGTGTACGTTCATTCGCAATATTATTCATTCATATGATTAAAGAAAAAAATTTAATTCGGATACGTACAAATGTATACATGGGTTTATCAAATTATTAATATGAATGAATGTATGTATGCATGTACATATGTACATATAAATATATGAAGGTATTTGTTTATTTATTTACTGACCCAGCAATTTGCGTCTTACTTTTAGGCTCATAGCAATCAGCTTTTTGTCAGGAACAGTCAGCTGGTATATCGTACATGTGTGATTGTTTAGTTGTATAGTATTCCATATTCGGCACTTTGTTTTTATTAAGTATGCACATTTTAATTATTTTATTGTGACAGAGTTCAATCGCAACACCCAAATGCAATCAACAATCGACTTATTATAACATACATACCTAAGCTAGCAAATTGCTTCTTCACGTAGTTATTTCCTATAATTTACTTATAACCCATCACCAATAAGAAGTGCAATTGTTATTATTATGAGTTTTGGACAAGCATGGCAACGCAACAAAAGCACGACCGAACGACGCGAAAGCTTAAAGCCTTATGTACTTTACTTAGAATACATATGTATGTATGAATAATCATATGGTGTAATAAATGAATTCAAATATGTTTGAATGTACATACATACATACATTTGTACCTATTCCTTTTGGAATAGCTAGTCTACAATTTTCACTCTTCACATACATACATATGTGCATATGTATATACATACATATATAGTTTATTTTTGAGTATGCATATGGAAATATACATACATATACACGATGTAATAGTTTTTATACTTATGTATGTATCTACTTACATATGCGTATAATCATTAATTACTTCTATTGACCTAAACTTTAGAATGCTCATACGAGAATAGATACATATGTATATATATATGCTTGTATGAATTTATATGCAAATGCATGTAATAACTCACTGCTAACTGAACCAAAATACAATGTAGTGCACACGTATTTACGCGGAAGTAAGTGTAATTCTTGGATAGCTCCAACTCACTTCGACACTTTTGACTAAAAAGTGCGCAATAACTAAAGAGTGCAAATTTTTTTTTTTAAATCTAGAATTTATTTTATTGTAAACCAGATAAATCATAACATTACAATGAATTATTTAAAAACATTGTAATGGATAAAAATCTTAAAATTCGACTTTGCTCCACCGTGATATACCCGCCATCCATATTTACTGCATCCACCAAATATTTAAAAAGAGCTCCGGAATACAGTATTTTTTGAAAACAATATACCAAAAAATACACCGCAATATACCACTCTAAATATTATTACCTTGACAGCATTTTACGAGGTTTATTGAATACATTTATATTTATATTCATACTAACAGAAATCATTAAGATAGTGATTACGATTGTATTAACACTCTAACTTGAATAACACGCTTTAAATTCGCCAAATTCAAAAACAATCTTGCAAAAATGGCAATACATAATGTCACGAAAATTTGATTGTTCTAGCTTTGATAGTCTCTCAGTTGACAGGCGGGTATAAAAAAAGAAGTCTCCCGAACAAATTTTTTTTCACATAAATTTTGGATAAATAAAATTTAAACTTAAAATTAAATTAAAATTTAAGTTGATGCTGTCGAATAATGGCCCAAGTTACCTAATTAAGTTGATAGTTTTCTGTGGAGTGTCGACAAGTTCTTACTTAGTTCCACAAAAGTTTTATTTCAAATCAAAACTATGCAGGCACTTAAATTTAGGACTTAATCAATTAAAAAAAAAGAAAATATCTTTAAAAGAATCTGAATCAGACGAATCCTAAAATCGAGCAAACTCGACAGTAGCTTTCTTACCTGTTTTTATTGTAATGTATGAGTTACACGCGATCTTCGAATATGTATGACCTCTTACAGTCAAATCTTGACTGAAACCGTTCCTACTAGTTTTTTTTTTCATAAAAAGTACAACATTTTATTGCTTCAGACACTTACAATTTATTTTTAATTTTAGCACTCGTCACACGATTCGCCAAAAAATGGAATCTTGCCCATCTTCAACCAATCGGACCTTTTCAGAGCGACAAACTAACTTCTTAAATGTATACATTTTGGTTGACAAAAACTCGATTGTGCACATTGTAGCAAACTCTACAGAGATTTAAACAACGGACAGTATATACTGAAATTATTGTTAAGCCAACAACAAAACACGATATCTTAGCAAACTTTAAATTAATAAAAATAAACTACTGCTTTCCCTAAGAAAACTTCTTCACTAAAATTCTGGATAAAGCTAGCATTATCCAACAAAAGAAAATAAAAAAAAAATTCTTCTTAGCTTGCGGGTAATAAACAATTACCAACAATTACGTACATTCTATTTATCACCTAATGTACAGGCTAGATTTTTCGTGTATATACTTTAAATTTTTTGCATTTATGAAATTCAGATACTCAAAACGTTCAAAGTGAAAGATTTAAAGATATGATTAAATACCACACAATACAAAGTATTGCAGTTACTGTAATTACAGTTACAGTTAAAAATGTAATGGTTATACTGCTGTGTTATAAAATACCATATTACAATAAAAAATACAATAGCGCTTTCCCGAAACTATTGAATCATTAAAATTCTGAAATTTCTTTTGATTAGTCAACCGTTATATACAAATCGACTTGTCAAAAATATCAGTGATTCAGTAGCTTCTGGCACTAACCATATAACAGATAGACCCATAATCCCATGAGAGCGTTTACTCGTAGGAGTTTTTCTGAAGTGCTGTCCCAGAACATGTTGGGTCGTAGGAAATTGTTGTCCGTTGACATGATGCGCAGTGGACTTGACAGATAACTGCATGAAACTGGTTTTGGTTGACCCGTCCAAAGCAGCATTCGAACGTGCACATGTTTGATGTTAGTCGAATCGCAAGGATGTATTTGTTCATATATGTATGTATGTATACGAACAAATGTTTTCTGTATGAAGAGTCGTTAGAAATTTCTTCATTGTTGCCCTATATTGCTCTGGCATTAAGTACTTAGAAATTGTTGGCAAGGTATACAGCTGGTAGATATTCAATTTTTTTCTGTTTCTCATTAATTCCCCAAGTTTTTCTCTTCGGTCCTTCGGTTTCGTGTAATATTTACATAACAAGCTAGAGTTACATTGTGGTTATTCGATTAGAAATTTATGAGAGTAAATTCTACAGGATTTTGGAGGACATGAATAAATTAATTGAGTTAGTGTACGAATTATATTTAACTAATTTTAATACCATATTAAAATTATTATCAACATATGGCTGATTTTCTAATGTAACACTCACGCGGGATTTTGCATTTTTTTTAAATATCTCGTTTTGCTAATGCTTCCTTCACATTTGGCGAGCAGTTGTTCCGCAAGTGCAACCCTGTAAATTTTGACGCGTTTCCGCAACTGCTGAACATTTTTCCTGAATTCTCAGAGATTAAACAAAAACAATCAGAAACAAGTAAGAAAGCTACAGTCGAGTTTGCTCGACTGTGAGATACCCGCCACCCAATTTTACCATCAAAATATTATATTTTTCAAAAATATACTGAAAAAATACTGAATAAAAATATAATAAAAAATACCAAAATAATATATCAAAATTTTCTTTGTTCGAAATTATTAGCTTGGTGGCACTTTAGTTGGTTTATTGAACACCATTATTATGTCGCGGAGTGTCATAGCAACTAATTAGGTGCAGCTGCACGTGGTAACGCCTTATAAATAACTTCTCTCTTAATAACTTCTGTGTTTTTTATCCGATTGTAACCAAATTCGCAGAGATCATTAAGATGGTGATTAGTATTGTGCGTACCAAAATTAAACGTTCTAGGTTTAAAACGACTTGCAATTCGGTTTTATTCGATTTACTGGGGCGGGAGGGGGGTGGCCAAAATCAAAAACAAACTTGATCTGCGTGCAACAATAAGACATACTGTCGCGAAAAAATTTGTGGCTCTATCGCTTATACGAGGGCGGTCCCAGAATTAGTCGGCCCAACCACTAAAACACAAACATTTTTTATTTTTCTACATAGCTTCCTTTTAGCTCAATACACTTTTCCCAGCGATGCTCAATAGCTTCTATACCTTTTTATACCCGCCTACCCAAAGGGTAGAAGGGTATTATGGCTTTGTGCCGACCGAAAATGTATGTAACAGGCAGAAGGAAGCATCTCCGACCCCATAAAGTATATATATTCTTGATCAGCGTCAACAGCCGAGACGATATAGCCATGTCCGTCTGTCCGTCCGTCCGTATGAACACCTAGATCTCAGAGACTATAAGAGATAGAGCAACAAATTTTTCGCGACAGTATGTCTTATTGTTGCACGCAGATCAAGTTTGTTTTTGATTTTGGCCACGCCCCCTCCCGCCCCCGTAAATCGAATAAAACCGAATTGCAAGCGTCTTTTTAAACCTAGAACGTTCAATTTTGGTACGCACAATACTAATCACCATCTTAATGATATCTGCGAATTTGGTTATAATCGGATAAAAAACACAGAAGTTATTAAGATATTACTTTTATAAGGCATTACCAAGTGCAACTGCTAGTGCTACCTAGCTAGTTGCTATGACACTCTGCGACATAATAATGGTGTTCAATAAACCAACTAAAGTGCTGCCAAGCTAATAATTTCGAACAAAGAAAATGTTGATATATTATTTTGGTATTTTTTTTTAGTATTTTTTCAGTATATTTAGAAAAATATAATATTTGGATGGTTAAATTGGGTGGCGGGTATCTCACAGTCGAGCAAACTCGACTGTAGCTTTCTTACTTGTTTAAAATAAGATTGGTGAAACTCCTCAAAATAGGCATTTACCTCTGACTCTACTTCTTCATTGTTAACAAATCTTTTTCCTCCAAGCCATTTTTTCAAATTTGGGAATAAGAAATAATCAGATGGGGCTAAATCTGGTGAATATGGGGCGTGAGGAAGCAATTCAAATTTTAATTCTTTAATTTTGGCTATTGCGATGGCAGAGGTGAGAACTGGCGCGTTATCGTGATGAAACAACACTTTCTTTTTCACCAAATGAGGTCGTTTTTCCTGGATTTTGTCACTTAAACACTGCAGTAGATTCGCATAATATTCACCGTTGATTGTTTTCCCTTTTTTAAGATAATCAATTAGAATAATACCACGTGCGTCCCAGAAAACCGACGCCATGACCTTGCCAGCAGATGGAACTGTCTTTGCTTTCTTTGGTGCCGATTCTCCTCGTACAGTCCACTGTTTTGACTGTTCCTTTGTCTCAGGTGTGAAGTGATGGACCCATGTTTCATCCATAGTTATAAATCGACGCAAAAATTCTGTTTGATTTTTACGATACAATGCCAAACACTTGACGGAAACATTCTCACGACTCTGTTTTTGTTCTATTGTTAGCAAACGCGGCACCCATCTTGCGCATAGATTTTTCATAGCTAATTTTTCCGTCAATATGCGATGTATACCACTTTTTGAAATTCCCATACATTCAGCTAACTCACGAACTTTCAATCGTCGATCGTCCAATATCATTTTTTTAATTTGAGCCACCATTTGTGGAGTGGTCACCTCAATTGGTCGACCACTGCGATGTTCATCTTGACATCTTCGACGACCTCGTTTAAACTCTGCCACCCAATATTTTATTGTTGAAAACGACGGAGAAGAATCCTTTAAAGTGGAATCCAACTCGGCTTTAATATTGGTTGGGCTAAGACCTTTCAAATAAAAGTATTGAATCACATAACGATGACCAATTTCGTCCATGCTTGAAAATTCATCGAGAGCGTTCTCTATTAAAAGCTATCAAAAATAAACTGTACAAGGTAATGAGACCAAACTTCACAGCTAAGCTTCTAATATTCGGTACTTCCCATTTTTAATATTTTTTGTGAACATTTTACAACACTTATATGTTAGGCCGACTAATTCTGGGACCGCCCTCGTAGTCTCTGAGATCTAGGTGTTCATACGGACGGACGGACATGGCTATATTGTCTCGGCTGTTGACGCTGATCAAGAATATATATACTTTATGGGGTCGGAGATGCTTCCTTCTGCATGTTACATACATTTTCGGTCGGCACAAAGCCATAATACCCTTTGGATAGAAAAAAATTGCTAATTGATTTGTGGTAAATGGTTTTTACACAAACTTTGATCTTTATTTTAAACTAATTGCAGTTGAATTTTTAATAAGCCTAAGGATATTTATGCTCTGGAAAATTTTGAAGACTTATACACCTCACCGTTTGTGCTGTGCGTCGGTAGTTCATTAAGCAGTCAGGTTAAACAAATTTCTATATATAGACTAACAAGCATACCCATACTTTTGGCCAGCTTAGAGTTACATTCAAAACAATTTATTTTTTTATGTAATTTTGATGTTTGCACATTAATACCCATCATCTAAGGTAATTACAAAAACATTAAAAACAAACAATCTTGGAGATCAACATCCATATATTCATTATAGAATATTGTAAGTACACAAATTTTATTTTTTCCGCAAATATAAATATGTCAAAGGCTATAGGTGCTTAGGTTTATTGGCACGCCGCTTGCTTTGTGCAAATCGAGAAAATTGTGAGCTAGAAAACAATCTAAATAAATTAGGGCTTTTGACAAATATTCCGTACTCGTAAAATTTTTTTAAAAGCACACTTGTTTAATGCCAATAAAAATACCATGCCTAATTGTAACAACAAACAAGTAGGAAAGCTTTCGAGTTTGCTCAACTGTGAGATACCCGCCATCCAAGTTTACTTAATGGAAGAAAAAATAATATCGAACATCAATATATTATTTGTTTTTTAAATATACTGCAAAATATACTAAAAAAATTAAACATTTTTTATTTTTATACGTATGTATCTTTTTTATTTATTAGAGTAATTGTTCCATATACATGTATTATGGTAAAGGGAAATACTTTATTATTAGAATTATATTATAAAAATGTGTTCAATTCAATGTGTGAATGATGTAGTGCTCATTGATCTGATTAATACATAATTTATAATTTTTATTAGTTACTTATTTCGATTTTAGTGTTTATAAGTATAAATATTTTGTAATATTTGTACGAACATCTATGAATATATATGTAATATTTTATGATTTACATTTAAATTTTTACATTAAAAATGCAGAAGCCTTTTCCTGATCAGTGCTATTTACTTTAGAATTAATAAAATGTTAATCGAAAACACATTTTTTATTTAGAATTGTATGTTTGGATTTTTATAATCAAAACGAAAATAGAATTGGACAATTTAAACTTAAATTTAAGATTTACAGTGCTCCCACAGCAGGATCAAAATCCGGAAAGGATAAAAAACAATCTAAGTCGCCGAAATTGTTTAGTTATATTTCATTAGATTCTATCATACCTATCTTTTAAATGAGAGTAATACAAATACATGAAGCAAATTTAAAACTTAAATACTGTCGTTCACAGGATAAATCATTCGGCAGAGACTAAAAGGGATATAATATGTAAAATTTAGATGAAGTGGAAGATAACCGTGAAACTTTATAATTTAGCTTTATACATTTTCCATTTTCATATGTAATATTTAATTAACAAGTCATATCTTTTAATAAGAAATAAAAATGGGGTAATTCCTGAATTCTTAATAGTTAAAAGGTTGGATATACAAATGCAATATTTACAGTAAATTGAACATGATAAAACTAATCAATATTGCTATATACTATAAATATGTACCTATAATTAAATACACATTGTATATTACTAATACATACGTATACGTTTTTATTCATTTTGTGTTATTATTATTAACTAAAAAGCATTTATGCGTATGCAGTATGAGTTTTGAAACAAATGTGTAATAAATAATGCTAAGGTGTACATAATGTATATGCGCTATATGTGTATACATTAATGTCGACAATTTGTATGTATATTTTAATTGAATTTTAGATTTTTTAACCTATTCATATATGATATATATGAATATTTTGGCAATGGATAACCAATTTATTTATTTTTAGCTGCCTTTTTATTTTTTTAAATATGTTTTAGTTTTGTTTTTTCGTTTGTAGCTTGTTAGTTTAAATGGTGTATGTTTATGTACTTTTATATGTATATCACAAGTTTGAAGAGAGTAGAAAGTGGCGATATTAACTATATATTGGCAGTAAGCGGCAGCAATTAGCAAATCGACACAATTTCAACATCATGAAATATGTGAAACGCAGCGTAATCGATTAAGTTATGTATCATTTCAGATTAAATGGCTGGTTTCGTTGGCTGTCCTTGCCTAGCAATCAATGCCATTGCTAATTTTATTACTATTCATCTGCAATAAAGTGCTAGGAATGCTACGACTTGGTTGATGCACATTGTGAACACCATGACTTCGACCTAATTGTTCGAGATTTCCATCATTGTCATCATCACTATTGGCGCGAAATCTTCGAAATCCCTGTTCTGTAGATATATTATCCAAGCCAATTGCCGAGCCAGATGAAGTATTAGTACTCAACTCAGATTTTTCCAATGGATGCTGATGATGAATTGATGATTTCGTATTGCTTGTTTGTACATGTAGGTGATGTTGCTGATGTGCGGGCTTGCTTAAGCCAAGTGGATTGGAAGTGATGCTATTGTTCTCATTTGTTATCAAATTAGTACATTCAACATTACAACCTGACATTATATCATCATCCTCCTCCTCTTCTTCTTCGTCATCAGAATTATTACGATTGTAATGTTCTCGCAGTTTTTGTTTCTGATGTTGTTGATGCCTTACGGATAATTCATTGCAACCAGTCGCTACACTCATTTCAAAATCATTTGATGCCTGTGGACGATTAGGAGTTTGCTCCTTTCTTTGATAATAATGTGTACGTTCAGTCAATGTTTGTGCTCCATTTATACGTTTGCTACCGCATTGTATTACTCCACGTGCAGGGGGTCCTGTACGTGGACCAGTTCCTGGAACCATGACTCCTATTCCTGTTGTTGAACCATTAACAATGTTATTAAGAGTGCCGCTTTTTCTTACCCCATTATAATGTCCACTAATGCAGCCACGTTCATATGAATTATAACTGGCGTACCGGGCCCCATTCGAGGAGGAACAGGAATTTGTTGAATTGGAACTGCGTCGTTCCGGGTTCTCGTATGTTGCACGGTCAAGTGTACTATTATTATGCTTTCGATCGCGACCCTTGGACCTCTTGTGTTTTTCTCTTTCTCTCTCTCTCTCTCTCGCTCTATCTCTATCCCAATCCCGATCTCGATCACGATCCGGCCAACACTCATCGCTGACATGGCCTTCTTTAAATATTGGTCTCTCAAAATTATTGAATTCGTAACTAGAGTTCTCCTGTAAAGGTTCGGAGTAACAGCTGTCGCTTTGTAACAGCAACATTTGTTGCTGAGAAGTACCTGACGATCCTGAACCACATCCAGAACCAGACGCAGATCCAGAGCTTACGGTATTTTTACTGAACTTCTGCATAGCACCAGCTCCAATTTCAACACCTTCGTCTGCACCGCCTGCTCGTACGACCGCTCCAGTGGAACTTGTTAGTAAATCAAAGTTTGGATTTTCATAGTGATCGGTTGTTGTATCTGTCATATAGCCGGTAGTCATATATCCGGCTGGTTCATGAGCTATAATTTGATGATGATAGCGTTGTGACGTTTGAGCCCCATATTCGGATGTAATATTATGATTGACAGCACTTCTTATGGATCCCGTATCGTAGGGTCTCTGGTACATTGGTTCTTGAAGTTGATAATCTGTGCAATGTCCAACTGGAGATGATGCAACTGCTCCCACTGCTATCCCTGAAGAACCAGGTCCAGCTAACGAATGAAGGGCGTAGCTATCATCATAAATGAGTTTACCGGTTCGCATGGTGTACGTATGCAAATTAGTATTTGCATTGCAAATCGTTGGATAATCGTTTTCAAATTGCTCTTGACTAGATCCAGACGTGCAGGGCAAAAAGAAATTGGCGACATTTGAATGTGAGTTGTGATGACCAACGCTAACGCCATGTTTTTCCCTTATAGTACTTCCACCAGCACCGACGCCGACAGTTGGACCAATCATATGGACATCTCCATTCACAGTGCCTGTAGCATTCGTACTATCACTTCCAACATTAGTCTTAAGTCCGGTCACCCAGGATATTAGTGTAATAATAGCAATCTCGATTAGGCGCAATGAAAACTGATAGCCCCATTGCATCCAATCCACTTCCACAATATTAGTTTGGCTCATTAATGGACGTGCTGAGGATATGCAAACCGCGCCAAAGATCTGCAGAGTTGCCAACAAAACAAATAGTAGTGCTGTGGCGATTGTAATGTGGATGGCATATGATAGATTCTGATAACCGTGTATATAATTTTGAGATTTACTTCTTAATATGCGTTTGAGTATTCGATATAAATAAAGATAGAGCAAACCAAGACTAAGACATATAAATATATAAATTATCTGGCATATAAGTGAAAGGACACGAGGCGGAGGTGGTGGATTTGCCAAACTAGTTGATGGTGACATTGTAACTGCAGACGATGCTGTTGACAATTGTGATTGCTGCTGCAATTGTTGCTGCTGATGTCGGCGAAAGTACTGTTGTTGTTGTTGCTGTTGAAAATACATTTGATGATTTTGCAACGTGTATGATTCGACATAATGCAACGTAATGCAGAGCACAACATGGACACCACAGCCGACAACGACAGTTAGAGGCCTGACTAAAGCTGAATATCGATTATTTTTGTGATTTAAAGATTTCAGGAATAGAAATAGGATTAGAACAGAGAATGCCACTGTCAAAAATGTAGAGGGCAAATTCAACAAAAGTTCAGCTGCGAATATCTGAATAGTGCCATGAATATTGTAAGCATCGTAGCATAAATAAAATATTCGCATTATGCAAATTGCAATTAAAATTATATGAATGTAAACGAAATATGATTGCGTAAACAAGTGTGTTAGCTTGTTGTATGTGAGCAATTTGTAGAGTGAATAAACTGATAGTATGGTAAATAAAACGACGGACAGATATATATGTATATTCCAAGCCCAAGTCCAAATGGTATGTGCTGAAGCTGATGTAGATTCTCCGCCTGTATCTCCGGATTTTCTTGGTACGTTGCCACGATTACTGGTTGAAAACGCTGTTGGCTTTGCTTGCTGTATTGTGGCTGATGTGAAAGATGTAGCAGCTGCATCACCGACGGCAGCTGACGCAGATGGTGTGGTTACTGTAGCCTGGCTTGTATTGGCAAGTACACCGGCATCATTATAGTCGAATTGACCAGGCGTATGTTTACTTTTGTTAATATTTGGACTGGCACCAGCAGTATTATCATCCTCAACATTACTACGACTGTCCCCACTCTCCTTTGATGTTTCATCCGCATTTTCAACAGAAACAATGGCCGATGCAGGTGGCTGATGATAGCTGACGATTGGACGCTGTGTAACCTGACGTAATAATACCGCAGGTATTTCTCCATTCTTACCATTCGATCCTAGTATTCGACGGATATTTGGCAAGACTTCGTGCCTTTTAACAGCGTTGCCATCACTTATATTTGGCGACTTGTCATGTGAATTAGTATTGTGATCTACAGCTTCGACGGAAATAAATTCCTCATTACTACTGCGGGACGGCGTATTTAGTGCCTTTTTTCGATCACCCGAAGAGTCAGCAGATCCTTGCATGTTAGATGACACATTTGCCTTCTTTTTAGCATCTATAACAAAGCTTGGATAACTGACATTCGTACTCGCACTCGTTTCACCAATTATGCCAGTTAAATCGGGAGGACGAAATGGTATTCTTTCATGTCCGGGCATCAAACTAGGGGGTGGAATGGGACGCCTATTATTATACGTAACCGTATTAGCAATTAAACCTTCATTATTAGTGCCACGCAGAGTTGGCTTATCTGCGAATGGATTCTGATACTCCGGCGGTAAAGGAGGTGTAAAAAACGATCTTGATGGTGGTGAATAAGATGGTATATCCCCAGGATACATCGGTATCGTTGGCTGCCCTTTCGCTTGATTTTTTTTTAATAAATGGGGAACTATCAAAGAAAATAATTTAAATTAAATATTAATTACTTGATTAAAAAAATGTATCAAACAAATCAAATAATTACATGACGGCATTGGTGTTGAATTGTATTGCATTGCATGCCGATGTCGGTCTCTGTCATGATTGCTGCTATGGTGACGATTTGGATTTGGGTAGGTTGGATTATTATTGCTCTTCAATATATCAGCATTTGGCGCCGATGTTGGCAGCGCATGATCTCTTTCTAAATCCAATTCGTAATTTCTATGACGATTGCTGGTGATTTGTGATTGATGAGCCGATTGATATCTATAAATATATAGACGAATATTATTTATAAGTAAGTTAGATTAAAAGAAAATTGGTAATTGTTTGATAGCAACTAATATTAAGAGATTTAATTTTTTTTAACCCACGAACTTTTTTGTTTGACAATTGTGACAACTGAGAAGATACCCTTTACCCATTATTAGGAAATGTACAAATTAATATATTATTTTACAAAAATGTATCAAACAATATGCCAAAAGTATATAATATATATAGCCTGATTGCACTTTATTAGCTTTATTGAAAATTACTATTGTCCCTGCGTGACTTAGCACTGAACAGGCAGTCTGCATCTGATTTTATCCTTTTAAAGAATTTTTTTAATAGCTTCTGTACTTTCGGTGTAGGTGGGAGGATATAAAAATCAGAGTAACAAATAAAGTGAAGTTATTAACAGAATAAAGCAAATTGGAACAGAGAAAGTCAAGTCTTGAATGTATGAGCATATTTGTTTTTGTAGTATATGTTTAATAGACAATTTAAAGTAAAAAATTATATTGTTCTAATAAAAATCTAGTAAGAAACTAATGAGACACCCGCAACTCATTTTTAGGAGGCTTTTAGTTATTTTTAATATTTAATTTTAAGATACAACGGTATGTCTACAATCTGAGTCGAGACAATTTGCAAAGTTAAATTGGCGACAAACATTTGTTTTGTAAGTAAAATGTGCGCAATCGCTAAGTCTTGCTTTTGATGCATAAAAAATAACAATTAATTAAGAAAATCCCAAGCTAGCTAACGTAACAGAAACAACCATGCTAATTATTCTACTACTACAGTAGCTTTCATGGTTAACAGATAATTTCTGTGTAAATTTAAAATGTAGATTTACATTACCTTAATCTAAATCAAACCCAATGTCGTCATGTAAATGCCAAATAAGTGTATGTGTATTTATATTATACTGTACTTTATATTATACTATATATACATATATTTAACTAGCTAGTCATACGTATTTCTTTCATTTCGATCTGCGTAGGCGGATTTAAAATCAATTTTAGTTTGTGTATTCAAAAGAAATGTTAGCCAACACGTCATTACATTATTGTTGGACGTTGAGCACCAGCATCACCATGCTCGTGCTTGTTAAGGCGCGGACCTGGGCAGACGCAACCACTCGCTCATCCGACCGAGGCGCAACCGCATTATGTGCGGGAACGGAAATCGCGAACAATTAACATAGACAATAACAACAAAATAATAATAATAAAAATAATAAAATATTAATACTAATAATAATAATAAGAACTATACTTAGCTACAAGCTAAAGTTAGTAGAAGTAATGTTTTTATTTGGAAGATAGTGTTAGTATTGTTAATAAGATTAGAGAATTTATTATAATTTACACTTTAAATACGAAAGGATTATAACTGGCATAGTTAGTACTATAACGGGAAAGAGAGGGAAATAATAATAATAATCTGGCTTGTCAACTGCAAGGAGTCAATTTCGCAAATTATTAATCTATGTAGAAACACTACACCCACCATAGTTCTACGGTCAGAAAGAGAAGGAAGGTTTATTAACAAAAGCCTTCTACGGTACGAAGGCAATCCAATAGTGGGTTTCCATCTAGGACTACGACGAGCAAAAAGAAGAAATTATTTCTGCACTGATTCAACCCTATCTTGATGAACCCTATACTGGGGAAACCAGATATTAGATCCATACTCAAGAATAGGACGAACCAGTGAAATGTATAGATGTTTTGAATGCGTGAATATGTCAATGAATATATACTTGTACGTTGACATACTAACGGCTGTACGATCAAGTGGCCCAGCGACACCAACCGCGGTCACAGGCAGAAGTAACCCACCACTCGCCCAGCCGAACGATGGGCACACCTGATATCGTGCGGGTTCATATGAAAAATTAATTAATTTTTAGTCGTCTTAACCGGAACGGCAAAGCGAATCTTTGATATCAACTGCGAGGAGTCAATTTCGTAACATTCTTCTACGGTCAGAAAGAAAAGGAAAAATCTAACAAAAACCTACTACGATACAAAGGCAATCAAATAGTAGAATTTCAGTTAAGAATACGAAGAACAAAGGAAAGAAATTGTTTCTGCACTGATTCAAGCCTTTCTTGATAAATCCTATGCTGGAAAAACCAGAGATTAAATCCATACTCAAGAATAAGGCGAAAAAGCCTATAAAAATTTCGTAAGTCTACATTTGTTGCATTTTAGATTTAATCAATTTATGGCACACCACGATTAACAACAATTAAGCACAAATTGCAATCTGAGATCATTAAAAGTCAGACAAAGCGTAATATCATCCGCATAAATAAGTATGCGAGAGTAAGATAACCGACAGAAGATCATTTTTGAACAATATAAGAAGCGGACTAAATGACTTCAACTTGGACGGACTTGGACACTGAGCCCTTCTAAAATCCATGAAGCTTACATAATAAAAGACTTCGAAAGAATGCATTTTTTAAAATCCATGAACTAATAAAACATGTAGTATACCCACAAGTAGTCGGCTATCAAACCCTTTTTTCTACAATATACAAAACATATGCGTTAGAAAAGGATGATTGATGCTTTCTTATTATTGAACAGATATTAAATTATTTTTAAGTCAATGTACTTACAAAAATAACAAGTAAGAAAGCTACTGTCGAGTTTGCTCGACTGCGAGATACCGACCACCCAATTTTACCATTGAAATATTATATTTTTCAAAAATATACCAAAATTTTCTTTGTTCGAAATTATTAGCTTGGCGGCATTTTAGTTGTTTTATTGAACACCATTATTATGTCACGGAGTGTCATAGCAACTAACTAGGGGCAGCTGCACGTGATTACGCCTTATAAAAGTAATTTAGTAATAACTTCTGTGTTTTGTATCCGATTGTAACCAAGTTTTCAGAGATCATTAAGATGGTGATTAGAATTGTGCGTACCAAAAGTAAACATTCTAGGTTTATAACGACGCTTGCAATTCAGTTTTTTTCAATTTGCATGGGCGGAAGGGGGCGTGGCCAAAATCAAAAACAAACTTGATCTGCGTGCAACAATAAGACACACTGTCCCGAAAAATTTGTTGCTCTGTCTCTTATCTCTTAGGACAGACGAACATGGCTATACCGTCTCGGGTGTTAACGCTGACTTTATGAGGTCGGAGATGCTTCCTTCTGCCTGTTACATACATTTTCGGTCGGCACAAAGTTATAATACCCTTCTACCCTTTGGGTAGGCGGGTATAAAAACTATTAGCTTGGTTGCAATTTACTGCTACTACTAAATCAAAATCAAACTTGAAACTGTGACTAATTTACTACATATTGTCACCACATTGTACCCTTTTTTACTTATTTTATAAAAAGAATACAAAATGCCTAAGAGCTTACTTTAACTCTGGAACTCTGCATAATATAAAACACTATTTCTTGAATATTCATTTTTATATATATAGTCCGATCTTAATGAAATTTTAGGAATATAGCTAAAATCTCCTCTATTCATAAAATAAATGCCAGATCTCGCGGCTGATTATCGATTTTGGCTATACTGACAGGTAGAGAAATAGTCAAAAGAAGATTATGAGGGGCTCATGCCCATACCGGCAGTATTTCGACAGAGCGCAACCTTATGTACAGTTCACAGGGCCGCGCCAAACATATCCAGGAGTTGACACCTTCTGTTATAAGTTATAAAACCCTAATACCCTAAGGAAAGTGGGTGTACAAATTACAAAATTACAAATTATATTGGGCAAACAATGCGGTTTTAAAGTAAAAAATGAAAGTTGCGGAAAATTTGTAGAAATACTTTAAAATACCGGAATGCAGATCAGCGTTGTGGATCCCGTGGCTCGAATCCCACTGCAAAAATTTAAAAATTCGATATTTACAATTGTTTCAAATATTTATGATTAATACACATTTTTATACCCGCCTACCCAAAGGGTAGAAGGGTATTATGGCTTTGTGCCGACCGAAAATGTATGTAACAGGCAGAAGGAAGCATCTCCGACCTCATAAAGTCAGCGTTAACACCCGAGACGGTATAGCCATGTTCGTCTGTCCGTCCGTATGAACACCTAGATCTCAGAGACTATAAGAGATAGAGCAACAAATTTTTCGCGACAGTATGTCTTATTGTTGCACGCAGATCAAGTTTGTTTTTGATTTTGGCCACGCCCCCTCCCGCCCCCATAAATCGAATAAAACCGAATTGCAAGCGTCGTTTTAAACCTACAACGTTCAATTTTGGTACGCACAATACTAATCACCATCTTAATGATCTCTGCGAATTTGGTTACAATCGGATAAAAAACACAGAAGTTATTAAGATATTACTTTTATAAGGCGTTACCACGTGCAACTGCTAGTGCTGCCTAGTTAGTTGCTATGACACTCCGCGACATAATAATGGTGTTCAATAAACCAACTAAAGTGCCGCCAAGCTAATAATTTCGAACAAAGAAAATGTTGATATATTATTTTGGTATTTTTTAGTATATTTTTTTTTAGTATTTTGTCAGTATATTTTGAAAAACATAATATTTGGATTGGGTGGCGGGTATCTCACAGTCGAGCAAACTCGACTGTAGCTTTCTTACTTGTTAAAAATGTGTTTGTTCCACTAGTCATAATAATAGTGTGTTGTTGTACCTAATAAATATAACATCAAATGTTTTTGTTGTAATACAACTTAGCAGACACCAATCAAAAAGTTTTAGAGGTTCTGTGGGGAGTTGTGCGGTCTGTTAAACAGTAGACCCTGTGTTAAAGTCCCAGTACCAGCTGTTTTCGTTAATTAGAATAAGCCTGTAATTGTCTTTTTGTATTGCAAATTATGAGTTACACGCGTTTAAATCCATGACCTCATACAGTCAACTCTTAAAATTCCTACTGGCATTCCACTGACATTCGGTTAATTACAATCAAAAAAGCCATTATAAATAAGAAGCAATGTTGGTGTATAATATCTTAATTCAGTACTAGGCTACCCCGTATGCCTAAATAAACACATTATATATATATAATTATATAATATATTAAGAAGAGATACATTAACCCTTAGTATAAGTGAGTAAAAAAATGAAATGTAAACAAAGAAGAATGTTGAGCTGTCGTGACTATAAAACATAGGGAATATTTATTTCCCTCACACTCAAACATCTTAGACGATAAACATTTATCAAAAATATGCACACCAATCAACCTTAATCAACCTTTTACTAATTGGCCTATTTTAATAGTAAATGATATTGAACATATTATTACAGCGCATATTAACTTGCCATTTAGTTATTTACAGTGTTTTTGTCTTCGATTTAGTTATTCAATTATGTGATCTTTGAGAGATTGATCTTCCACATTATTTCGAATATTCTGCTCTCCTAGTTTTCCGTTTTTTCATAATAAGCAGATCACACATATACGTAGTACGTACAATAATAAATTGCATATGGTCGGTGCTACAATATGCCCATTAAAAGAATATTTAATTTTTAATACAACTTTCGCAATTGGTTAATTTCATTGCTTTTTAAAATACAAAGATTGATATGAAAATAATTTAATAATATCTGCCAAAACAATATTACTATTACTATAATTATTGTTGAACAGGTATTGAATTAAATTTGGCCGATGAGTTCAAAAATCTTAATTTAACCCACTTATGATTTAATTTATATTATTCTTATAACAAGCAACATTAACCGAATTCACATATTTAAATTTTTGTGCTCGTTTTTTGGTAATACCCATATATATAAATATTTTTATGACTCAAGTATGAATTGCCAAGTGTCCGGGTAAAAATTAATTGAATGTGCGAATGAAGGATTGTTCTTGAATTGATTTGTATTCCAAAATTGTGTTCTTAAGAAAGTCTGAAACTCAACTAAAACTCAAAGGAATGTATTGTTTTGCACTCATTCAGTTCATTTCGGATGATTTAGATGAGGATAGTACAAATCAATTTACTTACCTGAGAGTTGTTAAAAGCGGCGTTGCGACAGTGGTTAAGCCTAAAATGTAGCTGTTGTCTGGTATACTTCGTTTGGTCGTAGAAGTTGTCCCATAAGCGACTTTTATTAACACAGCAGCTACACTCCTCTCCAAATTGTCCAATTTATCAAAATATCCACTTGACGCGACGGACGAACTTATGCCATTTAATCCTATGGCAGTAGCATTGGTTGAAATTGACTTGCCATTACTATGGGCATTAATGTTTGTTATATTATGTGGTGCGATTCCCACGAGGGTTTCCTCGACACTACCGGGTGCTTTTTGATCTTCAACTAATATCGATTGTGTTGTGCATATTAAGTTAAACGTAATGAGTAACACAAGAATCATATTGAATTTTAACCGTAGCCTTTCACAGTTTGTAATAGATGCTGCCATTCTAAAGATATTAGTGTTGTACCTTAACATATTTTGTGTGGCAACAAACATTGCATCCTGCAACTATTATTCTTAATTTATTCGGACATTTTTTTTTAAATTTCCTAAGTTTGTTTAATACTGTATGGTATTATTCCTTGTAGTTCCATTTAATAAAGATTTTCCACTCGGAAATATGCAGCACACACTGTAAATACAAAATCAAAATAAATTAATCGTCGCAGTATATAGGGTAGACCATTGACTAACAGGAATTTAGGGGCACATAAAAACATAAATTGTTCGATTTAAACTGAGTATATAACAGATTAACCCAAATCTTTTAAGGCATATAATGTACAGCTGTGTCCTAAAAAATAGATGTGCAGTGTAGAATAAATTCTATTATAAAGAGCATTATGGCTTAGATATGCTAAATGTATATATTTTTACATTATTTAACAATTTTTTTTATCCAGTATTTTTCTAATAAGAATGAATTATACAAAAAAAATATATTCAGTAAAATAGCAGTTTTAACAAAATTTAAAAATTCTAAATTACTTGTGAATAGTGAGTTTAATTAAGTAGATTATTATATTTTAAAGTACAATACACTATAACAATAGAAAATTTTTAATTGTAATGGGTAGAGTACCTCAATGCTCAAAGGAAGAAAGTCGTTTGATCTTTGAGTGTTATGCCAAGGTATACAAAACAACAAATTTAGAGAACCGACGAATTGTGCGTTTTAAGCAACTGCAATCCTTTTGCATATTTTAGGGATAGAAAAGCAGGTCTGATGTGTGATCGGCATAGTAACTATTCGACGACTTTTGTTGGCTAAAAATAGTGTAATATCCTTTGGGCAGTCGAATTCAAACTGGTGTTTTGGTGAAACAGCTCCTATGCAGTATATCCATCGACACCCAAATAAGGAGATACTTTCATATTAACTCAACTGCCTTGACCTTACAGTTGAGCTCTGTGGGCTTAAAATTTTGGTAAGGACTAGTCTTCGTAAAGCGGTGTCGCCCCAATACATATGATCGATGGGATAATGATCCAAAACGAGTACGTACATATATATTAAGAAACGTTATGCTGTCATTCGCCAGCAGGAATATGCTAAATATCTGAATGTATATTAAAAAATAAATTACCCATTTGTGCAAATATTATAAAAATTTTTAAGCCTCGCAAGACAATTCTAACACTTAAATTCCGAAAAAAAAAATTGGAGCTATAGAACAACTGCCAAATTCAAATCTCTTTATATTTATGGAGCAATACTAGGATACTAAGATTATAAGTAAGAATTTGTGCTGATGGAGAGCGGTGCCAAAATATAAAATAAAAACACTAACAATTTCCATAACAATTTCCAAAATCTAATTAAACTTGTTCGGGTATTTCTCATTTTTTGTTGTTAGATTTAATCAATTAGTATCAAACAGTAAAATTCAAATTTTATACAATATTAAATAATTTACTAATACATTTTGAAACGAACCACAAAATAAAAAAAATTAGATTTGTGTTAAGTTTTGCAAATTATTTATCGTCTTCGTCAGAGACTCTTTCTCAAGTTGCGCAATAGTTTTAAAACTAGACTTAATAGAAATCTATGTGTCTTAAATGGTCCATTATAAAATATGAAAATATATTAAGAAAATACAAAATCATCAACATCATTGAAGTTGAGTAATACTTTCCAAGAAAAAAGTCTTCAGTTAAATATTGTAAAAAAACTTTAAAATATATTTAAAAGATATTCAGAAAAATTAAAACTAATACAAACATGAATAATATCATTGAATAATTTAAAACATTTATAGATCTGTTATTAAAATAGATACAAAATGTGTCAAACAGAATTATTTAAGTACATATGTACATACAAAATTACACTTATGTACATGCATATGCAACACCATTAACACTCACCTAGATACTCCTTCACAGTATCAAAGAAGTAATATTTCATATCCGCACTTCTATTAATCGCCGAATTGGTATTACGGAAATCGATGCTACATTCGAATAACATTTGTCGTTTTTTGCTACATTTTTATGGATCTTAACAAAAAACTAGTAATCCATTTGAAAATCACCCAACATTTTTCGTGAGCAATATTTTGTTGTGGCAAGTGCGTATATACACACTAACAAATATAGGTATGTATATCTACCATCAAACAAGTTTCATTGCACATATGCATACTAATGCATGTGAATGTATGCATATAAATTATGTACACGGAATATAAGGATCTATTGAATTAACGTTCACATACGTTGTTGAAAAGGTTTATGGGCTTATTACGCGAACCGCTATTGTTTTTCGCGCACTATTATTTATTTTATTCAAGTCCCAGACGGACAGATGTTTAACAATATTTCGTTATATTTCATTACTAATGAGATAAATTAACTTTTTTATGTTTTCTTAATTTTTCTCTTCTACACAAAATGGCGAAGATACTAGAGATGAAAAAAAATCAAATATCGAAATATCGTTATTAGTTAAATAATTTTCAGCACGAAACGATATTTTTTTGAAAATATTTTATATCGATATATATTCAGAATCATTGCAATAAATTAATAAAAATAATATTTCAATAAATGATTTATAATTACAACAGTCTTCGACTCAACGAATTGCTGAACTGAAAAAATCAACAGCTGAGAATGCACCAAATGGCTGCTGAGTTTAAGTAATTTGAATTTTAGATACGGAGAAAAACTAAATCATTTCGCAAGCGGTAAACTTTATATAATAACAAAAGCCAGCTAAATATTATCGCAGCGGATTCCGTGAGTATCGAGTGCTGCAGAACTAAATTGAGCCATCGAAGGAAGTTTCGGGAGACTAAATCATTTTACACCCACTTAATATACGCTAGATTAGTATTATTACATTGATAAAAAACCTTTCACATTCTAGTTATTGGTTGACTCGAGCAATAAATACACTAATCATTACACCAAACTACGATATTGCATGTTCAGCAAATGGTAATATTATGCATTGCCATTGACTTTGTATTTAGACATATGCAATCTAAATGAATATTTAGTTTTTTCTGTTTTATTAGTATAGAAATTTTATATATTCCATTTAGCATATTTTACTAATAGTAATTGTTAAAAGCCGTTATCCTTTAGCTTGCAACCGTTTGACGACTTGCCGTATTTGAATTTTTATTGCTGAAGTCTCCATGTTGCATGTTGTATCGAGTAAATCAATTCCTCACAAATATATTGAGATTGAGATTGTATTTTTATCAAGTTCATAAATCTAAAATACAAATATGAATGTAATAGTAAATCGAAAAACTGGTATTATGGGTGTATATATTAATTCCAATAAAAAATATTTTTCTTTAAATATATTACGATAGCAAATATTTAAAATTAATACTAAGATAACAAAAGACTTTCTAGTGACGAATCCAGACGAAAACAAAAGAAAAAACAACAACAACACCCGCCACACCAGAGCAACCAGAGGCAAAAAGACAAACGAAACAAAAGATGTTGACCTTATACAATTCAAGCGAAAAAATCTAGAACGAGAATCTGCAATTATAAAATAAAAGCAATGACAATGCATAGTTTTACTATGATCAATATAAACTAATAAGGAGCAAGCTAAGTATAAAAAAGCCCATGTACCGCATAAAAAAACATCGTGCACAATCAGTCACTGCTCGAGTCCCAAGCTAACACACAAAAAACAAACCACAATTGTCTCTTGTCCCTGTCTTTCCTACGTCTTTTTGCCCCGTTTAGTCTTACGCACTTGAGTTCCTTAAGAGTGTTCAAGGAACCGGACTTTGGTCTCGAGGCTCACGCTAACTTACAAAATAAGAAGATCGCGCCATCGTTTTTTATCTTTGTTTTGCTTATTTATTACTCTGGCTGCTCTGTCTTGTTTTTGCTCGTAGGACCAACATATTCTCGCATAAGAGTTGTGGTCGCGTGTTACGGACCGTAATGATACAACTTTATTGCGCTTATTATTTTTGTTGGTTACTTTGACGGTCAAATTTTGGGCAAACCCAAATTTTTGCGAAGCCAACAACAAAATACATGCAATTTTTGCAAACTTTAAATTAAAATTAAAACAAGTAGAAACGACTACTATCAAGATTTGACTGTAAGAGATCATCGATATTTGTAGACCGTGAATAACATATAATTTTCAATTAAAAAAAGGAAAAAAGCCGCCATCCATTTCATCTGAATGGAACAAATATTCAATTTCTCGTAAATATACTAATAAAAAAAAACTATTAAAATGTACTAAAAAATATACACATTTAAAATTATGAACTTGTTTGCACCAAGCTTTCGTTTTTTTTTTTTGATTAGTGGGGGCGGAAGGTGCTGAAAACTCGGTTTTTGATGCTGCACAAGAATATATATACTGTATGGGGTTACAGATGTCTGCTTCTGCCTGCAATGCAATTTCGGACAGACCCAATGGATCATAAATGATTTAAAATTCCATTACCTAAAAACTCTTCTAGTTCAACCAGAATACATACCTTACACTAAGATGCATGATTAATCTAAACTCATAAGAAATAGTTATAAGATGTGAGATAATTACCGACAATTAATGTATGTAAGGTGTACAACAAAATTTAATATGCATATAAAATGTAATATTTATCACATTCCTTAATCTAAAAATATGTATTTTATGAACAATTGTTAACTTGAACATTAATATGCTGAAATTTAAATATAATATGTCAATACTAATTATTTTATAAGGGTAACAAAATACTCTTTGAAGATTGACAGGTGTATTTGGCGCATGTCAGCAAAAGTAAAAAAAAACAACTCCACAAAAGCATCATTAACAGGAGCACCTAAGAAGTCAACGTTAATGAGAACAACCAAAGACAAACAATATTAAAGAGAACAACGACAAGGAGATGGCAGTCAAACGAACTCGAAGCGACCGACAATAAGGCTTGTCAGAGGTCAAGAATCAAAAACAACAACACCAGATGGTGCTAGCTGCAAAAAAAAAAACGGCAAAGTATAGAAAATAAAAGTTGCTCACTGCGGTTTGGCAAAATAAACAAAGATACAACGATTATACCTATGCGTTGTCGTGTCGTCAGGCCAAGAATTACAGCAAACATTTGACTTACTGTTTTTGCTCGATACAACATGCAACAAAATGCGAACATTAACACTGAAAATACAAATGCAAAGGGTCGTAGAACGGTTGCAAGTAAGTAAATATCTATATATTATATTGTTAGAGTAGAAACAGCACCAACTGATAAATGGTCTTTGACTGACACCAGAACTGGTGTTAGTAAATTCAAGTATATACCGATTGTGTTGATCTGGACAATCTTTTTTTACATTTTATTTTAAGTTTTTTATTTAAATTCATATGATTATATTTTAGGAATTTGGTGGAAACTAAAATGTAATTGGGAGTAGCTTACTCATGATAAATGAATATGTACATCATATATTGACAATACATATTCGCTGATCATCTTGTAATGGAGAAGGTTCTTTTGTATTTAAAATGATTGCAGAAAATATCGTCATTAATACTACCGATAAATTCGAAAATTTATACGAAATGTATCGAAATAAAATCAACATCAATAGAACGAAGAAGAACAAGAGCATACACAAAGAAAAAAATTAAAAATAATTTTAAACAGTTCAATACCAAAATAAAAATAATAAATTGTATAATATGGATACATTTGATGTATCTGACAGAAGCAGGTAAGAATGTCAATGCATTGAAGCGTTTGATTCGGATGCAGTTATATACATTACAAGCTTCATACATCTAAAAATATACACATATGTATGTATATATATATATATATATATATAATATTTTCATCTATTTAGTGTATATATTTTTATGTAAATAAGTTGGTAAATTCCAATTAAACTTAACCTTTCTATCATGCGGCCTAGTTGGTATTTTGGATCTATGTCTCGACAAGAGGCAACAGAAGTATTAATGAATGAACGTGAACGTGGAGTATTTTTGGTTCGTGACAGCAACTCAATTGAAGGAGATTATGTACTTTGCGTGAGGTAATCATGAATAATGAACATAACATAACAAAAACACAAAAAAACTGTTTCCCAAATGTTTTTTTATATAAATTTTATTTAGAGAAGACACCAAAGTGAGCAACTATATTATTAACAAAGTACAACAACAAGACCAAATTGTTTTCCGAATTGGCGATCAATCGTTTGAAAATCTTCCAAAACTACTTACTTTTTACACTCTTCATTATCTGGACACCACTCCTTTAAGACGACCAGCTCAGAGAAAAGTAGAAAAGGTTATTGCCAAGTTTGATTTTGTTGGGAGTGTATGTACTAAATAAGTTCTTAGATATAACACCGAATTTAATGAACTTTCCTTTGAAGGATCAAGATGATTTACCGTTTCAAAGAGGTGAAGTGCTAACTATTATTCGTAAAGATGAGGATCAATGGTGGACTGCTCGCAATTCCACCGGTCAAATTGGACAAATTCCGGTTCCCTACGTCCAAAGAGTAAGTGATATTATTAATAGTTATTGTCTATGTATCATGTTTATTCAAAGGTCCGACAACAAACTAGGATTGTGTACTAAAATGCACATCACCTATACTTAAACTGAAATATTCTATATTATAATATAATAATAGGCCAATAAGTGAGTTGATTTCAAGGATTGCTAATGAAGACAATTTAAAGTTATCACCAAAAAAATGTTATGTTGAAAAGGTAGTCGGTGTTTAAAATAATTGGCATGTTGGTGGCACGTGTACGTGCTTGGCTCTGAGTGAATATAAGATCGTTTATTCGTGAATTAATTAATCGCAGTTCTTGACAAGCAACCTATTATTTGTTATTTTAGCACAAGTCGCCTGCGTTGTTCTTTCATTCATACTCAAGAAATCCTTGACTCTTTAGCAATAGCTTTTCTATATATTTAATTCTTCACAACTCACTCATTTATCCTTACTTATGAAAGTACTCAGTATAACATTACGTGCCATGATCATTTGAGTTACACACATATGATGCTCTCTTTTTTACAACAATGTTATTGTATTCACCTTTATTGAATATCTTACATTATCTTATTCTCTATCATATTTTCGGGTTTATTCATTCCATGGGTGTTTACGTTCTTACTGACGCTTTCCAACGAAAACACTCGAAAGTAATAGCGATAGTTGTTTGTTATTTAAGAGTCGATATGGCGTAAAATACGAATACTAATTTTATATTTGTTTCGCTGTTGATTGTCGAAACCTGGACATCCAACATCAGGCTTCTTTTTAGGCCCTAGACTTTTAAAAATGCATGGACAGCATGAAAGACAGTAGAGAATGTTTGGACATTTTCTATAGAAATGATATGTATTTATAACTATTTTTTGTTGGCTTAACAATAATATGTGAAAGGTGAATCTTTATAGACTTGATTGTTGTCGTTCGTACTTGCTATACCCGCCTACCCAAAGAGTAGGGCATATCCGACCTCATAAAGTATATATCTTTTTGATCAGCATCAACAGCCGAGGCGATATAGCGATGTTCGTCTGTCCGTATGAACACCTAGATCGCAGAGTCTATAAGAGCTGAAACAACCAATTTTGTTGGGATAGTGGGTTTTATTTTTTCACGCACACGAAGTTTGTTTTAGATTTTGGCCACGCCGCCTTCCGCCCACGCAAATTGAAAAAAACCGAATTACAAGCGTACTTTTTTTAAAAATCTAGAACGTTCAGTTTTGGAACGCACTGATGCTAATCACCATCATAATGATCTCTGAAAATTACAATCAGATAAAAACACATAAAGAGGATAAAAACACATTAATAAATTACGTAAATTAACTTCAACAAAAATATAATTTAATTCAGCTTATCGTAATGAGCATATTTGAAAATATTAAAAAGTATTTATTTGGTTTTTTTACTCTTCACTGTATTCTTGTCCGTAGGCATGGACTCCCTATCTTTTCTCTAAGAGATTGAGCCACCAAATTTTTTGTTTCAGATTTTTACCACGTTCAGTGGCAGTGTCAGTAGTGTGACTTTAAATTATATAATAAGGGTATACCAATTAAGGGCACACAAGGTATTCATTTAAATGTGCTGATTGATTTTGACATTGTAAGTAATACATGAATGCATAATTTAAAATCCATAGCCTTATACAGTCAGAATTCGAATTTATTTTTCATTTGTTTAAAATAAGTAAAATGTTAGTCAATTTAATGGTGTATTTTTATACAACACATAATATATTATGTACAATAACATCCAAAATTTTTGTCGTACAGAAATGGAAGTTTGAATCAAGTAAATTGTTTCTGTGTTCCATTAAAGGTCGTGCAGTGGATCGGATTGCAACTTGATTTCTAACATGGAGTCGTATATATAGTATTTTTAATTGTTATAAAAAAAGAAGGGTATTATAACTTTGTGCCAACCGAAAATGTATGTAACAGGCAGAATGAAGCATCTCCGACCCCATAAAGTATATATATTCTTTGTCAGCATCAACAGTTGAGCCGCACGCAGATCATGTTTGTTTTTAGTTTTTGACCACGCTCTCTTCCGCAAGCGTCATTTAAACCTAGAACGTTCAATTTTGGCACAATAATAATCACCATCTTAATGATCTCTTAAAAAGTTGGTTACAATCGGATAAAAAACACAGAAGGTTTTAAGGAATTACTTTTATAAGGCGTAATCAGGTGCAGCTGCACCTGGTTAGTTGCTATGTCACTAAGTAATATAATAATAGTGTTCAATAAACCTATTTGTTAGTATATTATTTTGGTATATTTTTCAGTATATTTTTGAAAAATATAATATTTCGTTGGTAAAATTGGGTGGCGGGTATCTTCTTCTTTTATTGATTTGAATTGTTTGAGGATACTTACCTAAAGCCGTTCTTACATGTTAACATATGTATATACATATATATCATTATTTTAAATTAGTGCATAGGCTTTAATTTCACCATGGCCTTTTTAAGGCATTTAACAATTGAACTCTAAATGCAGCTGTTATTTAATTATATAAAATAATATTATTTACAGTATGATGACTCTACAGATGATGACAATGTGGATCAGTCAACACCATTGAATATCAGTTCTTGTTTTGCCCGTTCAAACCTTTCGTCTAGTGCTAACTGCGATTCCCCAACAGTTTCATCCAACCAGTTCAGCACTTTAAAGAGGACAGACTTAAATGTAAGATGGATAAATAACTTCTTTCCAATTTTTTTGTAAAAGAAAAATATTTTTTTCTTTTAGCGCCAACTCCCAGCCCGTGCTCGTGTTAAGCAATCACGAGTGCCAAACGCATATGATAAGACTGCGCTCAAACTGGAAATTGGTGATATAATCAAGGTCACTAAAACCAATATTAATGGTCAATGGGAAGGAGAGTTAAATGGACGCAAGGGCCATTTTCCATTTACGCACGTTGAATTTGTCGATGATTGTGAGTTAAGCAATAATTCTACGGATATTCGATTAAATAGTGCTAACGATTGGGTGGAACAACATTAATATATTACTAAAATTTATATTTTTAAATTAAGACAATGTATTAAAGAATAACGAGTAAGTAGGGCTTATCAATTGTTGAACTATGAAACGTATAGATTGATCATAGATAATTTAAATCAGAACGTTATTCACTCTGATGTATTCACCCCTATGAATAAGGTACAAATAAATAAAATGGGCCCATCTCCGTTAATGTAGAATATAATTATTCATTAGTGATGGCGTTCCTCAGTCTACATTAATGTTTCTGGATTGTGCGACGTGCACGTGCAGCAACATGGACTAGAATCTAGGGTAGGAGCCTAAAGAATTGTAACTTAGTCTTAAGAAAAGAAGCGACGTGCACCGACGCAAATCGAATAAATCTCCTAGTGCTCATTCTGATAGTTTCATAATTTATTCTCCAGTTTTAAAGAAGCCGACTACGGTTAAATAGTGCCTAGCGTTAATAGGATTCGCGACGGGAGTTCTACTTTAGTAGATCACTAAATGGTTGTAGTGACATAAATCCTATCTGTTAAAAGAAAATAACAGTAAACATAACATAACAACAACAACAGGCTAAAGTCTCGACTTGACTGTATGAGGCAATAGGTTTTCAAAGGACGCGTGTAATTTTACAATAAAAAAAAAACAAGTATAAATTTCTTCTAGAAAAAAACAACGTCCAACAGACCGCATGACTCCCCTTTGAACCACTGAAGAATTTTGACTCATGTCCCCTGAATTTTACTATAAAGTTTTCATCTCTGGGTTGGAAGGTCGCTACTGCGAAGATGGGATAGGTTGAGTATCAGCTTTAAACGGGAAAACATTTTGATTAAGTAGTTAGCCATGAGTTGTTCTATTACATTTCGGACAGGTTGGATATTGAAGTCTCTGAATGTTTTAGTTTCTGATATACCAATTATCATTCGACGATTGTATTAATTAGTCATGCTTGAATGTGACTGCTTTCTGCTTTAAGAAAAACGATTTTCGTTGTTCTGATGCATATTATTAATTAGTTGCGTACATTACTTTCCACAATGAAATAATTCAATTGTAATTATTAATCGCCGCATTGAGCATATTTTTTCCGAAACAGTTAATACTATTTATTTTGCGATTGTTACATTTCACTGCAATAGTTTTTCTTGACCACAGTTATATTCTAAAACACAAACAAGACAATGCTATAGTGATGCTATTCTACGTGTTCGGCCTGATACTAGTTACAACTTATTTCGTGCCGAATGAATACTGTCTGGAAGTCACACACAAGCTGACTTTCGGCTATGGCTACCTGATCTGGAAATGGGTGCAGGGCATACGTAGTTACAATTGCTGCAATTGCTACCATATAGAAATTGCTGGCACTGCTTCAGCTAGACAGCGTCGAGTGGTTGGTGCCGCCACTGCGGCAGTTATTTGGCTTCCATTGATACTTTACCATCTGCACAAGAGCCGTTTGTCTGTGCAGGAGCTAATCATCAAGCGTTTCCTTGTCATTGGCGTACTAGTGGCCGGCGCTGGAATTGGAATGGAATCAAGTACAACATATTCAATAACATTGGCAGCTTTTATAGTTCGCACCCTTAGTACTGGTACTTTACATCCGGACCGCCTACAGTGCTGGGCACCAACACTCTGCCCTTCATCTTTGGTCTCGTTCAAACCGTGTGCAAGAGCGAGAATTTTCCGATTAGCAAACAGACTAACCATTCGATGACCTTGATTGTGCTGAGTACCGTAGAGCACAGGGCACTGCGCTTCGTATCCTCGCCGCAGCCACTGTGTCTTTGTGTAGATTCGGATGTGCTGTCTCGCTGGAATTATCGCGCCACGAAAACCAAACAATGGTCAGCTGCCATTGCCATCTTGCTGCTGAAGGGATTGCCCGCCTTGTATTTTTGCACCGTCCATCAGAAAAGTCCCATTGAAGTGATGCCCAAGCTGCGAGACATTGCCTACGATTACCATGACGAGCGTGATAACCGCACAAAGATACTCTTTCCGACCCCATGCCACTCAACGCTCTGCAGTAGTTAAATAACTTTAAGGATGAGGCTGAACGCTTCTATGATGCACCCATGTCTTGGCTGCGCTCTCACACGATAATATCACCGGGTTTCTGACGAGCTACAAGCTGCTGCACAGCATTGGGCACGCCGAGATAATCAAGCTGAGCGAAAAGCTCTACTCAACGAGTGGTCATCGGCGTTGGTAACGAATCCTCCTAACAAAACCTCTCTTCTGCAGTTTGTGGGATCACGTACTGGCAAGGCTATACTGTTCTATCAGAGCCTGTAATTGGGCGAGGAGAATGCATTTAATCGCAAAGAGTTACAAGCTTCAAAGCATGTCAATGAAACGGAAGATTTACCGAGCAAGAACCAGATCAATTAGTTGGAAGTGATCTGTCCTTATGTCTGGTATTTAACTTAAAAACCTTCAAAACAAATTCTGAAATGTCACTAAAGTTTTTTTTATTTCAAACAAAAGACTTGATGTAAAATTTTAGCCCTCCGTTTAAAAACCAAGAAGTAATGATATAAAATTAACAGTATATATTTTTTCGAGTCTGGCCTTAACCACAGTTTTTCGAAAGTCTGATGTAAGTGAACACGTTTTATATTATGGCAGCTGTGATCTATTTTATATTAGGCCAATATGTCCAAATTGAGGCAATATATAGAGATATTTATATATATATTTTAATATACATAATATTGTTTTGCTGTCCTTTCTTTAGTGTTGCAAATAAATGTTCAGTCGCCAAATCTTTACGGATGGCCTTAAGATAAAGGAGGGAGTTAGGGCTGCAGCCTCCTGATCCGAGCTGACAACCAAACACAAACGACCTGAACATCGATGGTAACGAAAATACATAAGTCGAGCTAAATATCGGCAGGATGATCCACATCCTAGTGTCTTTCAACATACCAACGTAAAATCGATATACAATTCACGGCCTATTATGACAGAAGATGGCTTATTACGGCGCATGCAGAATTGCCATAAAATCCTCTCAGAACTTCAACGCTTACGCAGTAAGTCAGTGAAACACTGTGTAGGTGGCCAGGAATCACCAAAAGTTTTATGTTACCTTTGAGTTGAAACAACTGAGTTCAACAGCACTTAAACTAGATTCGTTACCACAACTCCTGAAATTTTCTGTAGAATTTTCAACTATTCAACGATTTAGATGTTGTAATCGCTTAATTATTGTAATTTGCTGTATGTAATAAATAATGAGTCTCCCATAATAATATATTGCCTTTTTGTTTTTATTATAATATAAAAATTAAAACTAATTGACACAAGCAAATAACGTCTAGGTTTTTTACAAAATAATTACGACAAAATATCCAAGCACTATACAAACAAATAATTCATATGTATGTAGTTAAGCTTTTACATACATATTTTATGTCATCATAAGTTTAAATATAACATTCTATTAGTCCATGTTTTACGCAATAATAATAAATATAAATATGAAAAATTAATATCCAATGGATTATAACATTATTATAACTAAGTAGATTCTAGATTTTAAAATAAATTTAAATTCTAGTAAGCCATTGATGTATGAATTAATCAATAGATAATTAGATAATCAACTGAAATACTTTTTTAGTAATTCGTTAATAAATGTACCACTTGCGATTGCTAGATTCGTATGCCAGTGAAAATATTCATTAGGAACTTGTTTTCTTCAAGCCAAAATATTTTACAATAGTGTACACATTCAAAAGTAATCTAATTAAAAATATTTCAACGTTGTTATACTTAAAATTCGAAATTCGAAATGCTTATAATCATTTAGTTTATCATTTAGTTTTGTCTTTAATATAAGAACACAATATTATTGAAACTAATTTCTAGAACTTTATAAACACTGTGTTGGGATGTTAAAATATTTGTAAAATTACTCAAATACTTATAATGAAACCGCATCAATTTCCTTAGCATAAGCTTCCCTTTGCATTTTTTCACGTAACCTTGGAATGTCTTCGTCAATTCGAACAATGGCGCGAATTTTCTGGAATGATTGTGAATATTATTATTAATTATAAATATTTGTAAATGCAACAAGGTAAAACGCCGTAGCCAAGAGATCTCAATTTCGATGAATACTGTACTCAGACATACCACCTTTTTGGTTTCAAGAATTAATTTTAAGTTAGTATAAAAACTATTTAACGCAATCCGTTGTAAATTATAACAAGTAAGAAAGCTACTGTCGCGTTTTGTTGATTGATATACCTCCCATCAATTTTTATACCATCCATCTTTTATACCCCCTGACAGGCCGCACAACTCCCCAGTGAAGCATTTAGATTGTTCGATGTTATGTTATTATGATATGTAAAACAGCACACTATTATTATGTGTTGTGCAACAACGCACCCTTAAAAGTTTATATTTATAAATATTATAAATATTTGAAATGATTTGTTTTAAATTTTCTCGAGCGTGATTCGAATCACTGACCACATGTCCGCTACTCCACCAATGACACCATCATTCATTTGAAGAAGCGTGGGTAGAGATCTATTATGAGCCATTTCTAATTATGAGTGTTATATTAATAATTTAAAAAAAAAATGCCTTAACTGTCACTTACTTGAACTCGGAACCTCTGCTTCAATTTTCTAGTCTATTACTATTTCTTGAATATCTTACATAGCTTAATAAAATGTTTACCCAATGTCCGGATAAGTGTTTTTGATATGTGGGTAGTAAAACCAAAGCTATAAATTTATAATTGTGGTTATAATATGGCTTAGAGAGTGTTTTCAGTGACTTACAGAGGTGGAACCAAATTCTAAAAAAATGTAATCTGCGCGGAACATTTTTACATATTCTCTTGAATTTTGATAGCTCTAGCTATTATATTCTCTGAGATCTAGACAGACGGGCAGGGCTATATCGACTTGGCTGTTGATGCTAATCAAGAATATATATACTTTATGGGGTCGCAATGTCACCTTTTGCCTGTTACACACGTTCAATCAAACGTAATAGGTCATTATTTTTTTCAAAATCCATTGCATAAAAAATAAATGCCACAAACACACTTGCACAAAACTATAATGTTCTATTGAACATTTATAATTTTCTAATTTTAAAAGGGATTAGTTAAACCTTACATCGCATAGGTCCCCTGGTGTTCGTTTCCACAGCCAAAACATATATATTGGAATATAAAGCATCGACGATAATGCTGTAAACCAACCAAAAGCATGTGCCCACCATGGATAATTGTAGTCCAGATATTTAATAGGCGTCCATTGTACTATATTAAAGAAAAAAACTCCCTAGTGATATGAAAATAAAAAAAGAAATAATTTAATAAACAATAAATAGTTGGCAATTGATTTTTTTTTTTCTATTTTCGCTCTTACCAGACAAATAGCGGGAGTTGTAACACACCAACAAAATTTCCACCACACTGTCGGATAATATCCAATCATGTCTTTAATGCCATCGTAAAATCGATCAACGCCATAGCACCAAGATATTGAAATACACTCAAAGAATATAAGCCAAAGTAGACAGAAGCCACTAACAGCATATGAATCCAAAATTTGGAAAATATACATTCCGCCCTGTAAGGAAAGAGAAATTGTATATGAGCAGTATTTTATATAACTCTTACTTTTTCTTTTGTTGTTTTATTACGGTTTAAAGATTCTCACTAAAAGCTATAATTATAAATAATGATTTGGTAGAAAATTTCTTATCTTTTCTATATATGATGTAAAACAAATTAATAAATAGAGCCTTCTGATTAAATGATAAACTTACTTGTGTTATGCAGGTCAATCCAACTAAATAGCTTAATAAACAAACTATGGCTATAAAAATCTCTTTGCGTTTTCTTAACAGTTGTGGCCATTCATCTATAATAGCGGTAATAAAACCTTCCATTGTGCAAAACTGAGAATCTAAGCCAATAAGAAGAAGCATAAAAAAGAAGAGACATGACCACATTGGAGATCCTGGAAGCTGCAACACCGCTGAGGGATATACAAGAAATGCTAGTCCAGGGCCTGAAAGAATAGGAATTTAATAGAAGAAAACAAATTTATCATAATAATAATATTAATACAATAACAACAACTCTACCCAAAGGGTAGAAGGGTATTAGAACTTTGTGCCAACCGAAAATGTATGTGGTCTCCGACCCCATAAACCATATATTCTTGATCAGTGTCAATAGCCGAGACGATATAAATCTTAAAGACTATAAGAGATAGAGCAACAAATTGGTATAGTGTGTCTTATTGTTGCACGCAGATCAAGTTTGTTTTAGATTTTGGACAAGCCCCCTTCCGCCCCCGTAAATACTACAATACTAAGCATCATCCTAATGATTTCTGAAAAATTGGCTACAATCGGACGACAAAACACAGAAGTTATTAAAGAATATCTTTTATTCTGCGAAATCAGATGCAGGTGGTTGTCACTCAGAGACATTATAATGGTGTTCAATAAACAAATTAAAATGCTACCAAGCTAAACATTGAACAGAGTTAATATCGGTATATTTTTTAGTATATTACCCAGTATATTTTTCAAAAATATAATATTTCGATGGTCGCTCTCTTTTATTCTTCCATTTAGTAAAATTGGGTAAACTCTTTCATGGGAAGAAGAGTATATCCATTATTAGGATAATGGTACAGCAATTTATTAATTGATAACAGTTTACGGGAGCAGTGTTGTATTTATTAATAGTAACTACGCGGCAAATTCAATTCAAAAGTCACTTACTTATCAAACACCCCTCGTAGTGTATCGTATTATATGTCGATAGTGACGTTCTTAGTCATAAATTAAGTGAGTTATACTAACCTGATGCTGCTACTTCTGCCACTGGTCTTTGTTGCTCATGAGCCATGAATCCAATAACCGAAAAAATAACAAATCCAGCAAACATACTTGTACTTGAGTTAACCGTGCAAACAATTAATGCGTCCCTTGATTTTATAATTTAGAAATGAGGAAGCATTCATTTTTTTTTGATTTATCTTAACTTACTTATATACATTGTTTGTAAACTTATTATAGCTTCCAAGAGCCACTAGAGTTCCAAGACCCAGTCCATATGAGAAGAAAATTTGGGTCACTGCATCGATCCAAACCTTTAAATATTTTAATGTTAATTGATTCATTTATCACTATACTTATTTGGAACGTACCTCGGAATGCGAAAGTTTTGAAAAGTTAGGAATTATATAAAACTTTATACCTTCAAGTGCTCCAGGTAGAGTAATACCACGAATTAATAAAATAGTTAGTAAAACGTACGGAAAAAGTGCAGTAAAATAAACCACTTTTCCTGTCCATTTCACTCCCTTCCAAATACAAAAATAGCATAATATCCAAACAAGTAATAGAGTACCAGCCAACTCCCACCGAATGTTACCAATTTCCTCAATGCCAGATGATATTTGTAATGCTCGCCGCCTGAAATTAAAAACAAGTAGGAACAGCTTTAGCCAATTTTGTACTGTATGAGGCCATAGATTTGTAATGAGTAAAAAGTAAAAACGCTAGAGTTGAGGACCCCACTTCGAGATACTTTACCCAGCTCTTTGATTTGAAACAGCAATATAAAATTACATATTTTTAATACCTGCCAAACTATATGCTGATATCTTAAAAAAAAAAACCAGTTATGGGTGGTTTCAGAACAGAAAAAAAATGAAATATTTAATATAAACCTGATCTGCTGCCCTGATACAGGGACCTACATAGCTTGTAGCACATCTAGTTTATTAAATTTACACTTTCAAGCAGACAGACGGATAGGGACATCTACTCGGCTGTTGCTTTATTTTTTTTAATGTTTGACTCTGAATTCACTGACAGTTGGACATGGCTAAGTCGACTCAGCATTTTACGTCGGAGATGCCTACTACTATACCCTTTTTTGTAATTTTTAATAGGTACAGGACATAAATATATTAAAAAAAGTGCGGAAATATTTTAATTATTACCTTGGTTGTACATTATTAGTATTTCAAATTAATAATTGGTAATTGTCTAAAACATGCACTTCGACCCAAAGGGGAGAAAGGTACTATAACTTTGTGTCAACTGAAAATATATGTAACAGGCAGTAGGAAACATTAAATTAAACCTAGAACATTTATTAGCTTCGCTGCACATTAGGTTTAGTGAATGCCATTATTATATCAAAATGTGATATAGCAACTAAACACGTGCAGCTGCACCTGATTTCACCCATTAACAGTATTTCATGAATTTCTTTTTTGTTTAATCTCCGATTATAACTAAATTTGCAGAAATATGCCACATCTTTAAGATGATGTACCAAAAATTAATATTGTAGCTTGAGAAGTACTCTTATAATTCGTGTTTTCTTACTTGAGGGAGCGGATAGGGGTGTGGCCATACTGTTAAACAAACATGCAAAAATGTTACAAAATTTGGAACTTCAGCTCTTATAGTCTCTAAGAAAACAGATTTTCGTAAAGACAGACAGATGCAGATATGCAGATCAAAAATATAATTACTCTGTGGGGTCGGAGATGCCTCATTAAGCCTGTTGCATACATTTTGGGTTGGCACAAATATTGGGTTATTAAAATGATTGAAAATGATATGCAGATATTACACAATTTCCAAATTATCGACCAACTTATATTTCTTTTGCTTTTCTTGATGTTTCAACATACTCCCAAAATTCTTTAACTGGATCTGTAAGCTCTGTTGATGAAATATTCGTTGCAGCTACTGTGCAAACTTTGTTTGCTGTTCCATTGATGATTGTATTCCAGCAATGCAAATTCTTTCTTTCATATTGATTAACACAATTAATTGTATTCCACCAGTTGTTGCAGGTACGCCAAGGTACATCTAAAATGCATACAACAATTTTTTGTATTGATTATATGTGGGTTTCAATTTTAAAGCTATTATACCTGCTCTCATTGACATGAAGAAATAAAATACAGCCCAAGCCAATATAACAATGTAGTAAACATTCATCCAGCAGGACATAACGGCAGCAGCATAACCAATTCCTGTGGTATTTTATATATAGATTTAAGATTTTATATAATATTTAGTGTTTGATGCAAATTTGTACAATAAATTCAATATTTCCGTACCTTTAAATATGGGAGCAATTTTAAACACCCCCAATCCACCAATTGTTAACATTTGACCAAGCGCTAGTTCCATAAAAAACATCGGAATACCAGCTAAGAATAATGTCAATATATATGGAAGTATAAACGCGCCACCTCCATTTTTGTAGCACAAATAGGGAAAACGCCAAACGTTTCCCAAACCAATTGCTAATCCAACGACGGATAAAATAAAATCCATTTTGGAGCTCCAACTTCCGCGGTCAGGAAGCTGAACTGTCAACTAAAAATGGACAAATAAATAAGATGGTCAATTTATACACTATTTCTTAATGATTCTAAAGCAGGAATCGGCACTACTGTAGAACAACGTTATATTGTATTTGTGTCTATGCAGCCGACACACGATTTTCGTGACTTTTATTTAAATTACACTGAACAACTCTGTTATTTGTTAAAAAAAAAAAAAAAAAAATAAAAAATAAAAATAAAAAAAAAATAATAAGAATATTACTTAAATTCCATGCGAATCACTTTTTATTAAGAGTCTTATTTAGGAACTATTCAAGTGGGTAATGTTGCAGTGGGTGATATGGCTGGTACAAGAAAAAATGATCTTTATAAATTATATATCATAACTTTGTGTCAACCGAAAATATGGCAGAAATAAGCATCTCCGTCCCCATTAAGTATATATATTCTTGATCAGCATCAACAACCGAGACGATATAGCCGTGTCCGTCTGTCCGTATGAACACCTAGATCTCAGAGACTATAAGAGCTAGAGCAGCCAGGTTTTCGGGATAATACGTCTTATTGTTGCACGCAGATCAAGTTTGTTTTACATTTTGGTTGCTCTCCGAAAGTACATATATCTTCTATGGGCTGAAGGCCTGGGCGCTGGCGCCCGCATTTTCTTACTAGCTTAATTATTATTTTAAAAATGGACTTTATCTATACCTAATAAATAAATAAATAATATATATTCTTGGTCAGCGTCAACAGCCGAGACGATATAGCCATATCCGTCTGTCCGTCAGTCCGTATGAACACGTAGATCTCAGAGGCTATAATAGCTATAGCAACCAATTTTTCGAGATAGTATGTACAATCGTTGCACGCAGATCAAGTTTGTTTTAGATGTTGGCACCTGTTCAGTTGCTATGTTACTAAGTGACATAATAATGGTGTTCAATAAAGCTAATAATTTTGAACACAATTAATTTCGGTACATTTGTTAGGTATATTATTAGTATATCTTTTTAGTACATTTTCTAGTATATTTTTGAAAAATGTAATATTTGGATGGTCGTACTTATTTATTCTTCTATTCAGTAAAAATGGGTGGCGGGTATCTCACAGTCGACTTGTTATACTTTTAATTGCAACTTGGTCGCAATATTTTTTTCCTTCATATTCAATATTTAAGTTTTGGTGGTAATCTGTGTACTTAAAGCTATCTTTTCTTTTCTAATGAAGTTTTGAGTACTATTGCGTTTACAATTCCATTGCATTCGTTTTTTGTACAGAGATGGGCTTTTTGTCAACTTGTTCGTGTAGAAAACTTACTTGCTGATTTGTAGTGGTGTTTATTGAATCTTTTAGGGATTGTCCCGCTGGTGTTAGGTCCTTAGGAGATAACATTTTACCCATCTCAATTTGACAATGTAGTTGTCTATCTCCCCCTCCATCACCATCGTTCCCACAATTAATAGACATTTTGGGTAGTCAGTTAATTAAATTTTGTTTGTTTCGATGATTATGAATCTGTTTATGCTGTCGTCGACCTACGAATATACGAAATATTACTTTGTATCAATATCTTAACAAATACATTATCGATAGTTTCTTATCTAAAATGTAATGGGAAATAAAGAAATTAATTTTTCCAATATTAAAAAGTTTATATATTTATTTTTTGATATCAGAAATAAATTGTAACCCAATGCTGTGGCTTTGAGCAAATTTTTTAACTCTCACCAAGGACTAAACACTTAGATCAAATAACGTTTAACCATAAAATTACTTTATTTGCAAACTGGATTTTACTCAGCTTTTCTATTAAACGACACTCCCATTTCAATCCAACAGATATTAAAGATTATAAATATTTTTGAGAAACGCACACACGACATCCACACGGTCCACTTGCTTACATCCAACTGAATATTTATGTGAGGCTCAGTCCCTGAACATAATGGCAGCTTCAAAAAAAATGCTAATGCATCAATCAAATCAGAGATTATAGTAATTTAAACGAAGCCTGGGCCCACCAACACTAACTGACATTTGTAAATACAATTTAATTTAATAATGATTTACTGAGAGGGTTCTATCTCATAGTCATACACTAAGTACTCGGGCAGCTTACATGTAGCAAATCCGATGTCCGATTTTACATTACAGGCCACCCCAGCTGGTTAATATGCCTCTCGTATGTGTTTCATTGAGTTCATAAAATATACGTCAGTAAGAGAGGGTTGCGTAAATCGTTTATATTATTTTGAGTTCGTAATATGCATTTATTAGTCATCGAATATTTGGTAATTATTAAATAGTTCGAACTTGTTCCTATTTTTCTAATTTTTTATCGATATAGCATAGCTCGATGAATTAAATCGAATTGATCTCGGAAGGCTTTCTGTTGTTGATTGTTCCATTTAAAATTTTTCGAAAATATCATATAGTTTGTTGTTCACATAAAAATTGTTCAGTACAGTGACGGTTTATCAGCGCTTGGTGTGTAGATACTCATGCAATATCGGGGAGGGCATACATAAGAATGTAGTAGCTAAGATATATGTATGTACATATTTACAATAAATAAACCTAAAAATAAATTTGGTAGAATTAAATTGTGACTCAAATTACATTAAACTATAAGTAATTTTAAATTTGTATGATCCCTCATGCATACTTATAGTTTAACCTTCTTTTGAATGATGAGAGGACCTATTAAAATAACTGTAAACATCTATCCCAAACAGTTTGTGCACATCTCGGTGTCACCCAAGTGAAGGATGTTTGATTTAAAACGTAATTAGATAAATGCATGAGCGAAGTTTAGTTTATTTTTATGCAGGTTTGAAATTGTAAGCTGTCCAGTTGATAAATAAAAATTAGTATGAATAATCGCGGATGGTAGATCGTGATATACCCTGTACGATGCCTAGAAAATTTATGATTACTATGAACATTATTAAATATATAGTTCATATTTATTCAATAATAGGTTTTGAGGGTGTATTAACAAATGTAGTGTGTGTTTTTAGCACCAGATCCTATAACATCAACGACTTTGTATACTATCGTCGTAAAATAGATAGTAGAACTTTTTTTTAGGTCCATCTATTTTAAACAATCAGCAGTTGTTAAAAAAGTAGTTAGCTGCAGTTAATTATTTGCATCAATTCAAGTGAATGCAATGAAGGCTCACAAATTTGTCTAATAGTCCCAAGTTAATGGGTAGAAGGGTATTAGAACTTTGCGCCAACCTAAAATGTATGTAACAAGCAAAAGGAGGTATCTCCGAACGCATAAGGTGTATATACATGTGTATATTCTTGATCAGCGATAACATTTCGGTCTGTCTGTACTTATCTGCATATTCATGTTGGTCAACTTTGCGAATATATAGTACAATATTGTTTGTGTAATTTATTACATATATGTATGTGCACACTACATGACCAAAGAAAACTATAGTTAAAAGCTCAAACAAAATGCTGATATAAATTTTGCGTATTTTATTCCACGACATATTGCATGTTAAGTATATAGTGTTGAATGATGTTGAGCGTCTTATTTCATTATATTGTAATAAACAAGTAAGAAAGCTACAGTCGAGTTTGCTCGACTGTGAGATACCCGCCACCCAATTTTACTATCCAAATATTATATTTTTCAAAATATACTCAAAAAATACTTTAAAAAAATATACTAAAAAATACCAAAATAATATATCAACATTTTCTTTGTTCGAAATTATTAGCTTGGCGGCACTTTAGTTGGTTTATTGAACACCATTATTATGTCGCGGAGTGTCATAGCAACTAACTAGGCAGTACTAGCAGTTGCACGTGGTAACGCCTTATAAAAGTAATATCTTAATAACTTCTGTGTTTTTTATCCGATTGTAACCAAATTCGCAGAGATCATTAAGATGGTGATTAGTATTGTGCGTACCAAAATTGAACGTTGTAGGTTTAAAACGACGCTTGCAATTCGGTTTTATTCGATTTACGGGGGCGGGAGGGGGCGTAGCCAAAATCAAAAACAAACTTGATCTGCGTGCAACAATAAGACATACTGTCGCGAAAAATTTGTTGCTCTATCTCTTATAGTCTCTGAGATCTAGGTGTTCATACGGACAGACGGACAGACGGACATGGCTATATCGTCTCGGCTGTTGACGCTGATCAAGAATATATATACTTTATGGGGTCGGAGATGCTTCCTTCTGCCTGTTACATACATTTTCGGTCGGCACAAAGCCATAATACCCTTCTACCCTTTGGGTAGGCGGGTATAAAAACTTTATTGGAAATTATTAAATGAAAAAATTAACAGCACTACTCCCATTGCCAACTTATCGTCATCATTTCAATCAACAAAAACGCCTCATCGCGGTTTGAAGAGGCTAATAGCTACTAGACGCATATTTTTAATTCGTGCATCACGGAACTCTGCCTTTTCTTTCATCGCACTCAACATTTTTGGAGCCTATAGTGAGGAATTGCATTTGACTAGATTTGATTAGACCGAATGCTGCTAATTCAGGAGGAAGCCAAATCTCAATCTGCCAGATAGACAACAAGGTGACAGCTTGAAACAAAAGCTCAATAGCATACAATTGTTTAGTTATTATTAGAAATTAAAAGGAGTATACATTTTTCCATACCTAAGCGAGACACTCTGACACTTCAGACAAGGAGCAAAAGCGATGCCTGCCTACATATTATGTTTTGGCATACATAAGTACATATGTATACGCGCATAGAACACTTACACATATACAATATACGAGTACATATGAAGCAGTATAAAATTGCGCTCATTCTTATCGTTTTGCGGACGGTCTTGAACAGTGAACACACTGCTTCAAGTTTCATACGCAGCGAGAGAGAGGCAAAAGCGCGAGAGTGCAGCGCTTCGATCACCGGTGGTTTGAAAACCAAAAAGCGTGTAGTTCGTATGTATAATAAAACTAATATATTTTTTGCTTAGTGATACCATGCTTAGCAACTGAACAGGTGCAGCTGCACCCTGTTTCACAATATAAAAGAATTTCTTGAATAACTATTGTATTCAGTGCCCAATCGTAAGTTGGAAATCATTAATATGGTTATTGTTATTTTATCTTATTGTACCTAAAAATTTTTTAAATTGCAATTTGTTTCGATTTACAGGGGCAGATAAGATCATGGCCAAATTCTGAAACATTCTTAATCTGCGTGCAATACTACTATATATTGTCATTAAATTTAGTCGCTTTCACTGAAAATAAAATAAATATGGTAATTTGGAGATGCCTTCTTCTGCCTGTAAAATAGATTTTCGGTTGGCACATATCTAATTATAATACCCTATACGTAAAAAATTCATTCGAAATAAAAAAGCTTTAGGTTCTTTAGGTGTCTCATCTATAACACGAGTTGTTCTTTTATTTAAGTTCAGTTATTGTGCGCTCTTCCATTGTCGCACTTTAATAGTAAGCTGTTCACACACCGTCATAAATAAATTGAATGTATTCGCTTCATTATTTCCGTTAGAAGAATGATTAAATTAAACAAATATTAAATATATTTTTTTGAGTAAGTGTTATTTGAAATTCATGCATTGTTCTAGTTGTAGGTGGGATTACACACGTAAATATATAAATACATTGCATACCTTATGGCTGTTAGAACAATTATGAATTTTTAATAAAACTTGCCAAATTGGTTAATAAATTTTTTTTAACTTGAAAATATCTTAATATCGGTTCAAAAGTAAAAATACTTCAAACTGTTGAAAATATTATAATAAGGTCATATTATTATTGTTGCTGAACGGAAATTGAATTATTTAAAAAACATTCTACCATTAAAGAAAGAAATTATACAATTCCTCAAGTGTTATTTCAAATTTATCGAAGAGATGAAAGAAATACGAGAGACTATCTAGTCGAAAGCATTTGGAATTTGCATAACGGCATTGGGTTTGATCTATATTCCGATACCATCAGTTAACAACTCAAACTTCTAAAGTTAAATCGTCAATACTCATTTGGGCAGAAATAATCTGTTAACCAAGAAACCAGTAGTCGTGCTGAAATCATGGTAATTACATTATGAGTACTAAAATTGGCTACGATTTTCTTGATTTGCGTAGACAGAACGGGAGTGACCAATATCTAATGCAACAAACTTAATCTAACTTGCTCACTAGGCAAGAGGTGCAGATAATGTGATAATAATAAGATAATGTGCATAGATAGTTTTATAGATGACACCTATGACATACATTTTCGACCCTAAGTTTTAATACTCTCCTAGCTTAAAAAAAAAACTTTAATTTGTGTTTTAAAATAAATAAGAAAGCTACTGTCGAGTTTGCTCGACTGTGAGATAAAATACTAAAAAAAAAATAGGTGCAGCTACACGTGGTAACGCTTTATAAAAGAAATTTCTTAATAACTTCTGTGTTTTTATCCGATTGTAACCAAATTTTCAGAGATCATTAATATAGTGATCAGTATTGTGCGTACCAAAAACGACGCTTGCGATTCAGTATTTTTCAATTTGCATGGGCGGAAGGGTGCTTGGCCAAAATCAAAAACAAACTTGAAAATCAAAAACAAACAAACTTGCAATAATAAGACACACTATCCCGAAAATTTGGTTGCTCTATCTCTTATAGTCTCTGAGATCTAGGTGTTCATACGGACGGACAGACGGACATGGCTATATCGTCTCAGCTGTTGACGCTGATCAAGAATATATATACTTTATGGGGTCGCCGATGCTTACTTCTGCCTGTTACATACATTTTCGGTCGGCACAAAGTTATAATACCCTTCTACCCTTTGGGGTAGCCGCAACACGGTTCCGACGACAGACAATTTAAATTTTTAACTTTTAATTTAAACAATTTCTGACAGAAATGTGTGTATATAAGCTAACAAAATAAAATTAGAGGAAATTGGCTAGCCTACGAATTAATAGGACGGGAGAGGCATGACCAAAATCTAATAAACTTTTGCAAGTTGGGGACCGAATATACAAGGTGAGCAAGAACCCATAATTTGCTTCAGATTGGCCACAAATGAATAACATTAAGTGAGACAAATAGGCGGAAAGAAACAAATTTCTATTTTATATCAACAAATATTAAGTAACAACACGACCTCGTTGGTAGAGAATAAATATATATTTCCCGATCCTCAGGATTTTGTTCTTTTATTTTTATTTTTAATATTGCATATTTTCTTTTTGCGATTTCTAATTGCGTTTGCTGACTGAAATGTATATGCATATTTATAAAAAATTCATGAGAAAGCTATAATAAATATAAAGTAATAATGTTGATCTAAAATAATGAAAATTAATTAATTAGAATTCTAAATATAATATAGGAAATAATAACAGTAAATGTGGGTATATCTTAAATAATCATTAAATATTCAAATTGAAATCCTAACTAGCACTATTATTTATAAGTAAAACTTGTTGTGCTAAGACCATACATCTCACTAAATAAATAAAAAATCACTTTTGGTTTTATTTTGTATTTATTAAAAGTTGGACTGAGTTCAGGTGTTAGATTTTTTCTAAAGACACCAAACTATGCCTACTACCAACTGTGCCACTAATTTTATGCCAAACTGTTCTTCATTTTATTATTCCACATTCTGGCCCTGTACGCTACCTTTCGCATTTGTATGTTTTCATTTTTGTGTAGCGATAAATCTAATATTAACCAAATAATTTATTTGAAACTGTGTTTAATTAAAAAAAAATGGCTATTGTTATTTTACTATTATTTAATCTTAATCTGGTTAGTTTCGTGCTACCAACTCCGGTTATTAGAGTTGGTAAGTCTTAATCGCAGTGAGATAAATATTGTTTGTATATGAGCTGTTTTGAAAATAATAATAGTAGACAAACCATTATTTAGTACATAATATAACGTAAGCAGTGGGTATAATAATTTATAGGATTCATATTTTGTGTGTATTCAAGGTGCCCTATTCCCAAAAATGCCTGACCAACATTTTAACTATCCGGAAATGGTATTTCAATATGCTGTGCATAGGTTAAATCATGATAAAAGCCTTCTGCCTGACACTCATGTGGTGTATCATACACGATATCTTAACAACGATACTTTTCAGGCAGTACAAAAAGGTGGGTTGCGAATGAAAAATGTTATTTAAATATATACCCTTTGCCCATCGAAATGTCAATTTAAGTACAAAACAAATTTCTTATTATAATCCGAAATTGTAGATTTCAAAAAGCCAATTATATATTATAATCTGTCAATTCACAGGTCTGGCTTAGATATTTAAAAGTCATGATGAGTTGAAAAATAATGACAACTATATAAGGCATTCAATAAGTAGTTTTCCTTACCTTTATGGTAAAAGAGAGAGAATTGTGATCATAACATAAAAAACCGAGCTGATTTAGCTATGCAAGTCTGTCTGGCCGTCAGTGTGTTCGTCGTAGTGGATGGATCTCAGAATCTTCAAGAGGCAGACGACCCCTTTGACTCCATTTTCACAAATTGCAACAACCAAAATTTTAAAATTAAAAATAAGTTGTAAACTTTCTTCCTAACATACCAAGTGAGGCTTGTATCGACCGAAAAAAAATCGCAAAAGATGTTAACAATTTCAAATAGAAGACGTAATCATGCTGTTAGAGTATGTGTATGAGTATATGAAATCGTGTACCTTTATCAAACCAATGGGCCTAGGAAATCTCGTAGTCGAGCAGTCTCGACTACCATATTATTATTCGTTTCGATTTCAGCCTTGTTAGTTGATTTTTTTTTATTGTACTCTATTCAATATTAGTTTGTAACCTTATCCACATTGGCGTACAGGCTATATTTAGTCCGACTAATTCTGCTTTGGCCACCCATATAAATTCAATATGTGAGGATCTTGATATACCCGATATAGGCATAGGGCGGTCAACCCAAGACTTTTCCATAAATATTCACCCATCACAGCAATATGTTAACCATGCTTTCATTGATGTCATAAGATATTTAAATTGGACACGGTTTGGCGTGTTATATGAAAAAGACCACGGTAAGTCGTGAAATTAAACTAGTTTGCACTCTTCTTAACAAAATTTAATATTTACACTCCACAGGTATAATAACATTAAATCAACTTTCCCGTTCAATTCAGGGTGAACTGCATATTCGGCAAGTATCACCATATTCATATCATTCAGTCCTTAATGAATTCAAAAATAAAGAAATTCATAATATAATAATTGACACCAATTCTGCAGACATTTCCATATTATTAAAAAATGTGAGTACTTAATATAACATAATTAACATATATAAAATAACAAAAAATACCAAAATTCTAAAGGGTTTTTGATTGAAGGACCAAAACAGAATTTACATAAATACGATTTCTGCTTGTTTTAAAGATTCTTCAGCAACAAATGAATGAGTACAAATACCAATATTTGTTTACAAGTTTTGACTTGGAAACCTTTGATCTAGAAGATTTTAAATACAATTTTGTAAATATAACATCATTTCGACTAGTTGATATGGGCGATGTGGCAGTCAAGGAAATTCTTAAAGATATTGACTTTTATAACCGTCAAATATTAAAGCATAATCAAACGGTGTATACACCAAAAAAGACAACGAGCATTGAGGTAAGGATTTTAAGAAGAATGTGTGCTACTATACTAGAAGCTTTCTCATTACATTACAATATTGTTTTAGACAAAAGCAGCTTTAATGTTTGACTCAGTTTATGTTTTTGCTATCGGACTACAGTCAATATATCCACTAATAAATCTCTCCAATTCGACCTGTGACGATGAAGTACCATGGAATGGGGGTCTTAGTTTGATTAATTATATAAATGCGGTATATATATACTTATATTTTCTATTAATTTTTCACGTTCCCTTTCCATACTTGCAATACACGTTCACTTATACTTATATTTTCTATTAATTTTTGTTCATTTTCCATACTTGCAATACACGTTCACATGCAACTCTCTTTAAAGAATGTACCGAAAAGAAACTTATACCCAGTAAACGTTTACAACTACAATAGTTGTCAATCGAATGATTTTTCCTAAAATTTTGCAGTCAAAAAGTTCCGCTTTTTATGTGTTCAAAAAATTCAAATCGCATGGGTTATTTTTACTTCCGGCTACCCATAAATTAGAATGTTAATATTGCTTATTGACAACCGAAAATGTATTTAATACGAAGATGGATTCATATTCGACTATAAAGTATATATATCCTTGATCAGCAACAACAACCAATTCGATATAGCCATCCGGTATCAGGGTAGTCTCTGAGATAGTACTCTAAGAGCCAGACCAACTAAATTTGGTTATAAGATATTGTAATATAGCTTCTGACCAAAGTTGTTTTTACGATGAGGATGAAATCAGTTGCAGCTGCACCTCTTCAGTTATTGTGTTACTTAATAATATACATCTTGAACGTTGAAGTATTAACGGCAGTTCGATCAATCGGTTTCTGCACATATTCAAGCCTATCTTGATGAACCCTATACTGAGGACACTAGATGTTAGATACATCTTTAAGTTTAGCAAGAACCAGTCGTATATACATTATGTATTGATAGTTAAGTTCTTTTGACCAGCGCTTAATAAATCCAAGGACACGCATGTTAATAGAATCGGACCAAATGTGCTTATCAAATTTTAATACTGAATCAAAAAGTATTCCTAAATCAGTTACTGATTACCCAAGTTGTATATCAAGCAGATACATATTTAAGTTTAGCAAGAACCAGTCATATATACAGAGGTTTCATTATGTAATGATAGTTAAGTTTTTTTGACCAGCGCTTAATAAATCCAAGGACACCCATGTTAATAGAATCGGACCAAATGTGCTTATCAAATTTTAATACTGAATCAAAAAGTATTCCTAAATCAGTTATTGATTACCCAAGTTGTATATCGATCAGATGATAAACGCTTAAATGGGGAACGTCCCTAAGAAATGACATATGTTTACATTTATTACAATTTAGATTTAATAAAATTTATAGCTTTCCACGACAATCAAAGTCAGATTTCAATCGGAGACTATATAGGGGATCATTAAAAGTCAGACATAAATAATAGTGAGAGCAAGATGAATAGTGACTTTGACTTAAATAATGTTCAACTTAAACTGCTAGAGATGTGTTTCCGTAGAGTGTTACGAAATATTTGCTTCCTTACGCTCGACCATCCTTCTCTTCATCTGACCCAGACCCATCTTTGTTGCTCAACGTAACGCCAAAGCTTCATGTTGTCGACACTTTTTGACGTCTGTTGGGGACTCAGAAACATTATTAACTTCGCTTGTGACTTTTGAATATTCTTTCGAGCTTTGTTTTGAACCTCGTTCCGTTCGTGTCGCATTCTATTCTATTCATTCCATTTCAAATATTGTAAATTTATTTCGATGGTTCGTTTTCAGTCATTTCACAGGAGTGACAATAAAATCCAATTAGGTCTTTCGACTATCGGGACGCCTGTGGAGGTTTCAACGTGTGTAATTTTGCTAATTTCGCAGAACTCCTCAAATGCCTCAAGATTTCGGGTTTCTCTTGTTTTAGTTGGGTATATGCATGAAATTTTGAAAATCCACCGACTACAGCAAATATATACATATTTGTAACATACGGAAAGGGGTTGTTCCCCTTTAGAAAAAGAATGGGTGAACTATCAGGGAGAGTTTGTTTGCTCGTGATAATGCTTCTTGAACTCCAGGGCGGCACACTAGTTAATCGCTGTAGCATGTCTCCGCTACCTCTCCAGCGAGCGCAGTATCCTTGGTTGGAAGTGTACACCACGGACCTGCTTTCAGTCCTTTTCAACCTACGTAGCTCAAGTATTATCTATAACTCACACATGTGTCAATCAAAACCTCGAGGTTTCTTATAGTTTAGTGTGATGGTGACGCTGCCCATGCTTACCTGTGCGACCACCACTGTTTTTCTGATACTTACCAGCACCGCCTCAGTCTTATGGTCTGCCAGAAAAAAAAAAGAATCCTACTGTCGAGTTTGCTCGAACGTGAGATACCCGACACCCAATTTTACTGAATGGAAGAATAAATAAGAGCGATCATCGAAATATTATATATTTCAAAAATGTACTGAAAAATATACTAAAAAATATACATATACTAAAACTATACCAAAAAAATATACCGAAATTAACTTTGTTTAAAATGATTGGCTTGGTAGCACTTTATTATGTTTACTAAACACCATTTCTATGTCACTGAGTAACATATCGCTGATCAGATGCAGCTGCACCTGATTTGGCCTTATAAAGTAATTGCTTAATAACTTCTAAGTTTTTTGTCCGATTGTAACTAAATTTTTGTAGATTATTAATGATTAGTATTGTGTGTGCCAAAAATGAACATTCTAGCTTTAAAATGACGCCTTCAATTCGGTTTTTTTCGATTTACCGGAGCGGAAGGGGGCGTGGCCAAAATCTAAAACAAACTTGATCTGCGTGCAACAATAAGACACACTATCCCAAAAAATTTATTGCTCTATCTCTTATAGTCTTTGAGATCTAGGTGTTCATACGGACAGACGGACATTGCTATACATGGCTGTTTATATATATATACTTTATGGTGTCGGAGATGCTTCCTTCTGCCTATTATATACATTTTCGGTTGGCACAAAGTTATAATACCCTTCTACCCTTTGGGTAGGCGGGTATAAAAATTCATATATTTATGGTCTTCTTGAGCGATTGAAAACAGCATTATTAACGAAACCCTTTTTAGAAACTTGGAAGAGTCCCAATGTGATAAAAATAAATAAAACAAAATTGTAGATTGCTAAAAATAAATTCTCATATTTTCTTTGTCAAGGTCTAATTTACTGTTAATTCGCAGTAAACTTGAAACTCTTAAAATCAATCTTATTTAAATTATTGTTTTGGCTGTATAAACTAAATCAAAATATAATTTATGTTAAACAACATTATGCGTCAGGTTGAATGGAAAGGATTAACAGGCCCCATACAATTTAAGGAGGGTCAACGAGTTCAATTTAAGCTGGATTTGATTAAATTAAAACAGCATTCAATAGTTAAGGTTGGCGAATGGACTCCCCAGAATCATTTAAATATTACGGAACCATCCTTATTTTTCGACGCTGGATCAATGAATGTTACATTGGTTGTTATAACAATATTGGTATGTACCCTCAAATGTTATTTACTATCTGACACCAGATTAACTGCATACGTTTCAGGAAACCCCTTATGTAATGATGCGTTACGGAAAAAACTTTACAGGAAACGAACGTTTTTATGGCTTTTGTGTTGATATTTTAGAAACAATATCGAGGGAAGTTGGATTTGATTACATATTGGACTTAGTACCTGATCGAAAATATGGCGCCAAAGATCCACAAACTGGCGAATGGAACGGGATGGTCGCACAATTAATGAAATATGTTCGTATGCTTATAATATATGTTTAGGTTTTACATATAATATTATATAGTTTACAATTATCTGGGCATTGTCTGCATTATCTGGCCATAAAGGTTCTACATCAAGACTTTTTTACTTAAATAATTTAAGATCCTGCAAGGGTAGAGGTCTGATAAGTTATCTGGTTCAGTGATAGTTCTCCAGTATTCCGCTTCTATATCTCCCTATTTTTCAGAGATCATTAAGATGATGATTAGTATTGTGCGTACCAAATAGGAAAGTTTTAGGTTTAAAAAAAACCCTTGCAATTTGGCTTTTTCAATTTACGGAGGCGGAAGGAGGCGTGGCCAAAATCTGAAACAAACTTGATCTGCGTGCAAAAATAAGACCTACTTTCCCAAAAAATTTGTTGCTCTATCTCTTATAGTCTTTGAGATCTAGGTGTTCATACGGACAGACGGATATAGCTATATCGTCTCGGCTGTTGATGCTGATCAAGAATACATATATATACTTTATAGGGTCGGAGATGCTTCCTTCTGCCTGTTACATACATTTTCGGTTGTCACAAAGTTATAATACCTATAACGATGATTTGAAAAGTAAAACAAATATAGTTGCAGATAATATACATTTTCAATAAAGTAATCATTACCATAACCATTAAGCATTTAGTAGTCTGTTTATTTATTTTATGTTGATTTCTTGATAAGGAACAATTTGATGGATGACTGGATATGAAAAAATATCATAGAATCCTCGGTATTTTCTCATTTTACATTTTAGCTGCCCAAAAGCTCCCTGGTTCAGATCATTCTTGACTCGTCTATGATTTTGCGCTGTCAGAGTGCCCCGGAATATATTGTAATTCATTCATAATGGCATGGTGGTATTACCACTACCTTGTCAATTGCTAGAAGTTCAGCTGAGAATAAAGAAACTACTTTGTTGTAAAAAAGATGGTTAGATACTTTGTTGAGTCAAGAATGCAGGCTGCACTCGAATATAAAATACGTACCGAACATTTTGTGAAGATTAGATCAATGTCACTGTTTTTGAGCGAAGTTACTTTGTCTTTAAAGAGGATGGCAATGCTGCTCTGTCCAGCGATTGTGTGATTTTGGCTGTGCTTCTAAGCACAACCTTGACACCAACTAGTTTATTTATTTATTACATCTATTACTACAACTTCTTTAATGTGAAATTAGTATACCAGCATACTCCCGGCTGCCCTAGAGAGGTTTCTAACTGTTGTCTTAAAGAGGTGGAGTAACAAACAACTCCATTTTGCTCCTACTTGTGAAGGATTAGGCTTTTCAAATGATGTTTTATTGGTTTCCGAAATGACACTGTCTATGTGCGCTGTTGATGAATTGTTTGCTCAGAGTATTCTGCAAAGATACATTATATTTAGAGTCGTTTAGTTTCTATAGACCTACCGTGTACAGGTTGAATAGGGTTGGGCTCAAGTAACTGCATTGGCACACCCCCTATCGACTATTGTTTTTCATTTCCCTTTAATTAATATTTTTAGGCGCAGAAAACCGAAGATACAGCTCACAATGCAACAGTCAAAGCTAATATTCAATTGAATGAGACACCCTGAAGTGTCTAATCTTACGCAGTCAAAGGTTTTTTGAAGGTTTGGACAGACTGACACCACCTAGTTTTTTCTGACTAAAATGATTTAATTTAACATATGAAAAATTACGCCACAGAATAGTGCGAGATCTTCGAAAGGCTCTATGAACACTATTTTGAATTTATTTCAACGATTGGAAATTGAAAATTTATCCTTGTACCCTTGGTAGCAAATTGAAATTTAGTTTCTCGCTTGTCATATCCTATCTGTTTATATGTTTTCTGCCGATTATTATTGGTCCTAACTATAACCAAGAGAAATGTAGCACGCTCAACGGATAGGTTGTGCGGCAATTTTCTTAGAAAGGTAAGATTGTCACCTAAGTCCAACCCGGAATATGATGTGCCGAAGTTTGAATGTAGTTCCTGAGTGTGTGAAGCTGTGTCTGATAAAATATTTCCCTTAATTCCATGTTTTCTCAAAATCTCTCTATTATATATAAAAGTTTTCTGCTTCACCTCCTCCTCCGGGCATCATTTTAAAATATACTAAAAAATACCGAAGAGGAACGCATCGCAGCTTAGCGGAGCGAAGTGAAGGACACCTCGTTATATATATTCTTAAAAAACATATTGCAATAATAAGCCATGAGTAATCTACTAAAAAAATTTATAATTAACATTATTTAAATTTCTATTTTTAGAAGGCCGACTTGGCGGTTGGCTCTATGACTATCACTTACGCAAGGGAAAGCGTCATTGATTTCACTAAACCATTTATGAATCTTGGGATTAGTATTTTGCTCAAGGTATGTAATGAAGTAAAAGAAAAAGCTATATAGTTGATAGCGATATAGTTGATGGTCAAGCTAACTTTCAACTATACATTTTAATATCTGCCTACCCATAGGAAAAGAGGATATTATAACTCTATGCCAACCAAAAATGTATGTAATAGGCAGAAGGAGGCATCTTCGACCACACAAAGTGTAAATATTCGTAATCATAGTCAACAGCCGAGACGATATTGCTATATTCGTCTCTCCGTCAGTCGGTCCCTCCGTATGAACATAATTTCTCAAAATCTATAAGAGCTAGAGAAACGAAATTTGCTGACATGTCTTATTTTTGCACGTTTGTTTATATTTCGGAACCCCCTTTCCGCCCCGGCAAATCGATAAAAAGCGAATGGCAATGGTAAATTCAAGCCAGCATGTTCATTTTTTGACACACACAATGATAATAACTACCCTAATAATTTCTGAGACTTTAGTTCTGTTCGGACAAAAAACACAGAAGTTTTTTAAGAAATACTTTTATAGAGCTAAATCTGGATATCTGCACAGTTGCTAGTCATCAAGTGACATAATAATAGTGTTCAATAAACCAAATAAAGTGCATCCAAGATAATTTCAATTTAATTTAATTGCCTATGCGTTCAAAATTGTCAGCTACGTGTTCAAAATTATAAGCTTGGTTGCACCTTATTCAACTTTACTGAAAACCATTATTATGTGATTGTATAACTTACCAAGTAAACAGCTGCAGCTGCAACTGATTTCATCCATAAAAACTTATTTTCAATAACTTTTGTGTTTTTTATCCGATTGCAACCAAATTTTTAGAGATCATAAAGAAGGTGATTACAATTGTGTGAGCGTTATTATTGCAAGTGGCTTGCAATTCGGTTTTTTCTTATTTACGGTGGCGGAAGGAGGCGTGGCTAATATCTAAAACAAACTTAAGACGCGAGGTAAGTTTTTACATGTTGTCTCCAAATTTTGTACCTCTAGCTTTTAGAATCACTGAGATCTTAGTGTTCAAACAGACAGACGGACAGTTAGTTACACCTATATCGACTCACCTGTTGATGTTTATCAAGAATATATATACACTATGGTGTCTACCAGTCACATACGTTTTCAATTAGCACCAAGTTATAATAATGTGTAATACTGCTATCGATTGTCTGTCATCTGTATATTCTGATATAAGTTGTATAGAAATAATAAATGATACATTTTTTTTTTTTAGATGCCAACATCAGAGCCAAATAGATTATTCTCATTTCTAAATCCTTTGGCTATTGAAATATGGATATATGTTTTGGCGGCATATTTACTAGTATCTTTGACTATATATATTGTCGCTAAATTATCTCCTATTGAGTGGCAATATATTAATCCCTGTAACTTAGATAATATAACGATCAGCAATCAATTTTCGTTATCGGATAGTTTTTGGTTTACAATTGGAACATTAATGCAACAAGGATCAGATATACATCCACGAGCAGTGTCTACTCGTATTATTACCAGCACTTGGGGATTTTTTTCTTTAATTATTGTTGCGTCATATACCGCCAACTTGGCCGCATTTCTAACTGTAGAACGTATGATGAACCCCATTGAGAATGCTGAGGATTTGGCTAGTCAGACCGAAATATCATATGGAACTTTAGAGAGCGGATCAACAATGACGTTCTTTCGGGTAAGTCAGTAAAGAATAGTTGTGGTAAAACACGCAATCAATCAAGGAAATTTCATACGAATATCCGAGTATTGGTAAATATAGATGACTTCAGGACCCAGCACCAACAATAATTACTGAGTACTAAGGAAGGAAGAAATTCTCTGAAAAGCTTTTTCGAATACCACCTTAAAAAACTCTCATCAGCAAAAGTTTTTCACTGATAACACGAGAAAACTAATAGTCAATATCCTTACTTAACACCAAACAAACTTAGAATATACAGGACGGGATTTGTTTAAAAGAAGCCAAATCATTTTATTGTGTGTGTGTATGTATGTTTTTGCTCTGTTACCATTCAAGTTAATCGAAACAAATATGCGGAGACAGTATTTATATTTGTATAAGCTTAATGAAATCGAATATTAAAGCTCGATTAGAGGTCGTTCCATTGCTGCTTTTACTTTTTGTTGATTTAATCCAAACTTGATTGATTTATGATTAGGATTCGATGATTGAAACGTATAAAAAAATGTGGAGAATAATGGATAATAAAAAACACCTGACGTTTACAACAACCTATGAGGATGGAATAAAACGTGTTAATCAAGGAAACTACGCATTCTTAATGGAGTCAACTATGCTTGATTATATCGTTCAGCGAGACTGCAACTTAACACAAATTGGCGGCCTTTTGGACACGAAAGGTAAATTTATTATATTTGTTACGAATCAGTTCAAACCGAAAATATATGCATGTAACAGGCAGATGATCATTACAGCAGCCGAAGCTATATAGCCTTGCTCCTCCATATATATATGAGAGAAAATATCAAATTTGAAGGACAATATATATTAAAACGTTCTGCAGATCAAGTTTGTTCAAGATTTTGACCGTCCCCCGTCCGGAAATCATATAAACCCAAAATTTTATAGATCGAACATAAATAGCCAAAACAAAGACTCCGTTCTTCACGGTTTTTCAGTGTGAGGCAAATCATTTTCAATTTAATCAAATTTTGAAAATAATGAAGCTACTGTCTAATTTGGTCGACTGTGAGATATCCGACACTCACTTTTTCTGAATGCAACAAAAATTCAAAACGACCAACAAAATATTGTATTTTACTTAAATATATTAAAACTAGTGAACCGGCGAACTTTGTTCCGCCTTAATGGCAATAAATAATCTTTTTTTTTTAATTATCTATCTAACTATCTAACTCTATCTAACTATCCATCTCTATCTATCTAACTATCCATCTCTATCTATCTAACTATCCATCGCTATCTATCTAACTATCCATCGCTATCTATCTAACTATCCGTCTCTATCTATCTAACTATCCATCTCTATCTATCTAACTATCTATCTCTATCTATCTAACTATCTATCTAACTATCCATCTCTATCTATCTATCTATATCTATGTCCATATCTATCTATCTTTGTTCCGCCTTAATGGCAATAAATAATCTTTTTTTTTTAATTATCTAACTATCTATATCTATATCTCTATCTATATCTATATATCCATATATCTATATATCTATATATCTATATCTCCATATATCTCTATATATCTCTATATATATATCTATCTCTATCTCTATATATATATCTATATCTATCTGTATCTTTCTATCTATCTATCTATATCTATATATCTGTATCTATCTATATCTATCTATCTATCTATATCTATCTATCTATCTATCTATCTATATCTATCTGTATCTATCTATCTATCTATTTACAAAAAAAATTAAATACATTATTTATTTATTTTATTTTATTTATTTATTTTATTTATTTTATTTATTTTATTTATTTTATTTATTTTATTTATTTTATTTATTTTATTTATTTTATTTATTTTATTTATTTTATTTATTTTTTTTTATTTACTTTATTTATTTATTTATTTTTTTTATTTATTTTATTTATTAATTTATTTTATTTTATTTATTTTATTTATTTTATTTATTTATTTTATTTATTTATTTTATTTATTTATTTATTTTATTAATTTATTTTATTTATTTATTTTATTTTATTTATTTTATTATTTTTATTCTAACAATCACTCAATGAACGATGCACAGCGAATGAAAAAACATACACGTATAATTTCGATTTCGGATTTATTTATTTTATTATTTTTATTCTAATAATAATCGCTCAATGAACGATGCACAGCGAATGAAGAAACATACACGTATAATTTCGATTTCGGCCTTCAGAGCCTCCTTTGGTGTTGGCGTTTGTTGCTAAAAACGATTTTTTCAATTTAAATTCAGAGCCTCCTTTGGTGTTGGCGTTTGCTATAAACGGTTTTTTCAAAGATTTTCACGGCATAAAAAGTATCCTATGTCCGTCTCCTGGCTCTAAACTACCTCACTGCCAATTTTCAGCTAAATCGGTTCAGCCGTTCTTGAGTTATAAGTTTTGGAAGTTTTTCATGTTGTTCTTTTATATACATACTAGCTGACCCGGCAGATTTCGTACTGCCTCATCGATAAATAAAAGACCTAATCTTTTGTATAAAATGATTTTAAAACAAACAAAATAATTATTAATGAAAAATCATTTATTGAATAAAGCATGAAGTTTTATTATTATTTTCGATACATCATGTTGCTTACTTAGAAATCAGAGTGACCCGGCGAACTTTGTTCCGCCTTAATGGCAATAAATAAGCCTTTTTTTTAATTGGAGAAAATACAAAAAAAATTAAATATCTATTAATCTGAAAAAGTTCTAACAATCTCCGATTTCCTATTTCCGGTTTTTACAAAGATTTCCTATTTCCCATTTCCGGTTTTTGCAAAGATTTCCTATTTCCCATTTCCGGTTTTTGCAAAGATTTCCTATTTCCCATTTCTGCAAAGATTTCCTATTTCCCATTTCCCGTTTTTGCAAAGATTTCCTATTTCCCATTTCCTATTTCCCGTTTTTGCAAAGATTTCCTATTTTCCGTTTTTGCAAAGATTTCATATTTCCCATTTCCCGTTTTTGCAAAGATTTCCTATTTCCCATTTCCTATTTCCCGTTTTTGCAAAGATTTCCCATTTCCCATTTCCTATTTCCCGTTTTTGCAAAGATTTCCCATTTCCCGTTTTTGCAAAGCTTTCCCATTTCCAATTTCCTATTTCCCGTTTTTGCAAAGATTTCCCATTTCCCGTTTCTGCAAAAATTTCCCATTTTTTATTTAATTTATTTATTTTATTTATTTTATTTTATTTTATTTTATTTTATTTATTTATTTTATTTATTTTATTTATTTTATTTATTTTATTTATTTTATTTATTTTATTTATTTTATTTATTTTATTTATTTTATTTATTTTATTTATTTTATTTATTTTATTTTATTTATTTTATTTTATTTATTTTATTTATTTCTAAAAATCACTCAATGAAATACACGTATAATTTCGATTTCGGATTTATTTATTTTATTATTTTTATTCTGATAATCACTCAACGGACGATGCACAGCGAATGAAAAAACATACACGTATAATTTCGATTTCGGCCTTCAGAGCCAATTTGTCAATTTTTATATATATAGAAGTACGATTGAACTCTCACAAAATCTTAGAATTTAATGAAGCATGTGTGTTGCAAATCCGTATTACGATTTCCAAATAAAATATCTAGGCTTGCTTGTCGTTCGATTTTTTTGTCCAGGCTTGATGAACGCAGCCTACTTGTCGTTCGACTTTTTTGCTGCCCTAAATTGTTCTTTGGGTAGGCAACACTTTTTTTGAATGGGAAAAGGGCTGTTTTTAGGGTTTTCGCGGAAATTATTCGAATTTTTCTCACCTTTTAAACCTTCCCTAGACCTCCACGAATAACTCAAGACCAAGATAAGATAAATCCGTTCAGCCGTTCTCGAGTTTTAGCGAGACTAACGAACAGCAATTGATTTTTATATATATAGATATAGATAATATACAAAATTATTGTAAATCACTCAAGTAAGAACGCTACAATCGAGTTTGCTCGACTGTGAGATACCCTACGCACATTTTAACTGACTGTTCCAAAAATAATAGTAAAATAGTAAAAAATAAACTAAAATATACCACGTCATTCATGAATGACATCTGTGTCAGTTGTCCGATCGTAACTAAATTTTTATAAATTCTAGCGCTAAAATTTTATATCAACATTTACTTTCTTCGTTATAGGAAGATCTAGAGGGTGACATATTTTAAATCCTTTTTCTTTATGTGGTTTACGCAAGAGGTAATAGACAATTGTGCTTGGGTTTTCCAAAAGTTGAATTACATAATTGATAAAGTAACTCTGTATGATGCTTCAAATCTTCAGAATCCTTAAATCAGTTACGCCTGAATTACTTTCGCTTCGGAAACTCTTATCTTATTTACATATGTTAGATTTAGCAGCCACACTGTAAATCTGTAAGTCATACTTTTAATATGGGGCTTGGTCTGTATCTATATGTTTACAGCTTGTTTTTTTGTATTTTGACGCTGGCAGCTACGCCATCTTGAGTTTGTAGGTCAAAGTAAAGAGCTTATCATCGCAATGCTTTTACAGGATAGTAGTCTTAGGTCGAAAGTCACATTGACACATTTTCAGGCGTTGATGTCCACATTCCGTATCTGATCCCATTATCAAAGCTGAATTCATATTCCTGTAGTGCATCTGTATTTATGTATATCAGCGAAGGGCACGTTCTTGATCAGGTTAATCAGATGGTTATTATTTAAAGGGGGAACAACAATCAGCTTAACATCATCTGCACATATATGTAAGTATACGAGAGTATAATATTACCGATGGAAGATCATTTATGAATAATGTAAACAGCAACGGCCCTAATTAACTTCTTTGGGTACGCCGGAAGTGATTTGGACGATCTTACACACAGAGCTCTTATAAAATATCCATAAATTAAGTTTTATGGATATCCAAGAATATTGAATAAAGACTATGATTGACGGAATTTAAAGCCTTCCTAAAACAGTGAAGATGACATCCGTTTGGATTTTAAATTGATATCCTTTAATAGCAATTGATGAAATTTCTAATAAGTGGTAATAGACCTACATTTCACAAACCCATGTTTGTAGGGTGAAATAATAGATTTATAGCAGATTGCAGTTGAGATGTCACTAGTTTCTCAAATGCTTGGGAATAGCAGAACAGAGAGTTTAATACAGAATAAAGCATCTTAAATGAATAATAAAAGTCACTATACAAAGAAAGTTGGTACTTGTCAGTGTGTAAAAAAAGGAGGAGTTTTGTCTTCCAAAAACCTGAACCCGAAACCCTTGCTAGGGTTCCTTAGGTGAGGAAATAAGGTTCGATCTGGACACCGTGCAGGTATTGGGATCCAAAACCAAAAATTAAATCAAGCATTTTATCTAGACAATTTGGTATAGCATTGGTTTAAGACAATGCTATATCAAAAAAGCTATCAAAAAAGACGTGAGCTGACGAAGGATTCAATACATTGGACTCACATTACAAAAGCCATAAAATTCATGAATGATTTCTCCAAGAACTATTAGGAAACCACAATCAGAAAGCATTTCAGAAATGCGATTAATTAAGGAAGATTGAGATTCACGCTTTAGAGACTCGGGCATCGTGCCCTTAAACGAAGAATAGAAAGTCCAAAAACTATCCACAAATTTTTTTAAAACCTGCGGAAAGGGCGCCAAGGCCTTTTTTGGTCTACCGTATGAACCCTGCAATATCCCTTTCAACATCTGTGCACAAGTGATGCCAGATTTGGAACCAATCAGGTCCACCATATGTCCACTGAAAACAGCACAGTTTTTATGTGAAACATTGTTACATAGTTAGCAGCAAATGAAACCCCTTTTTTGGCTCTTACTCGGTATTTCTTATTATAGCAGACAAACATAATGTAGGTTTTACAGTAATACACCATGCACGAAATCACAAACCAGAGCCCGACGAAAATAGTAAAAGAATGAGAAAAAAATTCTTTAACAAATTCTGAATTTTGTCCCATTCTAAAACAAACTTGATCTGCGGAGAACATTTTTACAAGTTGTCTTTAAATTTAGTAGTTTTAGCTTTAATAGTCTCTGATGTTGCACATAGGGTAGAAGGGTATTATAACTTTGTTCTAACTCTTATTCAGTATGTAAAATCCTGTTTTTCGTAGATAGACTATATCGTTTCGTCAAAGTAATAATTCCTTACCCTATGGGTAGGCTGGTAGAAAAAGTATCCGGGGATTGATTTTATAATAATATAAGTATTTAACACATAATTAATGTTTTTATTTAAAAGGATATGGAATTGCTACTCCAAAGGGTTCTCCATGGCGCGACAAGATATCATTGGCAATATTAGAGCTTCAGGAAAAAGGAGATATTCAAATGTTGTATGACAAATGGTGGAAAAACACCGATGAGACATGTACACGAAAAAGTAATAAGCATTCAAAAGCGAATGCATTAGGCCTAGAAAGTATAGGTATGTATGTGTAAAGTATTTTAAGTACTTGAATATATATAACTTTTTTTTTTGACTTAACTACGGAGTACAGGCGGCGTTTTTGTTGTGCTTATTGTGGGAATATTAATTGCCTTCGTCGTAGCATTCTTTGAATTTTTAATAAATTTTCGTAACCAGACAAGGACAATGAAAAGCAATCATTGCATCTGCAAAAAGAACCATAATTTCAACACTGACAGTGTTGTTGATGCACAGGATTATCAATCGCCACCACGATCATTTTGGGTTGAAATGTTTGATGAGCTACGCTTTTCTTTATGGTGTACAAATAAGCGACAAAAACCAGAGTTAAATGTAAGCTGTCAAAATTGTCATGTTTATTAAAGAACATGTTTTTTACATTATAAGTAAACTTTTTTAGTCAATAAACAAAACAACACATATACACAACACATAAAATACTATTTCTCAAAGTGTTCAAACCTTAAAACATTTAGAAAGTTTTTTCTCTTTCTCCGGAATACCTGAGTGGGTACCAGCAGCAACCGTGCAAAGCTACAGGTGAAGAATAGTGGCTGTCTACCATCCTAGTGATCTTCGAATGTGCTGTGCCAGACGATTTCAAATTACGCTGCACTTGAGGCACTGATAGCCCAATGGGTTTCTACCGAGTCTACTGAGCTGGCAAGTACCACTTTTCTGATAGCAAATAAATACACGATCTCATCCCGCACATCCAGAACTAGATCAGCCGACAATATGGGGTGGTTAATTTCTAAATAACGCTGCTGCAAAGCGACCATGGCTGCTTTAGAAATTATTTATACCGGTTTTGGCATTTTACTAATGAGGAACATGTGTCATGTCATTGTGGCCGTTTAAGACATGTAAGAAATTTGCAGTCGAAGAAATCACATATCCTTTTTGAAATAGCATTCCCTCAAGCCGATGCTATATCAAATTGTCTAGATAAAATGCTTGATTTGAGTTTTGCTTTGGATCCCAATACCTGCACGGTATCCAGGTCGACACCATTTCCGCATTCCATTAACAAAGTTTAAATGTTCACTAGAAATACTCTAAAAAAAGAAGGAAGAAAAAGCCTGGAACCCCAAACTGAAATAAAAAATAATTGCGGCAAACTAATCGACAAATATTCCAATAACTGACGGTCAATTCAAAACCACTGTTATATAACAAAAAAAAATTAAGAAATTTAAATTTCAATAATTGTCAATTGCAAAAATGTTGTTGAACAAAAAAAATTTTGAAGCACGGACCTATAGAGTGAATCACCTACTGCTAAAAAATTTAGTTATTTTGTGGAAAGAATTTGACTGGAACTAAACTAAGAATAGCATACTTTGGGTTCTTCTTTTGAACTCTTCATCTTTTCCAATAACTGACGGTCAATTCAAAACCACTGTTATATAACAAAAAAAATTAAGAACTTTAAGTTTCCATAATTGTCAATTGCAAAAATGTTGTTGAACAAAAAAAATTTTGAAACACGGAATCACCTACTGCTAAAAAATTTAGTTATTTTGTGGAAAGAATTTGACTGGAACTAAACTAAGGATAGCATACTTTGGGTTCTTCTTTTGAACTCTTCATCTTTGAAATAAAATTGATGTGACGTAAATTAAAAATAAAAAAATAAGAAACAAATTTTAAAACCGGTTTAAATTCCATACATTAAAAAAAATCGCGTTAGATATATAGTTCCAATTTGAAGTTTTTGTTTTTTCTTTTGTTTTTGAAAGCTTTAAAAGCGAGCGAAATACCCATATTCAACACAAAATCATATTGAACACTCCGCCATTAAAATTAAATAACAATTTACTTTATCTATCATGAAAATTTAGAAAGACATGATTACACTGAATTTAAAATATTTATTTTTATAGACTTATTTTAAATAAGTTTTATATGTATTGGGTATGTGATAAATTATCTCTTGTGTCTCTTAAACAATTTTTCTCCTTCGATAATACATACTTTATATACATACATACGAATGCATGTACATACTTAGGTCATACACACACACATATGTATGTATGTATATGCAATGATTTATTTAAGTTTATATATGTATAGTCTGTTTTTTTCGTTTAAACGTAATTTGTATCGTAGTTACCTATAGTAATTTAATTGATTAATTTTAATTATTTTTATACTTATAACACATTTATGCTACAAATCGTTAGTATTTTATTTTATATTTGACATGAGAAATTTAGTTGTTGAAGTTATTAATTAAAAGTCTACTTCACATAACACGTTAGTCTTACAACTAATTGGAAAGAAGCACACGAAACATCGCACGTACTACAAATATTTGGATACTTATTCACACATATATATAAAAATATATATACATATATATATATATATATATATATTTATATTTGTGTGTATGTACATAGTATACATATAGTTAATAAATAAATATTTATATGTATGTACATAAGTATATATATATTGAGCTTGCAACTATTAAAATGACATATCGCCTTTTTTGAAGAGAATTGAGATGGCTTTACTGAAATCTTTATTAAAATCACAGTTATTACACATTTACATTCATGCTTATGTAAGTATGTATGTATGTTAAACATGTGAAAAATGCATGTACATATATTTGTATGCATGCAGCTATATAAAGTTGTTTGTACTAGCTTTAATAATAATAGAAAGAGTATTAGCCATCATCCTCAAAAACCGAAAAATATTTCGTAATGGGGAATCCCAGAATTTCTTCAATTTTATCTGCATTTGCACAATGTATACAACTATTAATAATGGCAGCATATAAATCTACTATGAATGAATAAATAATCCTATTTGTATTATCATTCTAATGTAAATACATACAAGTCACCTATAAAAGCTGAAATACATAAGCACAGGATAAGGCAAAAACAACACACACTCCTAAAATCGCGAGCCAATTTGTGTAATATTCTTCTCAGAAAACTAGTATTCATAAAAACATAAATTTAACATACATACATAGGTGGTAAGGGCTCCACATTTATAGCCGATATGTTAAGCTATTGCGGTCACAGGCATATGTGTATGTATTTGCTTGGTGATGTCAATGGGATCCATTACATAAATCGGACGGACGTCATGCAGCAAAATGTACTTGCGACCCATTAGGAATTAATAAATAGGTTGTAAGATGTAAATACATAGAAACTGCTTATTGCACATGTCAAAATATTTAATGCAAATTATTTATTTATTTATGATCATTGCTATTGTTAACGATAGCTAACTAATATAAATTGATTTAGATGTTGATACAGTTTTTTTAAACTATTTTAATATTTTACTAAGGCTAAGCCGGCAGCATCTGGAATCCGTCAAAAACCGTTCTTACTGTAAGATTTATGTATGTACATACATACATACAATTAAAATAATAAATGAACATGCATATAGATAAATGTATGCATTTATGAAATCTATGTATGCATGGAAAAGAAAGGGCTCTACAAAAAATATTCTGAAGGCCAGTGCCATTCAGCCATTTCACTCAAAACACCAATGTCCATGAAATTGAAAAATGTATACAAAAAAAAGTGAAAAAAATATTATAAATATCTTTGTTTCCAATTCATAAAAATGTTTAATTGCCGTTTGCAAGATTATTTCCGTTTTGGACATATTGAAAACATTTGGTAAGTAGATTTATCTAAATATGCAAACTGCAAACTTTACAATTGTTACGATTCATGGATAACATATTTTATTCAACAATTCAAGAATTCCTAATTGAAATTCAAAGATGTTAACCATTTGCTTTTTGAAATATAATTTTAAACCAAACCCCCATCCGAAAGTATACGTTTAATCCGGTTTCTGGATTAATTTCGATTCTATATAGGTTGAGTCCTAAGCAAATTAGCAGTGATAAACTCTGCTAATAATTAAACTGAAGCCTTGATAAACACAAGCAGTTGTATGGTTCTGGGTTTTCATTTATTTTGATCTTGGCTTTTTATTTTAGTGCTTGTAATAGTCGCATTTTTTAATATTTCGAGTGAATGAGTGTAGTTAATTGCCTTTAATGTAATTTGAAATTGAACATTCATTACAGGATCTGCGATTTAAAATTAATGCAATTACGCAATGTTATAACCTAATCATTTATTATCCCAATATTTATTTTTCACGTTTCCAAATATTTTATATACATAAGTATGAATATTTAAAGGCAAATGATTTTCTAATTAACTTCATTGGTATTTTTATTGTGAGCTAATTGTGTATGTTATGTTTAACCGAATTTTTTCGGTGGGAATGCTTTAGTGAAAGCAAAACCGTAATAGATTATAACTTCCTATTATGTATATAACACAGGTAAATTTTTGCCATTTCACATCCTTTTTGGAAATACAAAAAATAATCAAAATGTTTGTAAACTCAATGTGTGATATCTATCTCTGTCAATCATAATTATGTATACCACGTGTATGCATACTTCATTGTTGCTTAACTGAATCCTCCGGCGTCTTCCACTATTACATATTAAAAGTTCACGAATAAAGAGCTAATTATTGATATAGACCGAACCTCTTTTTGTATGCAATGGATACGTTGGTTACAAATTCTTAAGGTATGTATATTAAGTATGAAATTATTTTCGGTGTATTTGTATATTTTTCTTACATATACAGGCCCTAAATTCTATTAGCGTTAAAAGAAACAATAAATCTACAGGCATACAAAATTCTAAGTCCATTCTTTTATCAGTCGATCCACTTTATACTTCCTTACTGAATCAATCATCTAGTTTGTTTTGGGTGTGCGCGTGTTTTTTTGTTTTTAGAGTCTTGAATATCATTACATTAATCATCAACAATGGAGCAAACGAATTGAGATATATAATCGTAGTCAGCTTCTCTACCGGTTGGTCTGTTTTGACCCTGTAAAGCTTGACTTTGAGTCGGAGTATTCTGCCGCCAAGCTGAATTATTACCAGCTGCAACAGTAGAAACATTACTCTGGCCCCCAGTCATTGTTATATTGTTTACACCAGTGCCATTCTTGTTCGTATTATTGCCGTTGTTAACGCTTGATACAGCACCATTAACAGCAGAATTCACATTACTATTACTACCATTATTACTGCTGTTTGTCGCTACACTACCTCCAACTGAACAAACTGATCCGCCTGCAGGTGAATTACCACTGACACTGGCAATGGTCACAACTGTGCCGCTAGCTGCACCGGAATTATTAGATCCATTATTTGCAGTATTCGTATTCCCGCTGCTGCTGTTGCCGCCACTAGATATACTCGATGCAGAGTTGATTGTTGAGTTTGAGTTAGTAGAGCCAACGCTACTGCTATTAACAGAACCTCCACTACCATTTGATGAAATAGCTGAGTTAGTTGAGGACGGAGCCTGCGGCAAATGTTGCAATATATTCTGAACCTCATTGTCACATGGCGATTCAGCATATATTGTCGTGTTGCCGAGGACACAGTTGTTTAAAGCCATTTGTGCTTTGTTTGCCTCTTCCCGTGTTGTATATTTACATAAGGCAATTCCTTGGTTTAAATATTGATGAAAACTCACAAGGGGGCCGTGTTGCATGCACAAGGTACGTAGGGTAGGGCCATCAATCTAAAAGAATAGTAAAAATAAAAATTATTATCGTTATTTCGCGTAATACATTTACTTAGTTTATTCTTATAAAAATGCAATCTAATAAGAAATCTATAATTGTGTGTGCACTACTGTGAGTAACTACTTTTAATCAACTTTTAACCACTGAAATTATATTGTGTACGTAGTCTCTCAATCACTAGTAGTCAATAACTCCTCAATAACTAAATTTAAATTTGCTTTTTTTTTAATAATAAACAGATATATAATTTTAAGTCTAGTTTTTACATACCTGTGCATTAAGATTCTTTAATAGTAGCCAACTAGAGTTCCAAGAAGCATTTGTTCCCGTCCAAGTTGGGTTAGTGTTGGGAATACTTCGATTAGGTAACCAGCCATTGGAGCTGCCAGCAATAGTGGATGATGCAGTAGTAGCAGTGACACCGCCAGATTTGTTAGTGCTCAATCCAGGTGGGGGTCCTCGAGCTGAGCTTTTATTTAGAGGACTGGTCCAGAGTTCTGAGGTGGCACATTGTTGAGTGTTGTCTGACCAACTACGCATTAAAAATATTCTTGTTTGGAAAATCAATTTTTCAAAATACTTGCAATCATTTATAAAGTTACCTAGGAAAATTTTGATTTGGATTAAAACTCCAAGTTGAGGACGACAAACTTAGAGGTGGCAGTTCAGTCGGAGAGCTCTTGCCGGTATTGGCGAAAATATCAGCGTCTTTTGGCGTCGGATTAATAGACAATGGAGATCGTGCTACGCTGCCAGGAGTTATACTGGGGTCATCTTCAATACTTTTGATCTGAGAACCCTTAAAAACAAACTTCTGCTTGGGTATGTTATTGATAAAAGGAGCACTTCTACAGTTACCTTCCATGGCTTTCCGGGTTCAAACTCCTGAACCAAATCGGTATAAGCAGCTGCTGTTGTAGCAACTGACCAGTCTTTGTTCTCATTATCATTTGATGTATCAGGCCAACCGTCACCAATACAACGTCCAGTTGACCAAGTTCTACATATAATATATATAAATACATTTATTGAATACATCTTTCTTTCTTTTAATCACTCACCCATCATTTTGTAAACCCAAAGCCCCCATGTTGTTTGAGTTGCTTGATAAATTTTGCTTTGTTGCACCTGGAGCTCGTGAAAAATCTGTGCTATCTGAAGCCATGCTGTCCTTTTCTAATACTGGAAGCTTCCATTGATTTAAGCGAGATTGCTGGTTGGGTGCACCCTGATATCCGCTTTGCTATACAATTTTGAATATATAAGTAAATATGTGACATATTATATATATATTTTTTTTATATGTGAATTGTGTTAGTAGATTATAAATATTAAATATAAAAATAATATCTGACGACATACCTTGTTCAGATTGAGCTCAGAAAAATTGCCTTGAAGTGTTGCTATTGCATCGTGATTTCTTAAATAATCATTTCCCGAGTTATTTAAATGTCCGGATGAGTGCTGTTGTGAATTTTGTTGCAAATTCTGTTGCTTTAAGTAGATAGCCTGTTGTGCGTTTATTTGGTTTTGTAAAGTTTGAATTTGTTGTTTATATTTAGCGATAGCAACATTAACAGCCATGGGATTTGCATTGCTTCCACGAGAAAGAGATTGCTGAGCTGCCTGGAGATGCTGTTGATATAAGCACTAGTTATAAATCATTCATGATATATTTATTACGAACAAACAAACCTTGATATTGCTAAGTAGTTGATTTAATAGGTTTAAGGTTGTTTGCGTTAAAGGCTGTGTCAATATTTGACTCGATATAAAACCACTATGTATTGCCAATTGTATTTGCTGCCCTAGCATTCGAATATGCTGACCAGAAGGTTGATTGTTAGCATTTGAAGCGATGTTAACCGCTGGTGCTGTATTTGATGCATTTTGGCAAAATGCAACTGATGCATTCGCATTTATTGACTGAGGTCCTCCAACGGCCACATTATGAGGCCCTCCTTGATTCAAATATTTTTGCACTTGCAATGCAGCCATATTCTGATTACTGCCACTAACGGCTGATCCGCTCATATTGGTCATAAGGTTATTCTAAAAATATATAGGAAAACACTTATTAAAATGTGACAATTTTGTATATTCATATCACTTGCCGGAGGAAATGACATCGATTGCTGAGCACCGCCAACAGGATAGCGCTGTGGAAACCCACTATTTGTCGAATTCGAGTGGTCAGCATACGAGCCAATGTTTTCTTCATGGCGACGCCAGCCTTCCATTGCCAATGTTGAATTTGCATTCGCACGCAACATTTCAGCTGCCTCCTCTATGTTCATGTTAGCACTCAGTAAAGCTCTTTCGACATCATCTTTTTTAAATCCATTCTCGACAAGAATTCGATATTGTTTGCTTTGCTTAACCATTTCAGCATTGAGGACCCCGACACCAACATTGATGCCAGCCAGTTTTTGTTGCTGCTGCTGTTGTGTTTTCCCGACGATTCCACCGCCATGAGGCCAATCAGAGGAAAGATCACCACCGTCAACATTACCACCGGCTGCATTCGCATTGCTCCACCCGGACGCAGCAGCATTCGTTGCCGATAATTTATTTTGTTTACCCCAACCACCGCCGGAAGGTGAATCATTCCAAGAGTTTGAACTTGTGGTCATTTGCGAAAGACCAGTATTTGATTTATCATCAACCCAATTATTGCCGGAAACACTGGCTCCGCCAACGCTAACGCCAACATTATGACTATCATCTCCCCAAGAGCTTACAGCAGCATTTCTGCTGCCAACATTATTATTTGGATGTACCCACATGGCAGTAGCATCGGGTTTTCCATGCTGACCGCCCACCACACTAGGACCTATGGCGTTAGATAAACGAGTCTGTGGGCCAACAACGCCAGTCATCGGATTATTAGGATTACCACCAACTGGCACATTGGTATTGCCGGCAATTCCGCCGGTTGAATTTTGTGCACGCATTAAGTGAGGACGATTCATTGACTCTGTCATATCTTTCCAATGGGCATTACCACCACCAGGTACACGAGCCTGTTGTCCCCATAGCGATGTACCATCATCATAATTAGGAATATTTCGTCGTTGAGGGGGTGGTGATGGTTCTTCCCATCCAGTTATTTGTTTAGGTATATCCTTAGGGCCTCCAACAGCGGCTTGTCCTGATCCCCATTGACCTCCAATATTACTAGATACTGCAGCTACACCTCCAGGTACAATGTTTGAGCTTGTCACATTTGTACTAGCCCCACCAACACCTGGTCCAACCATTTTGTTAATTGTCTGCATCTGATTGTGAGCAATTGGTGGATGATGTCCCCACATTTCAGACGTTCCGTTAAGTCGTCCTGATATTCCACGAGGGTCGCCTCGTATTGGATCTCGAGGGTCAATCATGCGTAAGTCACGTGGATCTCCTGACGGAGCACCAACACCTCGCATTGGAATTGGATCTCGAGGATCCACATTTCGAATATCCATGGGACCTCCTGCCAGTGGACGAAGCTCTCGAGGGTCTCCCCAACCATTACCCGAATTTCCAACACTGCCACCGGATCCTCCAACTGTTCCCGTTGTAGTTATATTGCTTCCACCACTTCCACCTATAAATTTATGAATTTGTAAAGCCTTTAGCATTTGGAAAACCTTAACAGAGCACAAAAAAAGTAAGAACGCTGCAGTCTAGAGAGCTCAAATACAATATATTTGATGCCTAGCCCAACGAAGGATGTGATTTAATGTATGTTTTTGAGTTTCAGATAATGGCCTACCATACCATAGAATGCTTTTTGAAGCTCAGTATTAACTTTCAATCCTCAATAAAGTGAATATGTAATAAATGTATTGAATATTGAAAAAGAAATACATTTGTACCAACCGAAAATATATGAATCAGACAGACAATGTATATGAATTCTTGATTAGTGTCAACAGTCGAGAAGATATACCCATATTCGTCTGTTTGCCCATAACGCACATATACTCTGGTTTTGAAATAACTAATTGCAAGCCTATTTATAAGCGCACATTTTTAATTCCTTCAATAATAATCACTATTTTTTTAATTTCCGCAAAACTTGATAACGATCCTGCAATAAACATCGAAGTTATTCGTATAGCACTTGTGAAGGTTGAAATCAGTTTCGTCGCTATGAATTAGTTTAGTTCCTCATTCAGTCAGTATATGGTACTCGATAAGCCTAATGAGCTCCAACGTGGCTATTAATTTTGAACGTGGTATATATTTTAGTATTATATTAGTATATTCTTGAAAAATAGTACTTTTCGGTGCAAGCTTTTAATTTTTGTTGAATTCATTGAAATTTGGTGGCAGGTATCTTACAGTCAAGCAATCTCGATCGTAGCTTTCTTACTTGTTCTGTATTCATGTGCGTGATTAGATGCCTAGTCCAAAAAGATTTTTTATAATTTAAGATTATATATTTTATATTGCAAATATAGAAAAGCAATAATTCTTCAATTATTCGTTTGGGACTTGCCCATATACATGGTCAACAAGAACAGTCGAGGTGATTCAGTCTTGTTCCTTGAAGACCACTCAGGCCTGTTAAAATTCCACACATTTTTACTAAAAACATAAATTAGAAGCAATCATCGAAACAAACTACTTTTCGAGAAAATACTACAAAATATACCGAAATATACGAAGATCAATATTATTAACTTCGCTGTACTATGTTAAATTTATTGAATACCATTATTGTCACTGAATGACAGCAACTCAACAGGATTCAACTCCAACAACAACATATTTCACCCCCATAAAAGTAGTTCTTATATACCTATTGTTCGATCATAACTAAATTTTCAGAAATCATTAAGTGATTATCCTTTTTTTTTCAAATGAACATTCGAAGCTTAAAATTACGCTTCAATTTTTTTTTTCTATTTGCATGGTCGAACTATCCCGAAAAATTTATCGCTCCAGCTCTTATAGTCTGAGATCTAGATTTTCATACGATCTGACGGACATGGATATATCGTCTCAGCTGTTGACGCTGACAAAGAAAATATTTACTTTGGGGGTCCTTCTGCCTATTACATAAATTTTCGGTTGGCACAAAGTTATACCACCCTTTGAGTAGAGGGTATAATAAAAAAAAAAAAAAATGAGTATACAGTGAATTAGCCGTTTTAACAAAAAAATTGTATAAATCAACATAACTCGTGAATAATGAGTCCGAAAAAGTGGATTATTATAATTTAAATGAAAAATATAAAATTTTTAATTTTAACCGACTTATTTATTTGAAGATTGTTGTTGAACGATAATTTGAGTGCCCGAAGCGTCCTAAAGGTGGGCTTGTTGTCACAGTCACAGTAAAACCTGGTTTGAGTCTGGCAAAAGCCATTTGAATTGGCCATATCAGACAGATAAGTCCAAAGTGTTTTTTTTGTGGTTAGGTCCAGTAAAAAATGATCGATGGAATCATTGACCAAAACGTGTCTGAAAGCAATCCCCATCTTCAAAGCCGCAACTTTGAGAAGTTATTCAAGCGACATGGACGCAGATCCCCTTGTGTCGTGCCAGGACTTGCTCGACTCCATGCCACGTAAATGGAAGGCTGTAATTGCCAGAAGAGGCTATACAACTAACCATTGAGGCATAACCAAAATGTTAGTATGATTAAGTTCAATAATAATTTGTTTAATGGTTTTTGTTAAAACTGCTATTTCACTGAACACCAAATTGAAATTAATTTTTATTATTATTCCTAATTTGGAAAATGAATGTATGTATGTACATATAACCACGCATGCTCATCTGTTCATATGAACACCTTGATCTCAGGGACCATAGGAGCTAGAGCTACAAAAACCAAATTAAGGATAATAGGTCTGATTGTTGCAGGCATTATCTTTTGATTTTTAAAAAGTCACTGTACCTCGCAAATCTTAAAAATCTAATTGAAAGTATAGTTTTAGAATTAGTTTTGAAAACTAATTTATTAATATGTTATGTATACTTACATCCAGGAGTCACAACTGGCAATGTTCCACTTGCAGCGTTACTGTTATTACCAGTTGATCCTAATCCCACTCCAACATTAACTCCCACAACGTTCTGGCCCCATTGCTGACCGCTTGGGGGACCGACCGCAGCTCCAACGCTTGAAGCACTAACACCAACTGGTGTTCCAGAAGCTGCTGTGCTACCTGGTTGACCCGTCCAGACACTCGAGGTATCCGCTCCGTCGTCGTCTTCTCCCCATGTGCCACCTAAATTTGAAGAAGGTGTGTGACCCCAAGACGGCTTTGGCACTTGTTGGGCGGGCGGTTGGCCACCATTTCTTAAATTCGATTCCCACAAGTCCGTACCATTATTTATATTAGGTTTCCAAATTGGCGGTCCTGATTGATCCTTATTAGTCGGTTCCGGAGAACTGGGCACCTCCCAGTTAGTGTCCTGATTAACATGTTGGCAACCCCAGCCATCTTGAGAAAAAAGCGCTTCGCGCATTGTGTTCAACTTTTCCAATTGATGTATCGCAGCAGTAGAAGATGGTACATTCCCATTCCCAAAATCGACTAGTCTACCATCAATTTTGTCGCCATAATCATTGTCATTAAATGAACTCTTGCGGCCTTTGGTAATAATCGTGTTTTCAATTGTAAATCTCTTTTCCCTTCTTGGATCTTATTTATTGTTGTTGTTTTGGTTAATTCCAGACGACAAGCGTTGCTTCAGTGTATTTTAACTATGAAGTCTTTACAATATACATACATTGAATTAATATAAAATGTAAATCTATTTAAAATGTTTATCAAGTAAATCTTATCAGATACTAATAAATAAATAAATGCAATGCATATTTTGAATGCACGAACAAAATTCTACGAATATTCAAAATTTAAAGAAATATGTGTGTATACAGGAAGGTGTATTCATGGTCTACTCATGTACATACATATACGTATATTCATACGTATGGATATACAAACATACATGTATGCGTGTATATTAACACTCTTGACAACTCTGGTCATTCATTGACGCAATCACCCTATTTAAGTCTGTACTTTTGTTCAAACTTATGCACAGATACACACGTATGTATAAGCAAATACACAATATCAGCACATATGTATGTATGTAATTACACAATACGACTTTAAGTAAATTTTAATATAGCTACCCAAAACAAATATAACAAGAACAGAAAATATGACAAATTATGTTGATCAAAACCTGAACAATTTTCGTAAACATACACACTTGCATACACATATTTGTATGGTTCTTATGTACTCAAGCACTCAAGCGCTCATTATATCTCGATGCCAATTTAGCAGATAGTCACATACTGAAACAATAATTTTAATTTTGTAAAATTACTTTTAAATTTAGTTTGTGGAATTTTACATGTATCGATTAAAAATATTTTTTCAACTAAAATATTGTATATGCAGCCATATGTATATACAGATGTAAATTTTTAAACATATATGCACACCGATACAAAGTAGATACATACATGTATATGCATGTATGTTTTTCTGTATATATTAAAGCATGCACGTTTGTGCAAAGCCAAGCTACTACGTCGATTTCTCATATGTATGAACTTACATATACATACAAATTCAGTGAATGATTATGTCAAATTCAATTCGAGCTTGTTTTTTGGACAAAGCCTAAACTTTCATTACATTATATTGATCCTCAATAGTATATGAATACTCACGAAATGTTACGAGATAGAATCACCTTTTTTTAATCAACCACCTTTAATATTAAAACGCTTGAGACTACACGTTCAACGGGACGGGACAATTACTGCAGTATAAATGGCTGCTCTCCTAATGTTGCCACCTATTAAAATTTAAGCCGAGTTCGCAAGTTTACACCTAACTTTAGAAAAAAAAAATTGCAGCTATATAATAAATTAAAACATCAGTAACATTTTATAATAGCATTAGACTAACGCGAGCATTCTATAAATTTTAAATAACATCGGCAACAATTGCTTACATAAAATAAATGAAACGTGGCAACTCTACTTTTTCACTTATAACCATTCCTTTCTAACTAGCGAAACGAATGGGACAGACACATAGACACACTTTAAATATATATACATGTGTTTGATAAATTTTAATGGCTATAATAATTATGAACATAAGGAGTTCAGGCATTGGAATATGGATTTCTATATTACAATTAAAACCGGTGGCAATATATTATTTTGTATTCATTCTTTTCACCTATTTAAAAAACCCACTTGCACTCTCGCTCACTCTTTTCTTTAATGTTGTGTGACCATACAAAATTTATTAAAAGAATCTCAAAAATTTAGTTAAAAATCTGGGAATAAAATAATGCCCAATTTCCGCCACAGCAAAAATTACATATTTAATATTTATATTCTAATTTATTTTGGAAAATAGTGCGCTTTTTAATAAAAACTAAGTACTCAAATCAACGAAAGTTTTTTTTCCAGCTATGAAAAAAAAGCGGGAAGCAATTAACCAACACACATTTTTTGCCGAGTGTGTTCTAAATGTGGACCAAAGATCAATAAAAAATAAATCTGAAAATTATATGATGGCGTTGCCACCTCTCATGGATGGATTGAAATTGAAGCCATGCTACAAACACGATCTATGCAAGTCAATTTTTGTAGGTTTTGAGATGCCAGGAGCATATTAATGGAATTATTGCAAAAAAATAAAAATCGTGGAAAGATGTGGATGCTGTTTCAAATAATATTCATATCATTTCATTTTATGTTTAAATACTAAAATTTAAAAATGCAACAAAATGTCAATTTATAACATTTTTAAAAAAAATTTTCAATTTTCACAAATATATTTTATATTATTATTATTCATTAAAATTTAAACAATTAAAATACAGGAATATAATGTATGAAGAATTGCAATAGAAAAATTTTTCATTGTATGTGTATATATATTACTTCGAAATAAAAAATGCAAATACATACTGTGTTGAAAGCTTATCGAACAGATTAAAATACGACAAAATTTATCGAAGCAGACAAACCAAAGGAAAACGATAATAAGGTCACAGGCAGAAACGAAAAACTTAATTTAAGGAGCCGCACCTCACCGTTGCAAACCTGGCCCATAATTCCTTTGTTTTACAAGTGCAACCATGTGAAATAAATACGAGTACACATATCCAGGCGAAACGATTCTAACATGAGACATAGCCTGAAAGCTGAAAATCGCATATACATACATACGTTAAAATCATTCACGTGTTCTGCTGTCGTTCTACGACTGAGCTACTGTTCGACTTGGCTCTATACGCTCTTTTAGTTTGCCAAGAACGAGTCGAAAGCTCTAAATCTTGTCTTCTACCTAGCCTTATTAACGTACATACGTTTCAGGTTTGTTTGTCTGCCCACCACTTACCCGTGTTTTCTTCGGCATCGTTTGACTGCTGCGGTTATTTTGTTGACATGACGTCTTCTGCTCTGCTGATGATGGTGGTTCTGTTTTTTTGAATATTGTGTTATTATTCTCAATTACTTAGTAAAGATATATTCTATTTAAATTTCAGCATGTGTGTATTCACCAACACATTCAAATACGCACGCAGCAGTACAAGACTGACAGAAAACGTTTTGACTTTCGAATGCAGACGCTAACGGACTGAACGCAACCGAATTTTCAGGCACAGTTTTGCTCGAGCCAACATGCAACTAAAATGTATCCTAATTTCTGAGAATACAGAAAACAGCGTGAGCATAAACTCTTGTAGGAGATGCCATATCTACGTATTAAATGGTTAGTGGCAAAAGGTGTGCAACAATAACTGTGTCATATATAATAACTGTGTTCCTTATTGATAATTTTTCAACCTACCTAAGCTAGTTCACTTATCATATGCGGATGAGAACTCGAATCCATCCACTTGGGGACTAAATCAGTGTTGGAAAATGTCACTTTATTTTGGCCGACAGTTTTGAATAAACATGGAAAATAATCCATCGACTAAATATATAAATAAGCTTAATATAATAAACAGAACAATCATAAAACAATCATATTCATTGAATTTGTGTATATCACTATCTAATAAATTGTTTGTAGTAATAATTTTATATACTGCCGTTACCAACCAAAAGGATTGTTCGCCACAACGTTTTAATGTAACGCTATATAACCGCAAACCAACAATAACCGATTTTTATCTTGATACTAGGAGTTGATCACAAATTGAGTGCATTTTCATAGCAAACCAATTATATAAACAAATAATATGCAATTGTTTGATTAAATTCGCACATGCCAGTTTCTAGAAAGTTTAATGTAAGTAGATCAGCAAAACTGTGCCTGTAAAATCGGTTGCAATTCAGTACAGACAGCGACAGCATTCGAACTTCAAAATTATTGCTATCAGTCTTGAACTAAGAACACAACGGAAAGCATGGGTACTATATTGAAAAATGCAATTGTGATGAGCTGTTGGTTATTCTTATAAATTGCAATTGCTTTAATTATTATATTTTCGAGTCTCATTGCTCTTGTCGATAGTCTTTGAATATTTTTTTTATTATTATTGGCACCGTACACAATTTGGTCGGGAAAATTTGTATAGCCTTTGACACCAAGAGTTTTTCTATGTGAACGTTTCCTAATGTTTAAGATGTTACCGACAATACAGGCAGCGGGTTAATTTAAGCGAATATTAATTTAGGCAGTCAAGATATGGTCCTCATCGCTGTCTATGTTGATACAAGTATCTCGTCTGAACTTGTGGATTATGGTTTTCATATAGATAATGAAATTGTAGCAGTAAAGTTTATATATAATCTGTTCTTACATACAAAAACTTGACTTTTCTCATTGTTTTATTTGATTTCCCCAAAACTTAATTCTGTGAATATCTACATAGTTTTCTTGTAGCATTAAACAAGTATTCTACAAGGGTTTTGAGCTAGGTCTGACTTTAAATATAGAATATATTCTAGGTTGCAATATGATATAGACTTTCTTCGAATCCTGACAAACTTAACATTTATTAATTTCTGACAAATGTTAGCCCATGTCTTCAGGGGATTTTTTAATGTCCTTCTACCTTATGGATTCCGGAGATACGAAATTATTTGAATATGCTTTAACCTGTGTGATTCACATAAATTATATTAATATATCTATATTGTTAATATTATACTTGGTATTGAGTAGAAAAACCAATTTGTTGTTGGGTTTCATTTATTGCATATCCGTTCGTGTTTCATTTCATATTGAATGACATTAAAACACTTTCGTACAAATAAAATACATGTGATTGGTGTATAAATAATACATATTAAATACAAAATTTCAAGATATAATCAGCCTACAATAAATGCAAAGGTTTTGGTTTTAAGTATAATTAAATACTACATACAAATATATAATTTGTTATATATGAAAGGTAAATGTTTACCTTTTGGACTGCTAGATTATAGATTTTTATCGTACTTTTGTAATGAAGTTTTTTCTAAATTTTGAGAATATTAATGAATTATATAATTCGAGCGATAAATATGTATATACATGTGTGAATATGCGCTTGTGTTAAAATTTAAAAATATAAAAAGATATTAATTAACGACTTCAGCCTCAACTACACTTAAACAGTATTATTTATGTGTTTGTCCTTTTTACCATAACAATGTACATGTATTGAATAAGAGTGTTATAAGATTAGAGAATCATTTGATGCGCACGCACGATCTATGGTTAGAATGCTCAGGAGGGACAACATAATATAATAAAAATTCTTCTCTTGTAGCGATGGGAATAGTTTGAATGTACAAATCCCTTTATAATTTTGATTCACTATATTTGTTAAATTTAATGAAGTGTCACTTGTCGTTAGTCAAAATTAATACTGTTGTACCTTATAAAAGTGGACGAGAATAAATGTAAAATCTCTTTAAACGTCAAATCAATGTTTTTCTTTTCATTTCATGGAAATATTTTGTAAGTAAAATCTTTTTTAGATTTCTTCACATTATAGTAAAGTAGATATTTAGAATGTATTCAACAAATAGTTCAATTAAACATAATGAGAATTTAAAAAAAAATCTATTGAAACTATCTTGATTTAATATTTTATGTATAATATTCTAAGTTTGTAGTTTGGATAAGTATTGTATTTTGTATAAGCAGATACTTACAATTAATAGACTACACATCTTGCTTAATTTTAAATGTAATTTATATTATTTTGTATGTCAAACAACTAAAAGGTTTGTCGACGTACATCAATATTTGTATAGATTATATGTATGTCTGTACATCTTAAAATTAACCGGCTATATTATTGTATCAAGTTGTCGAGCCTGATGTAAAATCTTCTTTTGGTGCCCCACTAATGTTATACCCATATCGGATAGCTGTTGAGCTGTTAACCTTGAGATCTACAATGATATATGTGAAAATTTAAAAGCATATATTTTGTATATAATTTATTACCTGTTGAGCACTCATTAAATTAGCCTCTTTGAAGTGTTGACTGTACCTGGACATTTTGATATTCTCTAGCCATAAATCGGTGCTAATGAAAATATTATGACCACGCTGTGTCTCCAATATATGCGTAGCATCATTTTCTGGCGAACTACGTGTGGTAAGCAATGATTGAGGTTGTCTGGCTAAATTATCTAATGTTGAGACAATGCTAGCAAATGTTGGTCGATGAGTTCGCTGTTTTTGCCAGCAATCCAACATTAGCTGGTATAAAGCTTCTGGGCAATCCATCGGAGCAGGTAGGCGATAGCCCTTCTCTATGCTTTTAATCACATCCTGCAAAATTTAATTTTATTCAATAATTCTTTCGAAGATTAATGCACATACCTGATTTGACCAGTTCCAATAAGGTCGTTCACCATATGACATAACTTCCCATAATACTACTCCATATGACCAAACATCTGAAGCTGATGTGAATTTACGAAACGCAATTGCTTCTGGAGCTGTCCATCGGACAGGAATTTTTCCTCCCTACATAAAACATAAATAATAAAAAAACTAATTATTTTTAAGCAAGTGTTTTAAAGAGTTATGAGAGTGAGTAGACAAGAACGTAGTGAATTAAACATATACATACATTCTACCAAGTTTTACCAGCTTTAACCACATAATAAACAATTTGTAAAATGTAATTGTACTCGTAAGATATTTTATATTTTATTTTAAAAGGTGACCAAAATATATAATAATATATATCATTGGTATTATATATATTAGCTTGGTTAAGATGATAATTATAATAATAATATAAGCATATTTTTCGGTATAAATTTCTTTAATTCAGGATAGGGTTATGTTGGTCCTCATACCTCTTGTACTTACTGCCTCCATTCAATAGGGACTAACTTTTGCGAACGAGACCTCCTTATATTTATGCCATCATGGTGCTACCAATTACGATTTTTTTTTCGTAATATATTTTTGTTTTTAAATTTTAAATTGTACGTAGCGCAAATTATGTATTTTTATTTTTTGGTGTGGTTTTTTTCGCTGTTTGTGTTCAGATATACTTAAAAGCTTTGACATACATACATGCTTAACTAATTTCCCTTTGTTTTTCTGTATGAAGATCTATTGAAAAAGGTCGGAAATAGACTGTTTCTAATCAAAATTTCCATCGAAGTCATAAATTCCAGCAGGTGTTGCTGCTTGGTGCACATTCGATAGTGAAAGAACCTGATTCAAGATTGGATCTGTTTGGGCTGCATACCCCGGACGCCGGACGCGCTGTCAGTTCTGACTTTAACAAAGCTTTCTTTTCCTTTCAGTGAGATATTTTGATGGAATTCAGAAATGATCTTCTTGGGATTTATTAGGGCAGTTATGTGAATGTTGAAATTCCCATGTTCATGGGTGATCGTTTTTTTAACACTTAATTTTTCGAAACATATATTTTTTTCGGAGCACAGTAAGAAAACTACTCTTATTCGATTAAATAAACACTTTTCATGGGCGAAATCAGTTGCAGTTGTTCCTGTTAAGTTATGTCAGTTGCAGTTGTTCCTGTTAAGTTATGTCACTTAGTGATATACTCATAATGATAGCATTCAATAAACCTAATAAAGTACACCTACGCTAGTAGTTTTGAGAAAGAAATATTTTTATTTAATTGGTATAGTTTATTATGTTTTTGGGATATTGTTTAAATTGGGGAATTGTATTGTTTTGGTATAGACTCAAAAAATACTATACTTTGATTCTCGCTCCCAATTTTTTATGTATTGTTGTTTTTGTACTTGTTAATTTATTTTAAGTTCTTTTATTTACAAAAATAATACTTACACGAGTTGTATAGGCATCACTGGCATTTTCAATTTCTCGCGACAATCCAAAATCAGCAATTTTACAAATAAGTTGGGCATCTACTAAAACGTTGCGTGCTGCTAAGTCACGATGGACATAATTCATGTCGCTAAGGTAAGACATTCCACTGGAGATGCCACGAAGCATCACAATTAACTGTAAAGTTTGAAATTTGCCATCATTTACACGAAGAAAAGTATCCAAACTGCCATTTTCCATATACTCTGTTATAATCATTACTGGATTGGAACGCGTGACCACCCCTTGGAGATATATAACATTTGGATGGTCAAACTGTCCCATTATTGAAGCTTCTGTCAAAAAGTCACAACGTGCTTTTTCCGAAGAACCTTAAAAGTAAATTTTAATATGAATTTTACCATTTAAAAAAATAGTTGGAGGATAATCTAAAGTTCAAAGCAAACATTCACAGTTTGAAAATATGCAAAAATCATACCAGGTTTTAATGTTTTAATTGCTACGTCAATATCCTGTATAAAGTTGGGCGGAATTTTAAGACGTCCTCTACATACATCACCGAATTCTCCGCCACCTAAAATAAATAAGATCATCATTTTATAAAATCAAGAAAGCTACAATCTAGAGTGCTTGACTGTGAGATACCCGCCACCCATTTTTACTGAACAAAACTAAGAGCAACGACCACTGAAATATACTATTTTTCAAGAGAATATCACTTTCAAAATTATTAGCTGCAATTTATTCATTTTATTGAATAGCATTATTATATCACAGAGTGGCATAGCATCAGAACAGGTGCAGCTGCGCCTGATTTCACCCATTAACAACATTTCTTGAATAACTGATGTTAATTGTCCGACAAAATTTACAGATATCATTAAGATGGTAATTATGATTGTGTGTGTCAAAAATAACGTTCTAACTTGAAATGCACGCTTGTAATAGTCTCTGAAAAGCAGATTTTTGTATTGATAGACAGACAGACATACAAACTTGGCTCGGCTGTTTACTCTGATCAAGAATATATATACTTTATGTTGGATGTGCTTCACTTTTGCCTTCTACACAATGGGTAGACGGGTAAAATTAAGTAATTTTTAATTTTTCATAAAATGTACCAATTATTGCCTCGATTGTAATGTAATTTGCATCGATTTCACGCGCGAATTCCCTGATTGCTTGATTTGGATCTTCATATGTATGGGGATCTACATAGCTCCGACTGTTCCCAAATAATGGAGTGGTCACTGGAAATGAAAATATTATTGGAAAAATAACATATTAACCGAATAAAATATAAAGTGAAATGTTAGTTCATGTATGATAAATACAATTTTAAAATTGAATAAGCGAACTTTTTTCATGAATATTTAAGAATTTATTCAGAAACATGCATTAAAACCCGTTCACCAAATGAAAACATAGAAATAAATTAATAATATACCATTCGAATGTAGAGTCTTAACAATTGGAGTTGTATCCATAGCATTTACTAAAAATACAAATAAATTTTTAATGAATATGGATCTTAAAATAAATGATTCGAAAACTATTCGAAATTTAATCTAATTATTTTTTAGACTCTAATTATTAAAATTTCATAAGCCCAGTTTCCTGTAATTTAATAAGAGTTGGAATTATACAATCTGACAACCCTGGCAACACAAAATATAAAATATGCTTTATTTTTTAATTTAAAGAATAATTAAAAGGTTAAAGTCGATATTAATTTGAATATATGTATGTATGACATATATCTATATAGTATATATGTATGTGGACACAAAAATAATCATATAAACTTACTATATGTCACAACGAGTCCTTAAAAAGGTTTGGATGTTGGTTCATAAATAAAGGGATTCGGAATACAAACAGATTGATATCATTATTTTTCAAAAATTTTCTTATTTTGCTCTGATAAACTAACTATAATTTATATTCTAATTTGCGGCAAATTACTATAAACGATTATTACATTTTAATCACTTTCAAAGTTTAAAATTCAATCATGGCAAAAGGTGATCCTAACTTTATTAATGAACAGTTAAGAAAAAATTTAATAGTACCTTCATTGCTAGCGTAATCTATTGGTAATGGAAGATGGTTAGTGGACTTTTTGTCAAGCTCATCTTGGTGTTTGGATCTCATAAAATAAACAGTCGCTACAATAAAAACCACCAACAAGAATACACCTGTAACAATTGCTCCAGCAATAAACCGTATTTGTATTGTGTCCTCATAAACTGAAATAGAAACCATGATTGAAGAAAATGGTTAAGACATTTTAAGTACATTTTTCTAAATATTAAATCGAAAAATTTACCTGAACCAACAGATGGATGGGTTTGAGCATAAACCATATTGCTAAATGATCCAAAACCATTGATTGTTTTACAGCGTACTTGAAAACCATATTCGGTATTATCAATCAGCCCATCTATATGTACTTTGGTGTCTTTTGTGTTCAAGGCAGTTTTGTTAATGGAATCCAAATCGGATTTAGGAAACCAGCGAACTTCATACAACTCAATTGGTGTATCACTCTGAACAGGCTTATCCCAAACTAGATCGGCATCTTTACTAGTTATTGCTACGACTCGTAAATTAAAGACAGTTGAAAACATAACAGATTCCGTGGTAAAAACAATTTCGGCATAATTTGTTTTAATTTCATTTGGATCAAACTGGTGACTGTTAATATTTGAAAATGCAGAAACATTGTTTAATTGATTTTCTGTATTTAAATATGTTTCGTTGCTGTAGATTCCGTTTTCAACTAGATAGGTAATGCCATTTGCCGCGTGAATCTGCACTGTGTACGTGGTTACTGGATCTAAATTCGTGAGGGTAACTTTTGTTTCATTGAACGTGTCCGTTGATGGATTGAACATGACATTAGAGCTACATATAGAGCAACGTATTTTATATACGACGTCACTTCGAAATTTATCCATTCCATTTGCAATCAATAGAGGATCCTCCTTTACGGAGGCAGTCCAGGAAATTATAGCACTAGTTTGGTCAATAAATAACAGTGTTAGATTTGTTGGAGATGCTGGTGGCTTATAACAAGGCATGTGTCCGCCATCAACAGGATGTCTAAAGAATCCTGATTTGCATTTACACAGCGGAGATCCCGTTTTGGAGCTGTTCGAATTTGGTGGGCACGGCACACACTTGCGTACTTCTGCCGATCTGAACGTTCCAGCAGGACACTCTGCAAAAATATTAAGTTTACTTATAGTACCAAAAGATTGAAAGGATGTCTAAGGATTCATATATATTTACACTCTATTTCTGACTTAGTATAAATCAATAAAAAAGCTACTGAGGATTTTTCTCGATTGCGCGATTCAAGGAAATGCAACAAAAATTAAAATTATTATCAAAATATACCTTTTTTATACCAAAAATATGCTGATAAGGTAGCAAACTCTACCAATATAAACTTGTTTGCTTTTACATATAATATATCTATGTATATTAAACACCATATCTGATAACTTATGACTTTCTTATTTCTTGTATTTCGTTTCCGTTAATGGAGCTTCCTGGTTAATGAAGTCAAAGATAGTTGAAATCACACTAGTTGAAATCATTTATTATATATGTTAATATTTTAACAACAAAATTTTATTTGTAACTCTTTTTCATTATTGTAAGTAAGTAATTGGTATTATCATTAAATTTAATAATATTGTTAGAGTATGCACATCGTTATTAAGCTATAGTAAAATTAAAGATATTAATCATAAACAATTTATTTCTCATTTGCCCAGATTTTAAAAAATCATTTTAATTTCCCAATAGAAGCAGTTTTATCTAAATGATCTAAATAAAATTATCAGGAACAAAACTGCAGCAAAATAGAAAACAAGTAGGAAAGCTAATGTCAAATTTGAATTTCGAATTGAGATAAAAAGAGCCCCGGAATATCGTTTTTTTTTTTTTTGAGAATATGCTAAGCAATATACCAAAAATAATACCGCAATCTAATACTGTAAAAATTATTAGATTGTCTGCATTTTACTATAAAAGTATTTTACTTTAAAAGTATTTTTTGAATAACTTCACTTCTTGAAAAACATGATTTTTTATTGATTTGCGGTGACGGGTAAGTGCATGACCAAATCTAACCCAAACTTTCAAAAGTGGTTATATTACTACGTATTGTCACCAAATGTGGTAGCTCTAGCTCTTGTAGTCTCTGAAATCCAGGTATTTGTATAGACAGAGAGGCAGACGGAGAGCTACATATATCATCTCGGCTGTTGATGATGATCACGAATAAAAATATTTCGTGTGTTTCTACCTTTTGGGTAGGCGGGTAAAAATTTATTATTATTATTTATTTTTTTATTATTCAGGATTTAAATCTTAATCGAAAAAACAAAATTTCCTGACATTATTTATCGGTCAATGAAATTACTTCATAATTTCTGCTGGGCAATGATCGTAAAGTGACTTCTAATAGTTCAATGATATCTATGAGTATGGCGGCCACTCCATTAAAGGTACATTTTGATCGGCAATCCACTTCTTTACCACTCGAGCGTTGTGTATTGGGTTGTTGGAACGTCCATAATAATGACCCAAAAATGTTAATAAACTGAGGAAAAGCCTTTTGGAGAAGTTCCTTGTAGCGAATGCCATTCATTTTGGAATAAACAAACTCGATATCGACAGATCCATAGTAAGAGATGGCACCCCACACCATTATGCCACCCTCACGACTATGGTGACGGGTCAAATGGTGCTCTTATTAATATGTCATGAAAGTAATAGTTCAAATCATCTGGTCCATCCAAATTAAAGCGTTTTTTGTCCGAAAAATCCGTTTTATACCATTCGGTCGTCCATGCCATATGATTCCGGGCAAAGTCGAGCTTTCTTAAGAGCTTTGGTTAACGGTAATTATACCCGCCTACCCAAAGGGTAGAAGGGTATTATGGCTTTGTGCCGACCGAAAATGTATGTAACAGGCAGAAGTGAGCATCTCCGACCCCATAAAGTATATATATTCTTGATCAGCGTCAACAGCCGAGACGATATAGCCATGTCCGTCTGTCCGTCCGTATGAACACCTAGATCTCAGAGACTATAAGAGATAGAGCAACAAATTTTTCGCGACAGTATGTCTTATTGTTGCACGCAGATCAAGTTTGTTTTTGATTTTGGCCACGCCCCCTCCCGCCCCCGTAAATCGAAAAAAACCGAATTGCAAGCGTCGTTTTAAACCTAGAACGTTAAATTTTGGTATGCACAATACTAATCACCATGTTACAATCGGATAAAAAACACAGAAGTTATTAAGATATTACTTTTATAAGGCGTTACCACGTGCAACTGCTAGTGCTGCCTAGCTAGTTGCTATGACACTCCGCGACATAATAATGGTGTTCAATAAGCCAACTAAAGTGCCGCCAAGCTAATAACTTCGAACAAAGAAAATTTTGATATATTATTTTGGTATTTTTAGTATATTTTTTTAAAGTATTTTTTCAGTATATTTTTATACTGTTATATAAATATAATATTTTGATGGTAAAATTGGGTGGCGGGTATCTCACAGTCGAGCAAACTCGACTGTAGCTTTCTTACTTGTTTTTTTTTTAGTTTTAAGCTCTTCAGGTGTTTAGCACTTCTTATAACTCGGCGTACAGTAGATATACTGGCTTTATCTCCAAATTTTGACAGAATATTCACCGCAGAGCATTTTGAGTTTGAGGCTTCTCGCAGAATTCTTCGCTTTTCGCAAGGCGTGACTGCTTGTCTATTCGGAGATTTCATATTACTTCCATAATTTGATGGATTTTTTAAGATGAGATTTTTTGGCAATTTGCCTGGTTGACAAATTGCTGTCTCGATATGCTTATATTTTGCCCTTTTCCTCGGGAGTTAATATTTTTCCACGACCCATTTTATCTTTGTAAATACAACAATTAATTGTGCATTGAAATTATCACATTTACTCTGCGCATCCCATCAGAAACTAAAATGCTAGCCTATGAGTCTATTCCAATGACCGCCGAAAAAGATCTTATTTTCGCATAGCGCAAAGCAAAATTGAAATGCACAATAACTGTAATATTTCTATAGCGCATGTTGTGTCTCAAACTTTGCCTAATATATCATTGTACACAACAACAACAACACAACAAATATAACTGTAATCGCTAACTGTATAAAAAAGGTATTCAAAGAACAGAAAAATTTTGCTGAATCTATTTCATTGATCGGGAGTGTATATTCAGTCGACACAAAGTTATAATAATAGCCTTCTACCCTTTGGGTAATTTTAGCTTTAAAATTGCGCTTGCTATTAGGTTTTTTGCGATTTACGAAAGCAGAAGGGGCGTGGTCAAAATCCAAAACAAACTTGATCTGCGTGCAACAATAAGACACACTACATTCTCTGAGATCTAGATGTTCATATGGACAGACGGACATGCCTATACCGTCTCGGCTGTTAACGCTGATCAAGAATATATAATATATGCTTTATGGGGTCGGAGATGGTTCCTTCTGCCTGTTAAATACATTTTCGGTTTGCACAAAGTTATAATACCCCTTCTACCCTTTGGGTAGGCTGGTATAAAAACAATGCGTCTTATAATTCTGATATGAACCTCAGTAGAGTGACGTGAGATGGCCGTCAAACCGGCGCCTTACCGAACAATCACCACAAAATTGTCGAAATTGATACATACATTCATCACTTTTATTATTTTTTTATTGCTACTCATTAATACATACTAAATACTTCACAGATTCGGGAATCTCTCCTTCTGACTGTCACATTGATTCGGACAGGTTAACAAATGTTGTCACTCACCTGTACAAGTGTTATTAATTTCATTGGGCTCAAAGCCTACTTTACATCGACATCCACCAGTTAAAATGGTCCATTTACCATCACCCTTGCATAGGTATGTAGGGGTTTCATATGGCTCTGAGTTTTCAACGCAGGTTCCATTTTGCTTCTCAATTATCGTAATCTCTCGTCCAGTGGGAGTCTCGTTAAAGTGAGCGAAATTTTCGGTAACCGCAGGGCAGGTTATATAATAAACTTTAACAGCTAGTACACTTATGCAAGCTCCCTGGTCGCGAAATGCAAAATATACTCCCTTTTTGTTGACGGCTATACTTTTTACTTCGGTATTAATATCAACATCAGAGTTTTGATTAAAACGTCCTTCGCCAGCCGCTATGCGAGCAATTAATTTGTAACTATCCGTTTGCCATGGAGGTGGCTCTCGTGTCGCTGCATCAAATTCGTAAAACAACAAGCTGAATGTTTCTTTGCAAGACAAAGCATTCCCTTTTAACATAAAGTAAACATTAGCAAATTTAACGATTTTTTAACATATATACTCATTTTACCTGGAAATAGTGAGCAGTCTCTTATTGTAAATTGAATTTCTATGTAAAGCCGATTAGCGGGACCACGGTCTATAAACGGTGACCAGAGCCAGTTGTTCACATTGTGATAAGCAACATCGCACACCACATAACTGCGCCAATTAATGCCTTTGACAAAATCTGTAAAAGACTCTTCTACCCACTGCGAATATACCATAAGCCATTACGTATCACCATGTATAATGTTAATATATTTTGGTTTGTTATCAAGGCTACATCCTAATTTACAGTTATGTATTTTTGTCCATTAAATACTTACACCTGGGGTTTGAGCTTGAGGCCCATACGGGTACCTAGTCCATTCCAATGTTGCTTCTCTCGTTGTGTCCAACAAAACAACTACAAAGAAAAGTAAAAAATGGTTAGTTTTATAATATTGCACTTGACTTCGAGATGCCCTCAGATCACTGGTAGTTATCCAAACAAATTTTCGTGAACACATTTATGGGTATCAAAACCCATATACAAGGGGACTAACAATAGTTCGCTCAGTTGATGATTTTAATAAATAAGAAAGACACAGTCGAGCTTGCTCGACTTTGAGATACGCTCCACCCATTTTTACTGAATGCAACAGTCACTAAAAAAGAGACTACGGAATACAGTATTTTTGGAGAATATAGAAACAATATAAGAAGGGTTATGCCAGTTGGAAAATGTCCTTAAAATTAACATTTCATTACGATAACGATCCAAAACACATAAATAAATTGGACGTAAGACGATTTTTCCAAGCAAGGATCGATGTAATGGCATGTCAAACTCAATCTCCTGATCTGTTATTTAGTATAATTAAGTTTAATAATAAGATATGTTTTATTTTGAAATTGTTTTTGTTTAAACTGCTGTTTCACTAAACACTAATTGTTTTTGTTTTTTTATTATTCTTCCTAATTTGAAAAATACTCGGCAAATGAAATAAAAATATTAAGCTATGTAAAAATGCATTATAAATCAAGTAAGAAAGCTACAGTCGAGTTTGCTCGACTGTGAGATACCCGCCACCCAATTTTACCATCAAAATATTATATTTTTCAAAATACAGTAGAATCCGGTTATAACGACTCCGCTTATAGCGTTAGTCCGGTTATTACGACGGAAACTCGATGGCTTGGTTGGTCCCTATACAAAGTTATGTATGAAAGGACCTCCGGTTAGTGCGTCTTCCGTGTATAACGACGTAAAATCGTCGGTCCCTTGAAAGTCGCTATAACCGGATTATACTGTATACTGAAAAAATACTTTTAAAAAATATACTAAAAAATACCAAAATAATATATCAAAATTGTCTTTGTTCGAAATTATTAGCGTGCCGGCACTTTAGTTGGTTTATTGAAAACCATTATCGCGGAGTGTCATGGCAACTAACTAGGCAGCACTAGCAGTTGCACGTGGTAACGCCTTATAAAAGTAATTTCTTAATAACTTCTGTGTTTTTTATCCGATTGTAAACAAATTTTCAGAGATCATTAAGATGGTGATTAGTATTGTGCGTACCAAAATTGAACGTTATAGGTTCAAAACGACGCTTGCAATTCAGTTTTTTTCAATTTGCATGGGCGGAAAGGGGCGTGGACAAAATGAAAAACAAACTTGATCTGCGTGCAATAATTACACACACTATTCCGAAAATTTGGTTGCTCAATCTCTTATAGTCTCTGAGATCTAGGTGTTCATACGGACAGACGGATATGGCTATATCGTCTGGGCTGTTGACGCTGATCAAGAATATATATACTTTATGGGGTCGGAGGTGCTTCCTTCTGCCTATTACATACATTTTCTGTCGGCACAAAGCCATAATACCCTTCTACCCTTTGGGTAGGCGGGTATAAACATATTTATGTTGTAGCATAATGGTTTTCATAATAGGATTTTGCATTGCAACACAATACCTGCATCTGATTTCAAACTCTAAAAGTATTTCTTAAATAATATTGTGGTTATTGTCCGATCGTGACTATATTTTTAGAAATCATTAAGATGGTGACTATTTCTAGCTTTATAATTACCCTTTCCCTCACAGACAGACACACGGACATAGCTATGTATATCCTATCCACTTTTGGAAAAAAATATATACATATTTATACATACATATCATTTGTCATCATAAATGTCAAAAATTGTGTCTATTTTTAATGAATACGAATCTTTTGTTTAGAAAAAAATGTTTGGAACCAAGTTAATAATTTTTAATGTGGTATATTTCTTTATATTTTTTGTATATTCTCGAAAAATATAGCATTTCGATAGATCTGCGTGCAAGAATAATACCCGTCCACAAAATTTAGTTGCTTTATCACTTATAGTCTCTGAGATCTGAATGTTCATATTAACGGACATGGCTATATTGTCTTGGCTGTTGGCGCTGATCAGGAATGTACATACTCTTGGTGTCGGTGATGATTTATTCTGCCTGTTACATACATTTTCGATTGGCACAAAGTTATAATACCCTTTTGGATAGACAGGTATAATTACCGAGAATTTAACAGTGTCATTATTAGGCTACATACATATATGTTTGATAAATCTTTTCTAATTCCAATGAATTACAGTTACCGATGTGCTTACCTTGATCCGCATTTGTGTTTTTTAAATTGTACATAATTGCAATAGTTATAGAACAAATTAAATGTAAAATTGACAACTTATGTCGTACATCTGTGTGCATTTGTGTGGAAGCCATTTTGCGTCTGGAAGAAGTATCATAACTATCCTTTTTTATGCTGCCGAATTGTTGAAACTGATAATGCTTCGATTGCATTGCGTGTATAGTTAAATGCACTTTTCACACTTTCACAATGTCATGGCAAAAACGTATTAATTATTAAGCAGTTTGCATTTAAGTCCATTGGTTAAGATAACGACGATCAATTACTCCCATTTTTTTTATTACAGTTCATAATGAAAGCTGACGATTAGAGTAACGAATAAAATTAAATTATTAGAATTTAAACGTATTTTTAGAAATTCTAAAATTTTAATTTTAAATGCATATTGAATCTTTCATGCCGGGTTAATCAAATATCAATTCAATAAGGTCATTTCAACTAAAATAGTTCTTAGCACTTTTTAGGTAAATTGAGTCCCTACGGACACAGACTTTGTTATGTGTGTATGTATCTTCATAATAATAATGATGCTAAGCCAAACGTATGCACGCACATACATACATTGTTACCTATGCCAACTGACGGCCTAAATAATTATGTACAAACGTATATACAAATATGCATTATCACATACTTATATACATACACACATTACCTGCATACAATGCATACTTATATACATGTGTACACATTTAACATATTTTGTTTAGCATTTTAGAACTGTTCTCCACGCCAATTTATAACAAAATTGGGATAACGTGATCATTTGATTTAATTATGTACATTCATATGTATATATTTAGCTATTCACGAATCTACACGAGAAACAAGAATGATTATATGTGTATGCATGTGTTTATGTACGCATGTATACAGCCATCCATTCAACGAAGTGCTAAGTTTAATCTAGACCAGACAATAAGATTGTTTCTTTAACATAAACATAAACATATGTACTTTATCACTTAAATTGTTAGTTTTTGGAGGCTGTTTTTTTTTTAATTTTCCTTAGGTATACAGGTACATCTACACATTTCCAAAGCAAAACGACAACCTTGCCACTCTTTATTTTAACCTTGTTTAGTAAAACAATTTTCAATCTTTTGCAACACTTATTCTGGAACATTTTTCCATATAGAACAAGTTCAATGATATGTCGAATTGCTTTTTCGACACCATAATCACTAACCATATAATATATAGAAGCAACACCGCTTGCAATCCTTCGACGACCTGTCGCGTTTTTTCAAATCTCAGGAGCTAATTTTGTTGAATATTGTATCGTGCAGAGTAGTTCCCAAAAAAATCAGCTGCGATTAAGTCTGATAAGCGGCAACATTCGAACTTCAAAATGTTTGCCGGAAAGCACGGGCAAACGCCGCTTGCGTCTTGTTTCCTTTCATATTATTGGTGAATTCACATATATGTTAATTGTAATTGTTGAGCACGACAAATTGAGTTTATTATCAAGCGTTTGAAACTCAGATTTTTTCATTTCAGAAAGTTTTATCTGAATAGTTAAATAGTTTATGCTCTTCCTTTTTCCTATGGATAGCTTAGGCACCATATACATACATGGAAATTGTAGGTAATGGTATACGGTTTGATAGATATAATTTGTTTTTCCTGTTTCTCATTGACTGCTTGGATTGCTTTTGTTGTTTAACCCTGGCGCGTTTGATGAGTTATTTATTTACTTCAGTGTCCTTCTATTAAACTATTATTGAAAACGGAAAGAGCAAAAATAAAATTATTGTAAAGAACAAAATGTCAAATATTTCAATACGATTGAGTTTATAAATTTACAATCGACTGGAAAATAAAAAGAATGAATGTAATTCGGTAGCAAAAAGTCTTGTTAGTACTGTCAATTATCATGAAGTTTTTCGTATGTTATTTAGTTCTTCTGCGTACTTAGCTTCATAAAAAAATGGTTGCATCGTTTAAGACAAAAGAGTTTCTTTTGTAATCAGCAGTCACGAAAATTACATTACGCAGCAATGCGACTATTTTTACCTACATATTTTCATATTTTTAATCAAAAAGAAAAAAAATCCCCAGCGATCTTATGCACATAGTAAGTCGTATCAGGTCATACTTATACGAATAGTAAAATGCTTAATAAAATATATTAGCGATATTATAACAATTTTACTTTTATTGATAAATTTTACTTAAAAATTAATACACAATATATTAAATTTATTAATTTAATTCGTTATTTTCATGCATTCAAAGTTCGTTCACTTTCGCATCTTAAGAGTATGACCAGACAGTTTTAGGCGAAAAATACACTACAAAGTATACCCGGGCTTGAAAAATCAATATAATTTATATTCCATTATACTTGTGAATCGTTTATAAATTGAACTTAGAATCTTGGTATCAAAACGCACTTTTTTGAGGCTGTTAAGTTTGATCAATGTAGTATTGGGAGAACTACACTAAGCCGTGTTTTCTGTGTAAGTAATGCCATACTATCAACAGTGATTACTTTTAAGCAGGGTTTAATACCTATGTATATATGTTCAATACGTCAACATTTTACTAGATTATTAAAATTATTGTTATTCATATATCTACCCTTGCATAAATGGCTATATTGACTTTATCTAGACTTACTTTCATATAAATATATGTGAAATACATATTTATACATACACACATACCTAGGTATGTACATATGTATAAACAAACTCTGTTTTTCTTGCATACAAGAATAGATACATACATACATACCTAAAGAATTTATAATTATACATATATGTGTATGTATGTTTTCTAAGTGTATTAGGCCTACATATACAATGTAGATGTATTCACATATGTATTTATTTTGAAAAACAATAATCCAACATACATAAATATATGCAATAATTTTGATCTTACTAAATGCACTTTAAACTTTTAAAACAGTATGTGTATATATATATTTTTAGTAATTATTGGAAAGCCGCAACTGCTTGTATATTTTAAATTTTTTTCTATGGATAGAGCTCTATTTACCATAAATTTTAGTGAAAATCTTGGAAATTGTTCGATAGCTCCAACCCTGCCTACATAAAGGGTAAAAGGATATTATAACTTTAAGCCCACCGTAAATGTATGTATGTAACAGGCAGAAGGAGCCATTTCTAACTACATAAAGTATATTCATGATCAGAGTCAACAACCGAGACGATATAGCTATGTCCGTCTGTCTGATGTCTATACAAAACCCTGGATTTCAGAGACTATAACAGATGGAGCTTCGTAATGTGTATTGCCACTGTTGATAGTTTGTTTTAAAATTTGGCAATTCCCCTTTCCGCCCCCGGAAATCGATAAAATAAAAGCTAGGGTGCTAATTTTTGATACACAATCGTAATCAATATATTAACGATTTCTGTAAGTTTAGTTGCGTTCGGATAAAAGAGAAGTTATTCAAAAAAATACTTTTAAAGGGTGAGATCAGGTGACTAATCGCCTATGTACATACATACCTCCTATTCACATCTCGGTCTCTTCTAATTTTTTAAGAATTCAATTTTAAATTTCCGGAAATTGCATGAATTTTGTTGCTGGCTTCCCATTAATATGTATACATATGTATCGTTCGTTAATACAAAGGGCAAAAAACTGATAATAGTTAAACAGCCGTGCAATTGTAATAAGCTTTTTTATTCTATTTTTTATTGAAAAAAGCTATATTTATCCAGAATTTAAAAAAAAAAGCTTTTCTTGGAAGACACGTGTTTTTTTAATTCCCGCCTACGCTAAGGGTAGAAGGGTATTATAACTTTAAGCCAACCGAAGCTGTATGTAACAAACAGAAGAAAGCATCTATATTTTGGACACGCCCCCTTCCGCCCACGAAAATCGCAAAAAACCGAATTGTAAGCGTCATTTTAAACCTAGAACGTTCTACTTTGGTACGCACAATACTAATCACCATCTTAATGATCTCTTAAAATTTGGTTACAATCGGATAAAAAACAAAGAAGAAGAATAATGGTGTTCAATAAACCAACAAAAGTGCCGCCAAGCTAATAATTTAGAACAAAGAAAAGTTTTGGTATATTTTTTTAAAGTATTTTTTCAGTATATTTGTGAAAAAACTAAAATTTCGATGGTAAAATTAGGTGGCGGGTATCTCATAGTCGAGCAAACTCGACAGTAGCTTTCTTACTTGTTTTTTCTACAGTAGGCACAATTGATTGTTTTGTTTAAGAAAAATTTATTAGTGAAAACAATTTAGGTTACATATATTGGAACAATTAAAATTATTTTATTTTAAATGTAATGTATAACAATATTTGATTATTTTGCAGTTTTAAATTGGGCAGAAAAAAGCTGTAAATCAAGTATGAAAGCTACTTAAGAACTGTACATAAGAGTAATACTGTTAATGTATTTCAAAATTGGCTAGATTACGATTTTCTCGATTCGACACGAAAGGTCGTGGCTAAATCTAAACCAACAAATTTGTTCTGAAATCTATATGTTTACACAGAGAGACAGACACGAGGTGCAAACAACTTTGAGCGCAAACACGAATCCATTGACATATAACTAATATCTGATCTCAAGATTGTTTAATTTATGTTTTTAATGATAGATAGGTTCATCTTTCGCATATGAAATTGTTGTGGAATTCATGTAATAGAGAAAAGGGCTCCAACAAAATAAATTGTTTTGAAAGTGATATGTTTAGCTGGCGAATCAGCTGGTATACTTGCTAAATTTATTTAAAATGATGTTTATTTTTTCAACTTGTTAGTGTCCAAATTTAATATGGGAATTTGAGCAGTTCTCCGTTCAGAGCGCGCACTATATACATACATATATATGGACTTATTAGCGGCCACAGATATTTTTTCCAGCTGATTAGAATTTTTGAAAACTTTATTTTTTTACATTTAATCTTTAGCTTTTCATACACAAAGTTTACATATAGAATCACATAAATATTTCCTAGCAGCTAAAGGTTATTTTTTAACTGATTAGAATTGTTGTTCATTTAGTGTTTTTGTATATTCATTCAAATTTCATTAGAATATTACCGAACCAATTCCATGTAAAAATGAATATTATATATTCAACAAATTACGAATTTGTAATAAAGTACATTTTGTAAAATAAAGTAACGCATAGGGTATAAGGGTATTTTTACTTAATAAAAATGTACATGTACGTATAATAGGCTGATGGACGTCAACGATTTAATCATGTCCGTCCGTTTTGAAGTTGTTATACCCACCTATAGGGTTGAAGGGTATTTGTGCTAACCGAAAATGTATGTAACATGCAGAAGAAGGCATCTTCGACCCCACAACCTACATATATTCTCGATCAATGCCAACAGCTGGAATGAAATTCTTGGACGTTGACGTACTAACGGTAGTACGATCAAGTGGCCCAGCGACACCAAGCACTGGCTTATTAACACGCGGACCTAGGTAGACGCATAAAGTAAAGTAGTAAAGATTTTTATACCCGCCTACCCAAAGGGTAGAAGGGTATTATGGCTTTGTGCCGACCGAAAATGTATGTAACAGGCAGAAGGAAGCATCTCCGACCCCATAAAGTATATATATTCTTGATCAGCGTCAACAGCCGAGACGATATAGCCATGTCCGTCTGTCCGTCTGTCCGTATGAACACCTAGATCTCAGAGACTATAAGAGATAGAGCAACAAATTTTTCGCGACAGTATGTCTTGATGTTGTACGCAGATCAAGTTTGTTTTTGATTTTGGCCACGCCCCCTCCCGCCCCCGTAAATCGAATAAAACCGAATTGCAAGCGTCGTTTTAAACCTAGAACGTTCAGTTTTGGTACGCACAATACTAATCACCATCTTAATGATCTCTGTTACATCTCGGTTACAATCGGATAAAAAACACAGAAGTTATTAAGATATTACTTTTATAAGGCGTTACCACGTGCAACTGTTAGTGCTGCCTAGCTAGTTGCTATGACACTCCGCGACATAATAATGGTGTTCAATAAACCAACTAAAGTGCCGCCAAGCTAATAACTTCGAACAAAGAAAATTTTGATATATTATGTTGGTATTTTTAGTATATTTTTTTTTAGTATATTTTTATACTATTATATAAATATAATATTTTGATGGTAAAATTGGGTGGCGGGTATCTCACAGTCGAGCAAACTCGACTGTAGCTTTCTTACTTGTTTACATTTTGATAGCCAAGCAGGAGAGAAGATGTTAGTTTTTTGAGCTATCAGATGTAGTTTGAAGCTTAGAGGAATTAGTGGTAACATTTGAAAGTAAAATCGGTGTCCGATTTTTCTTATTTTTTATATAGTCAATGCCATCTGACCGTCCGTATAAACGAAGTCTCTCAGAGACTAAAATAATATATTTTTTTTTTTGCGCTCATATAAAGTTTGAAATGAATTGCAAGTGTACTTTCAAATCGAGAATGCAAATTTAGTTGAACAATGATCGGACAATATAAACAGAAGTTATTTAAAAAATAGCTTTATTTGGTGGAATGTACATATTCAGTGGTAATGTCACTAAATTACGTAGTAATTTTATTCTTAGCATATTTTTTTAAAATAGGATATTTTTTTCGTATTTCGTCAAAATGGATAGCGAGTATATCAAAGTCGAGAAGACTCGACTATAGCTTTCTTACATGCCAGTTTTAAGACGAAATCAATTAATTTGAGAATTCCCAAGATGAAAGATTGAATGATATTTGCAGAATTTACAATTTTGTGTGTTAATACATTTTCAGAGTCTTTAAAGGCATTGAATTTAAAAATATAAGAGTACTTAATTTTCGGCATTTCGAACTAATTTTCTTCGTTTTGTTTATAATAAATTTTGTGTTCACGCTATATACACATGCATATTTCTAGTTTAACATAAGTAACTTAAAACAAATAAAATGGAATTACGCAAAATTGAATATATATAGAATGTTTTGAAAACAAAAATGAAGTGCTCATGAGCTTCTTTTGTTAGTTCTCTTTAACTATTCTAGGAAAGCGTTAAAGTTCTGAAAAAATATTTTTTTTCTTTCAGAAAAATAAAAATTTATTAAGCTATAATTATCTTTTAAAAATTTAAACTGGAATTTAAAGTTATGCCACTATTTGGCAAAAAGGATTCTGGCAAAAAGGCCAAGTCAAAGGACACAAAAGACTTTAACAAGCAGGTATCAATTGAAGAGAAGTATAATCTCCATGGTCTATTGGGAACGTGAGTATCTTGAGAAACGTTGAATATAAGAAAATATATGTATGTTTAATAATCAAATATAATTCATATGACTACTACCACATAGAGGAGCATTTTCCGAAGTGCGCTTGGCTGAAAGTAAAGAAAGTCCAGGTGACCATTTTGCAGTGAAGATAATTGATAAAAAAGCCCTAAAGGGTAAAGAAGAATCTTTGGAAAATGAGATAAGAGTACTTAGAAGGTGAGCTACATATTATTATACTAAATATAATAAATGTTCTTTTGTTTTTAAGAAGCATTGAATTAATTGTCGTGTCCTTCACTAAAATTGTCTGGTCAAAATTATAGCAAATTATAAGGTACTTATGTACTTGTGAGAACTATGTATATAAATGAACAACCTGTATAGTATACATAAATGTATGTGTGTGGGCTATTGGCTTATCTTTCTGTCCGTATTTTCCGTTATATTCCTAGCATTTATTATTCCTCTTTCATGTGCTAAGTAATGGTATTTATCTTAAAAAATTGAAAAAACAAAATATATAAATTTTTACAATTTTTAGCTCTATAGCCATTCGTAAAAAAATTTCGCTTAATCCTTAAAAAATAATTCAATAATTATGTATATAAGGTAGATTTTGAGTGGGGAGTAAATAGTACTTTAAGCAAATAGTCCCTGGTTCGATTGGGCTCTTAAACATTTTTATTTCTTTACAATTATTATTTTAATATTACATAATAGAAACAGTCTCATAATACATATTTGCCCCCGATTTTTAAAATGAGGTGGTGGTGTGATGGGTAAGATAGCGAAGTGTAATGCAGCGGATTGTGAGTTTGAATGCTACTCGGGATAGTTTAAAATTTGATCTTTTTAATTGTTTGATAAATTTAAAATGATGATAAAATCAATATTAATCAACAAATCCTCTAATATTTTTGTCGTGTAAAAATGTCAATTCAACGTTATTTATAGTCAATTTAGCGGACATCTAATTAAAATGTCTCAGTGGTCCTGAGTGGCGTGTCGGACTTCAGTTCTAGGTTTAAGTCCGGTTTCGGATTAATTTCTTTTGTTTATTTGTTATTGAAATTTTTTTTTGTTTTATTGTAATTACTACGAACTACGAAAATCCATGGCTTCATAGAATCAAATCTTGACTGTAGCCGATCCTACTTGTTTTTATTTGTTTTAATTGAATTTAATTATTTTAATATTTTTATTTTACCTGTTTCGTTTACATTGCATGATGTAGTTGCTACTGTTAGATGCTAAGTTCTAATTTCAGGTCTCTCGAGTTTCTATAATCTATCTATATAAGCGTATTTGTATCAGTCGAGTAGACTCATTTTTGTTGTACCTTAGTAGAGGGTATTATATTTTTGTAAAGGTGGGTATAAGAATACATAGAAGATTCCAAAATGGAAATATATTTTGGATCCGAAACTTCCTCTGAATGTCCGTTGAACAAATATAATAGTTTTGAAGTATTTTTTTTTTAATTGGGAGAAGTGTGCTTTTTGTTGTACTCTATGCGTTAATATATCATACAGCTGTCATTCGTGGATGTTAAGCACAACCAAAATTGATTTTAATTTTAGAGATTTTGTCAAAAAACTATATTGACTGACCAGATTTGGTTAAAATCTGAATTCTATTATGTCATTAAGATCTTACATGGTCAGTCCAATAATATGTAGGAAGATCAAGGATTACTAAGATACAGCTGTTTTTAAAAAAATCGCATCAAAATTAAAATCTCAGAAGTTATCTTATCTCTACTTGGGTATTCAATCTTCGGTATTTCGGAGATAAGTTTCGTATTTTTTTGTGTTTATTTTTTATTTTTGAATTTTTTGTTGTTTAATTTTAAAATCTTTCTTCGTTTAAATTGCCTTCTTTCTATGTAGGTTCAGTGCAAATCATTTTGATGGCAACAGTTCGAATGGAACGCGGTGAGTTAAGACCCCTGATCCCACACCATTTTGGAGAATTTATCATATAACTTTCAAGTAGTCAGTCTTCTCTGCAGTAACTTTAGTATCGTCAAACTTTGTAATATTCGGCACCAAGAAAACAAGTTGATTACATGTAGTTGTGACAAATTTGAATGACTGATTGACCCCTTCTCACATTATGAAGCCAGTAATCTCTATTTTTAATATGAATTGCATTATATTAGCAACAAATGATGTCGTTATATTTATACTTTGTGACCATGGTTCTCATTATATTTACAGACTAACTCATCCAAATATTGTGCAGCTTCTTGAAACATACGAAGATAAGGCAAAAGTATATCTAGTTATGGAACTGTGCGTTATTTTCCATAATTATTTATTTGCATACAATTGAACTCACTATTATCTTTATTTAGAGTCACCGGTGGAGAATTATTTGATCGGATTGTGGAGAAGGGGTCGTACACTGAAAAGGATGCATCTCATTTAATAAGACAAATCTTAGAGGCTGTACACTATATGCATGAACAGGGTGTCGTACATAGGGATCTCAAGGTAATTAAAATACAGGTATATAATTTGTTTATAGTATATTTGCAATTTTAAACGCATTTGATACAGCCCGAAAATCTATTATACTATAGTCCGGACGATGATAGTAAGATAATGATTAGTGATTTTGGATTATCAAAAATGGAAGATTCTGGTATAATGGCAACTGCTTGCGGAACACCAGGATATGTTGCACCAGAAGTGCTTGCCCAAAAGCCGTATGGTAAGGCTGTTGATGTCTGGAGTATAGGCGTGATATCCTATATACTTCTCTGTGGGTATCCCCCATTCTACGATGAAAATGACGCCAATTTATTTGCGCAAATTCTTAAAGGTATGGTAGAATACTTTACAATGAATGTAATTAATAAAGTTGGGGTAAAGACTAAATAATAATAATATTAAAATCACCTTTCGATATCTTTTAATATAAGATTAATGGATGTATTTTATGTTTAGGTGAATTTGAATTCGATTCGCCTTACTGGGACGAAATTAGTGAATCAGCAAAACATTTCATAAAAAATTTAATGTGTGTTATTGTTGAAAAGCGATACACATGCAAACAAGCATTGTGTCATCCTTGGTAAGTAATTTCTAAACATTAATAATTCACTATATTTGCATTTTAATTTTTATTAAGGATATCGGGCAATGAAGCAAGCAGCAAAAACATTCATGGAACTGTTTCGGAACAGCTTAAGAAAAACTTTGCAAAGTCAAGATGGAAGGTATGTTAGTAAGGTTAGTTTGTGTTTTGTAACCGACCTTTTTCTTAGAGCTGTATTAATCATAAGTGGGTATTATAACATAGATGTGTTTATGTATGTACCTAACAACTAGAAAGAAGCAATTTCGACCCTACAAAGTATGTTCGTCTGTTAGTTCTTGTAACTCAAGTCTGGGGTTTCAAAATTAAAACTGTATAGTCTTGTTTAATTATCTTAAATCAATAATTATATACACGGGTATTTATCAAAACATGAACATAAATTAAAAAATAACATGTTGCGTAATTAGGTAATACCGCTCATACAATCTCTGAGATTTAGATGATCATATAAATACGGATCATATAAACGTAAATCTTTGATATTATGGGGTCGGACATGCTTTATTATATCTGCGACATACTTTCTCGAGTATCTTTTAACTTAGTATTTGCTGAATGTAAGTCATATATCATAGGTCGGATACTAAACACATGTACCAACACCAGATGCTTATATGTATATCTATATATTTGACTATATATTTTTTTTCTTCAGCAAGCATATTACGCAGCGACAGTAATCCGACAAATGCAGCGAATGGCGTTAAGTAGTAACAACACTACCAATGTAGTTGATGAACCATCATTCAATAATATTTCTGGTAATGGTAACGAGGGAAGTTTGGCTGCAGCTGACACTGGTGGTAATTCTGTATCCGCTAAAATAGCTCAAATAACCCCTAGCACTCCAACAGAATTGGATGATTTAGCGCAACAATCGAGCACGCATACCAATATCAAAAATCCTCAAAGAATCTCGCCAAATTGTAGTTTCCGTGGCCAAACGAACTAAATTCGAAAATAAGATCACAACCAGTTTCTTAAATACATGTACTGGAATTAAAATATACCTAGTCCATTAATGCGAATTAACCGAAATCCGGTTACTATATCGCTTTTCCATTGTATTTTAAGTGATTCAAATTATTATATTTGTACAGAATTGTATTAATTTTGGAGTATATTAAGCCAAGTCCGTCAAACTCTAGATAGTTTAAAAGATAATTAAACTGAATTTTCTGTATTTTCATATTCTTGCTTAATCGGGTTGACTTTATATTTTATATTCGGAGTTGCTTCATAAATAAGTTAATTGCTTTAAAAACAACTTTTTATTGCACTTGTTAAAAGATATAATTTATGTAATGTAATTACATGGGAAATATTTAAATTTGAATTTTATGTTTGTTAATCTTAATACGAAATATTTTTGTTATGTTAATACTTTTTGTAGTAACTGCATATTAAAGCGGTAGTCAAATATTAAAGCTCATTAATCTATTCTTGTTTGATTTAAAATTTATTAGTCGTTACTGTCTGAGTGCATAACAGAATGATCTATCTACTTCCCAAACGGTAAGAGCTATGAAGATAAAATGTGTACAAAGCTTAAATGTAGAACTAAACGGATTTTCAACAAATCTTAGTTAAATTCTCCAGGTCAAATTTCGGGTTCAAACTCTTGGAACACCAAGCATGTTCAACTTTACGACTGTTTTTCCTAATATATTAATTAAGAATTATAAAAAGCTTTTATTTATGGTGATTTACCACTAAATTATCATCTTTTTTTTATTTTTTTTTTTTCTCTTATGATTCATTTTTTATAATTTCATTTCTAAATATTGGAATAGAAATAGTCGAATAGAAGTCTTAGCAATAAATGGTATTTAATACATTATCATTATTATTATTAATTAATTTTTTGCTTCTAAGCAATTTCGATTAACTACAGATTCTAGCCATCTCGGCATTATAAAACTAGTTGTTTAGTTTTTGAGCCAATATTGCACTCTTATTTGATCAATATCACTTTCATCACTGATATTGTTGAGCAATTTTGTTTATAGATTTTCTATTTCGTTATCAAGAATGGAATAGAAGCAGATTGTCCAAATGTGCATAACAGGTAGAAGGAGACATCGGCGACCTCTTGATCAGCATCAAATGCAGAGTAGATGTTGAACTGGCTGCTTGTCCATTTGAACACCTACATAGATCTCAGACACTTTAAATTCCAGAGCTATCAAAAAAACAAAACACGATTTCTAAGCCATATTTAAGCCATTTCCACATATCAAGTACACAAGCGAAAACGTTTGGTGAAGTTATCGTTAAGATCGGACGATAAAAATTAAAGACACTTCAGAAATAATGTTTTAAGCAAATAGTCCTAGGTTCATGAGACCTATTTTTGTCGTTTTTTTGTAGTTATTATATTTATATAACATAATTGGAATCGTATTAGGGTGTGATAGGTAGGAGTGGAATGTAAAACAGTGAAGTGTTGTGAGTTTGATTTCCACTCGGAAATGTTTCAAATTTGATATTTTTTATTTTTTATGAAATTTAAAATGTATATAAATTTAATAGTTTAATGTTGTATAATGCATAATAATAAATATATCTTATATTGTTTTTGTCGTGCACAAAAAAAACAATTTGAATTTATTGCACAATTTAGCGGACATCAAACCAGGGATCCAGTAGAGAGATAGATATTCATTTTTTTTGTGGAATTGTATTATTTTTTATTTCAAATTACACATGTACTAGCAAAATACGTGGCCTCATATAGTCAAATCTTGACTGTAGCCGTTGCTACTTGTGAAATGTGAATGTCGTTGTTAAATTTAACTTTTATTCAATTTTATTTTTAAATTTGAGGATGTAAAATGAATGTTAATAATGCCGCAACTTTATACATCAACGCATCCACAGCCATGATTTGGAGACAACCAAACCTTTTTACAACTATATATAGGGATTTATCTATAGTATATATTGGGATTTATATATATATAATATAGTATATTTCAAAGCAGACTTATTGGTCAGCAATCCTAGCTCTATCAGTGAGATAGAACTCGCTGCCAATCTGCTCCAAGATGAGGACAGCTCAGTCCAGAAGACCCTAAGGGTCAATCGGAAAATTCCGTGGTGGAATGAGGAACTGGCTGTCCTTAGAAGGAGGGTTAGAAGCCTTTTTAATAGGACTAAATCTAACCGTGCTAGTTGGGACGTCTATCGGAACGCTCTTACCAACTACAACAAAAGCATTAGACGAGCTAAACGCGATACATGGCGCAGCTACTGTGGTAGCTTAGAATCGTTGCCAGAGGCAGCGAGGCTTCATAAAGTATTTGCTAAAGGGTCGTCTAATGGAATAGGGCTTCTTAAAAGAGCAGATGGCTCTTTCACTCAAGATCGCAGGGAAACACTGAGCTTCTACTGCAAGTCCACTTCCCGGGTTCTGTGGCGAATCCAGATCTCTACGGTCGCGATGACAGCCTATCTGGATCCATCTTCGACCCCGAAAAGGTCAAATGGGCTGTAGGTTCTTTTGCTCCTTTCAAAGCCAGGGGGTGACAAAATCTTCCCAGCCCTTATTCAAAACAGCATGGCTCATATTCTTGATCCACTGGTCAGCCTTCTTAGAGCTAGTTTTACTTGGGGATACATACCCATCTCTTGAAGGAGACTTAATGTAGTATTCATCCCCAAGCAAGGGAATCGTTCGCTTGACCAGCCTAAGTCCTATCGGCCGATCAGTCTTACCTCCTTTCTACTTAAAACGGCGGAAAGGCTTTTAGATATGCACATTCGATGCTCTCTGCAGACGTCGACACCTCTGCATCCCACGCAGTTTGCGTACATAGCCGGCAGATCGACGGAGGTCGCTCTCCACAGGTTAGTGGGAAAAATTGAAAGAGCCTTTGTATCCAAGAACATTGCTTTGTGCTCTTTTCTGGATATAGAAGGTGCTTTTGATAATACCGGCTACGGGTCAATCTCAACTGCTCTAGAACGTAGAGGAACTGCCCGTCCATTGATCCGGTGGATTAAAGCTATGCGCAAACACCGGAATATCACTTCCACTCTGGAATCCACGACTGCATGCATTAATGCAGTCAAAGGCTGTCCCCAGGGAGGGGCTCTATTCCCCCTACTCTGGTCCCTGGTAGTTGATGAACTACTAGTCTTACTATCCGAGCAGGGCGTTGAAGCTATCGGCTATGCTGACGACCTGGCTATAATAGTGACCGGGAACTATACCAGCACCGTGACAGAGTTGATGCAATCAGCTCTGAACACGGTAAGTAGATGGTGCGCAGATGTTGGTCTTAGCATCAATCCACAAAAAGCTATTATAGTTCCTTTCACTAAGCGCTATTATGTTGACATTGGTCAACTTTATATCAGCGGCTCCCCTGTGGGGCTTCATTAGGGAAGCAGAGCAACTTTTGTCTAGCTAGGGAGAGCCTATAGGCATAAAAGACCTCCATGGTCGCAGTGCCTCGCACCTTCTCTGTTGGGAGACTCCCTTTTTCAAATAATAATAATAATAATAATAGTATAGTATAATATAGTTTGGCGGCCATAAGATCGGAATATTATAAATTTTATATCATCCAAGAATATATTATCCCAAAACTCGATTGGTTCCTTAAAACCAAAGTATACCAAGACTTCCGTTGGAACATTGGTATATTTTTTTAATAAATTAGTTTTAAAACAAGTACGAAAGCTACAGTCGAGTTTTCTCTACAATGAGATTACCAGCAAATCATTTTAAAAGCAACACCAAAAAAAGGTTACTTTCTCATAACCCCCAGCCATACGATTCTTATACTCTCCTACACAAACGATAGTAGGGTATTATAGCCTTGTATCAACCCAAAATGTATTTAATAAGCAGAAAGAGTCATCTCTGACTCCATAAGTTATTTATATTCTTGATCAACATTAACAGATTTTAGAGCTTAGGCATCCGAATTTGGTGACACGATATATTATAATAGCCATTAGATCAAGTTTGTTTTAGATTTTTTCTGCGAAAACAAGTAGGAACGGCTACAGTCAAGCTTTGACTTTACAAGGTCATGGATTTTTAGTGTACATGCTCAGCGTTTAATAATGTTATAAAATTATGAAAATTATAATAATTTTTGGGTAAAACATGTAAGAAAGCTACTCTCGAGTTTGCTCGGCTGTAAGATACCTGTCACTCAATTTTACTGAATGGAAGATACATAAAAAGCGACCATCGAAATATTTTATTTTTCAAAAATATACTGGAAAAAATACTAAAAAAATATACCGAAATTAATTTTGTTCTAAACGATTAGCTTGATAGCACTTCATTATGTTTACTGAACACCATTATTATGTCACTGAGTGACAACTAGCTGAACAGGTGCAGTAGCACCCCATTTTGCCTTATAAAAGTAATTCGTTAATAACTTCTGTGCTTTTTTATCCGATTGTAACCAAATATACAGAGATTATTAATAAGATGATTAGTATTGTGTGTGCCAAAACTGACGTTCTAGCATTAACATGATGCTTGGAAATCGTTTTTTTCGATTTACGGGGGCGGAAGGGGGCGTGGCCAACATCTAAGATAAACTTGATCTGCCGCCCAAGTTTTTACATGTTGTCTCCAAATTTGGTAGCTCTAGTTTTTATAGTCTCTGAGATCTCGATGTTCATGTTGATGCTAATCAAGAATATATATAGTTTATGGAGTCGCAAACGCTTCCTTCTGCCTGTTACGCACATTCGGACAAACGTAAAAGGTCATGATTTATTTAAATTCCATGACCTAAAAACAAATAGCAAATATAAAGTTAGTATCAATGCACAGTCAAAATGGTAAGCGGTAAATTCAGCAAACGTTTCACCGTTATAGACGAGACTGTGTTTGTATAAACCCCTTTTAACTTAATGGATGTAGATTTTTTTGTTAATGAAAGTTTTTATATTCATACAGAAAGCACTGGTTTAGCTGTGTCGGAGAAAGGATTCTTTGCCGTCTATATATTATTATAGCCAATGACCATTGTGGCTTCAAAATTTCACTTCCAATTCGTTTTTTTTCACCATTATAGTATTATTACATGCCGGCTCTATTATGTTCATTGCTTAGTGATCAAACAAATCTTCACCAAACTATCGAGTTTCGGATCCAACATTGAGCTTTATCACGGACACGATCCTCAACATAAATGTAAAATAACATCCGCAAGCTTATTAAATATAAACAACTGTTAGCTACATAGATATTGAGAGCTCTGATAAGCTCATCTGAAAATATTTGGAAATGAGTTCCAGTTAACTCTTGATGAATAAAGTATATTAATAAAAATAAATTATATTTTTATTTAATAAAAATGAAAAACATATAATCATATACTTTCAACGATCGGAGATGCTTTTTCTGTCTGTTACATACATTCCGAAAAACCTATAATGGCAAATCTCAAGGCCTTCAAGGGTATAAAAAAAAAACTTGTAATGAAAACTTAAATGTGTACAGTTCTTTAAATATATTTAATGATTTTAAATTTTATTATTCAAAAATACAGCTCAATGTTATATAAAAAGTAAGTTTAAGCCATAAAACTTATTTTTTTTTGTTACGTCTTCTTTTCTTTTCCGATCCATTAACTTTCTTTTTAGTTACACAAACGCGACAAAACCAATCCTCATTATCGTTCGGTGCAACAAATATGCCCACACAAATCCTAAATAATTAGTTACATTATTATTATACACTCCATTTTATTAGGAAAACACTTACCAATGGTACCAAGCGTCACAGCCATCACAACCAATCATTGCCGACCCATCGTCGACCTTGCCACACGCTGGGCAAATCCAAATTCGATAGCCCTCAGCATCAACGTAAGATGATGGTCGATTTGATTCCACACTTTGAGACGATACTGATGTTTCTTCGATTTTCGTAGGTAAAACCGTTGGTTGACACTGGGTAGTCGATAAGTGTGTCTGTGACATTTTTGGGATTGACATAGATGCCTGCAGAAGTTGCTGAGGCAATAAAACAGAACTTGCAGATAGTGTTGCGGATATAGGAGAAGCATTTGAATCTCCTGTTATCCAATTGCTTGGAGTAGCACCTGTTGCGTTGTGAAATACATTTGGGATTGACGGTGTCAAAGCATCCGAAGAAACAGATGCGCACATTACAATAGCTTGTGTTTCACCTAAAATTAAATTTACAAATATATGAATTGTTGAAGAATATAAATGTCTACGAGTATTTCCTACTTTGCTTGGGCTTAGGCGGTCCGGTGACAAGTGGCGAGAAGCGTGCCAATTCTGGTGAATGCTCCCTTTTTGTCTTTGTTGGAGTCAAAGCCATAGGATGTGATGTTGCCGTAGGTATTACAGAATCGTGCTCGTCATCAAATTGGATTGGCGGAATTGGAGTTGATTTTCCACCTAGCTTAAGTGTTAGTTTTGGAACCTGATTAGGTGACAAATCTAATTTGGGTGAGGGCAAATGGTGTGTAAGAGTTGTGGTTGTTTGATGCATTGCTGAAATCGTAACTTGAACTGGCCCAGGGAGGTGACCAGAACTTGGAAAAATCTCTTTGGCGTAAGGTGAACTGCAGTCGACATTGTCCTTCAACAGTTTCGCAAAATCTGGTAGCACCTGTTAACAAATTTAAAAATGAATGCAATTTATGGCTCAAGGTAAGGTAACATCAAGAAGATATTTACTATGAACTTTTTCTGTACATGTACACTTTAAAAAAAAATATATAAATCTATATTTTTATCTAAATACTATCAAGTATATCCGTTGGGTCGGAAGCCTCACATATTAATTTCCAAGACAATTTTAGTAGTTTTGTTTTTATGTAGCTTACCAAAAACAATAAAAACAATCTTAGATATCAGGTGTTACCTATTCATTACATGTCATCGTAGCCGTGTAGCGTCTAAAATTTGTTTAAAAACACTTTAAAATTATATCCCGTAGGGAAGTACTTAAAACCAATCGAAAATGTTTGGCACAGGTAGAAGGTATTTCCCGTTTCGCTTCTGCAATTCGATAAAATCGTTAGCTAGCCAATTTTGTTACTCGTAACAGTGACAAGCATTCTAATGAATTGAGTAACTGAACTTTTAGATTTAACTTAAGTTCGTGCCGCTAACGGATATTACCCGAACCTATATTTGACGGAGTGCCGTTAGGCAAATGCCAAATTGTCGTTTATATAAATAATCAATGTACATACATATATAGTATGTGTTATATACTGTCTAGCTAGTCCCTCATATTTCTATGGCTTCATATGTTCGCTGCTTTAGTTTGATCAATTGTAATGAATTTGAAATAACACTTACGCAATTGGTTAATTTCCTCTTTTAACATATCATACATTATTTTTAAAATAATTGAATTGTTATGGTTTTTGGACAGATATTAAATTATTTTCAAGTTAACAAAATGATATTAACGAATTGTTATTACAAATTCATAATTCTTTTCACAGACATGAGGTAGCAACGAACATATGCAATGTATTTTAGGTGTGGGTAATCTGTTTGAGTGTGAAAAAAAGAAACAGATAAACCAGAACAAACAACACAACCACAGCAACCAAAGGCACTTCTTCGATACGCATATTATTTTTACCCTTTCTAACAAAATGAAGAATGAAGTAGAAGCAAATGATGAATTATGGCGATCTTCAAATACCACCCATGCAATGGGTTACTTTTTTTTTATTATTATTCCCTTTGTTAGTATATAATGTATTTATATATATAGATATTCATTTAATTATGTAAAAATGAAGTGAATAATTGATTACTAATTAATCAAGAAGGGCGTCTAAATCGATTTGTCTTACATTTGTTTTCAGTTTTATGAAAATTAGCAAAATCCCAACTGATTTTTTTTATAAAATTTTTTTAATAGTGGTTTTAAATGATGGCAGAACGAGTCATTTCCGAACCCATAACGTTATTCTAGAAATACTTTTAAAGGTTCAAATCAGGCGCAGCTGCACCTGTTCAATTGTTTAAATTCGTGTTTATCCATTTGCGGGGGCGGAAAAGGGCGTGCCCATATTCTAAAACAAATTTGCAACAGTGACTATATCGAAATTGGTATGAAAACCCATTTAAATCAACCCAAGTAAGCTTTTTATGCCTAAGACTACAACTGATTAAGATTAATGTAACAAAACATATAAATGCTCATTCTTAAATTACTACGCAAGTCAAATAGGCTTAAAATTGAAAATTGGATACAGAATACGAAACGACCTGTAGTGCTCAATGTTTGAAAGCTACTGTCGAGTTTTACTCGTGTCTGAGACGCTTTTTTACTGAATGGAACAAAAATATATTTTTCGAAAATATACTAAAATACTAAATAAATACTAAAAATATACCGAAATTAGCTTACTTTACTTTTATTGAATACCTTTATTATGTCACTGATTGATAAAGCAACTGAACAAATGCAGGTGCACCTGATTTCGCCAATAAAAGTATTTCTAGATTAACTTCTGTATTTCGGGTATGAACACTTTAAATTATTGGGGCTTGTTGCTGTAATTAGTATGTAGTTTTTTTTTTGTACACACAATTGTATCAGCTAATGCAACTAGAAATTGGAAAAAGAGTTGACCAAAAAAAGAAAACAATCTTAAAGATCAGGAGTTATATATTCATTCCATATCAACGGAGTCGAGAGTTGTTTGTAAAGTTTTCTTTCTTTTAGTATTATAACTTAGGGTCATTTGACAGATCACGTTTGTTGGTCGGCAAAATCCCAAGAAAGCCAATTTTGGTGCGTCAATTTTTTTTATAATATTATTATTAAACCTGCCTATACAAAGGATAGAAGGATATTATAACCTTGTGTCAACGAAAATGTATATAACAGGCAGAAGAAAGCATCTCCGACGCCACTAAGTATATATATTTTTATAGCCATGTCCGTCTGCTCGTCTGTCCTTATGAACCCTCAGATCTCAGAGACTATAAGAAATAGAGCAACCAATTTTTCTGGATAATATGTCTTATTATTGCACGTCTTATATAAGCATTCTTATATTTATGTCTTATAATAAGCATTTCACTGAACATGTGACAGTTCTTGGAGCAGGAAAATCGCCTTGGTCCGAACGAAAATAAGAATTAAAAGACAACCGAAAAAAATAACAGGACAATTAATGGTAAATCTTAAAGTGGATGATCCCAGTGAGCCGGAACATTCAAAATTTTAGAACTAAGTGTCTAATATTTTTAGAATTACACAAATCAAAACTAAATTTTTTTTAGCTGTATGTAAATACATAACACTGTTAAGATATTTTTAATATATACCATATTATCACATACTCAGTAAGGCACTTGCTGAAAAATGTAATGAACACTTTCTATGATATAATTTCGAAAATAACTATATGTATTCTGTTGAAGAGTTTTTATGAAAGTTTTGCCAATTTTGTCATGTTTCCTTCTACGTGTTAAGCACATTTAGACAAACGCAATAAAATACCATCTAAGCGTGCGACTACGTACTAATACCTAAACTGTTTTAAATTGACAGACCTTTTACCGTTTAGGCTATGGGTGGATAGTTTACTCAGTCACGGCCACCAACTATATAGATAGCAACAAAAACTCATATTCAATTGTTGTTATATTTTTTTTATTTCTTAAATATTCTAATTTAGAAATTTAATTTTTAAGCAATTTTAAACTAATAATGTGTTGAAATTAGAATATGTACATGGGTATGCTTACACATTTTATAAAAAATAAAAAAAAATGTGAAGAAACTTTGTTTTGTTTTTGCTTTTGATTGGTATTGAAATAAAAAAAATTGAACAAAGTTAAATTTATATATACATAAAGTTGTTTGCCTTAACTGAATGAACTCAACGAACAGAATTCAACGGACAGCCTAAACAAGCTGTAGGTGATCGTTAAATTTGCACTTTTTGTTTGGTGTGTCTGCATACTCACTACTCAGTAATGAATTATCCTATTTTGCAATAAAGAGATACGTTAATATTGCATATTTTATTGGATTTAATTCAAAAACAAGTAGCGTAAGCGTTTTACAGTCAAGATTTCAATGTATAAGGACATAGATTTTCGAAGCCCACTTGTAACTTATAATTTACATTAAAAACTAAAGGAAAAACATAAAAATTAAACAAATAACAGAGCTACAGTCAAATTCCTCTATTGTGGAGTACCGTCACCCATTTAACTAAATACATAAAAGAAATTGACAGCGAAAATTTAAATACCCTATTTTTAATACGAGTAGCATAGCGTTCCTAAACACGCTTGCCTCGATATTTTCAGAGATTGGGACACAATTTGGTTCCCCTTGGCTTGAATAAAACTGTGCCTCAAAATTCTGTTGCTTTCAGTTCGGTCAGTCAGCATTCGAACGTCAAAATATTTGCTGTCAGTTTTTGATAAAATATCATATATATTGCTTGTAGGTAAGCTTGAATAAATTTTCTAAATCTTAAATTAAAATATGAATGTAAATGTAAATTAAAAAACTGTTATGTATGTGTATTTCAAGCCCAATAAAATATACATAAATTTAAATATAATGTGTCCATAACAAATATAACATTAAAAGCTATCGAACAGGTGACGAAACCGCACGCAATCAAAAGTAAAAAAGACAACAACTTTGCAAAAGTCAAGCAACAGCTAAAGAAAGGCGAAAATAACAATCGAAAAAGATTAACGAAACAGAAGAGAACGACATACATGCCACTGTCCGAGACGAATAAAATAATTTGTCACACGCACCATTAATGTTCTATACTACAATTCAATAATATATTAGCCACAACGAAAAAATAAATGAACCACTCGAAACACTTTGTAGGTCCACACAAAATATTTAACGTCTTTGGCGATATCTCAAAGATCAAATATCTTGATATGGCTGAAAAGGAAGAAACACTATATAAGATATTTTGAAAAAATACTCTAGGCACGATCAGAGGATACACGAAACGATTAGAAATTTATATAATCCTAATTAGCCAAATGTAAATATCACAAGTGTCACATTCGAGGAGATAATTCTATTTAAAAAATTTTTTTTGGGTACGGCGCCAATTTCTATTTTTCCGGCACTGTTTGTTTACAACACACTTACAACTTACTTTCAATTTTAGGATGCGTCATCTGATTCGCCATAGATTAGACGCTTGGTCACCTTCAACTAATCGGTCGTTTTCAGGGTCACCAATTAATATTAAAGATTTTAATTTTTACAATACGTTTAGCCCTAAATGATTTCACCTATAAATTTTGCATAAAAAAAATTTTGCCCACTGATAGGTAGGCAGCAACATACACAAAAAATTAAATTGCCATCATAACAAATTGCATGATATTTTCAAAGAGAAGAGAGGAAGAGAAATTTTTTAAAAATGTTAGTGTCAATACTTTCGAATGGCCACCACAAAGTTCAGACTTGAATGAAATCGAAATCATGTGGTCCCATATAAGGCGAAAGCCAATTATTTCTTTGTATAAATACAAAGACACAATTGTTCAAGATACATTCCATTGGAATGGGGTGACGGATATCTTTAAGGATTTAGTGGTATTCAGTCCGACAACGAATTCAAAAAGTTATTGAAGATAAAGAGGACTATGCTTTCCAACTAGCTTTTGATTAATAAATTTTTTTCCCGAAAGATTAACCATAACATAGTTTACACGTGGACCAGCCACTCTAAAGTCTCTACGGTCTCGTTCTTGGAGCACTTTTTAACAATCTTATTGGTAATTGTTAAATAGATCACAACAGAAGTTAAATTTTTAATTTTTCTAAGGATAGTGCTCGATTTATCATGAATTTAGTTAAAATAAAAACCCTTTCCAACTCATCAATATAAATCGACACATTTCTAACTGACCGAATTGCAAGCGTCATTTAAAACCTAGAGCGTTCAATTTTGGTACACACAATACTAATCACCATCTTAATGATCTCTGATATTTGGTTACAATTGGACAAAAAACACAGAAGTTATTAAAGAATTACTTTTAGAAGGTGCAGCTGGACCTGGTCAGTTGCTGTCTCAAAGTGACATAGTAATGGTGTTCAATAAGCCTAATACCTATTTCAATTACCTAAGACCATGCCCAAAGCCAACCGAAATTAAGCGTAAAAGAGGAAAAATTATACCGGGAATATGTTGCTTCTGTATTATTTAAGCGAACACAGTTTACGTTTAAATTAATTATCGTAAAAATCGTTTGTTTAATATTAGATACAAAGTTAGTGTTCTGCTTAACATTATTTATGCGATAATGACTGCAGTCTCTGAGACAAACGGATACGACTATAACTACAACTAAAACAGGGAAAAAGAAAATTGACAATAATTCGATTACATAAATTCATGTTTTCTGCAATATCTTGTTTAAACATTTATGCGAAAACTGTCTTCTTCTTTAATATGCAAACCAAAAAAACTTTTCGATATGGTACGAATCAGGCGCAGCAGCGCCTCTTCAGATGATTATGTTATCAGTTCAACCAGTATTTTATATTCCCAATTAAATGTGAACCAAGCTAATATTTAAGAAAGTAGTATTTTTTTATGTGAAATAGTATATATTTCCTAAAAATGTGTTCTAGTATTTCTTAGTCTTCGTACCAATAAGCTTAAAAATTAAATTTAAATGACGTTTACAAACAATCATTGTCCATTTTGTTAGTATAACAGATAAGCGATGAAATTATATATTATATTTAATTGGTATGAGTTTTAATTATATTTTTATATTTATATTATGTAATTATATTAGCTTACCAATTTTTCTTTTTTTTTTTCCTTTTTCTGTTTTTTATCCAGATTTTTATGTTTTTCAGTTTTGGGCAAACTCTTTTCATCACATTTTTCTTTACTCTTTGTTTTATCCTTTTTGTCTTTCTTCTTTTTGATTTTACCTTCCTTTGTTCTTTTAGGTTTCTTATGTAATTTGTGGAGTTTTAGATCATTCAAACTGTTGGTTGGCGTTATTGTAATATCATCATAATTAACTGCTCCTACTAAATTTGATACAAAGTTGTGTTCAATAGCGGCCTGAGGAGGCTGAGCTTGACTCGGCATTATAGAATCAGACGTGGCACCAGCCGCTAAGCTAGTGACAGGAACAGTTTTTGAAGAGTATGCCAAGCCACTATCGACACATGATAGAGGTATAAGATCTGCACCACCAGCCAAACTAAATTTATCATTTCCCATGAAATTAATATTGAATGCTGATGGTTGAGATGATGCCGACTGCACAATAGACAGTGAACTGCATTCATGCTGATTCACTTTAATTGGAGGCATACCTTTGGCCAGTTTATTTAATGGATTGAAGTCAGCAATAGGCGAAGAAATAGAGCTTGTGATCATTGAATAGGGGTGCGAGCTCTCATATTTATGTAGACTTGCTGCTTGTACCATGCATGACTTCTGACGCAATCCACCAACGTTGTGCTCTTGTTTTTGTGTATTGATTTCGTTATCATTCGAATCGTCCGAGACCTCAATAGGATCTCCAAGGTTTCCAGTACCTGCTGTTGTTTTAGGCCTCTCCAAATTCGTAAGTAATCCCTTAGCGTGTACCAGTGTTGAATCATTTAACCCTTTTAATCGAACTCCAACACCTTGATTATTATGGGAAGTTTTTGATAAAGTAGATGGAAGAGGAACGTCGTTTCCTTTGACTTCACTTTTCACAGGAATCGAATCCATCGTTTTTGGTTTAATCCCATCAATGTTGAAAGTTGTCAATTTCATCGATTCTGGCATCAAAGGTGCCACATTGCAATAATTTCTTTCTGAATGGGAATCAGTCAGCGGTAGTAAGGATATTTCCGTTGATTTGTTTTCTATAAATTAATAATATTGCTTAAAAATTTTAAATATTTTGATATATTTTATTCACCTGTTGTTTCTGGTAGTGTTGGTCCGTAGCCAATTGTTGACGACCTACTAGTCTCCGGTAAGGATATGAATGAATGCGGCATTATTTTATTTGGACCCGTCACTTTTTTGGTAAAATTAGCGAGGCTTGTTGGTGAAAATAGCCCTGAAGGTATGAGGCCCGGACGTGGGGGAAAAGGTAAAATTGGCAAATTCCCCAATCCAGCCATATAGTTATGCACACCAATTACTGGAGACGTCGAATTTGGCAAGTGCTTTATCGAACTAGCAGGCGATTTTGATGGTGAAGTCCGAGTAAATGCACTATCAGAGTCTGCAGCGTCGTTAGTGAAAATAAGATTTGTCTGTGGGTTCTCTCTGTTTGTTCCCCCAAAAGAAAACTTCTTCGTATGATCAAGATCATTATTCCTAATCGGATTGTTACCGTGCTCGAAGTGATCATATTTTGTCTTTCTTTTTTTTTTCTCTTGTTTTTCTTTCACTTTTTTTGATTTCATATTTTCACAAGGAGTGTTAACTGGTGCAAAAGTAACCATTTGACCCATTGAACAAACCCGAGTTTCGTTGGAATTTGCCTTGGTAAAATTGTCGGGTAATATGCTTAATGGTTCGACTTTAGATTGAACGACGTGAGTCAAATTTAACGGTTCCATTGCAATCGGCATGGGCAGTGTATCGACAAGTGTTGAATTTATAGACAACTTCGGGACGGTAGTATTCATTTTAGTAGGTTTAATTTTTTTTGATGTCTCAGTTGGCTTTAGAAGTCTGGCACCATTTTTACCGCCTGGTTTACGACCGCGTTTTTTAGGTTTATTTAGTTCAGTTGACATTAAATTAGCTGACAAGGATGGCTGAGCTACAATTGGCTTTTCCTTATCTTTGTATGCTGATGTTGAAATATTTGAAGTGATATTTACTTTGTGCGGCGATATCTCATAACTTTCTGAGACACTCAAGGCTGGAGCAGGCGTTATAGTGGTCCCAGATGGAAGGTTTATCAATGGCGAACAATTGATTGTATTTCCAAACAAATTAGTCGACTTATTCAATGTATTTGGTGAAAGGGATTTGATTGTCTTCGGTTTGGACAATTTTTTAAAAATATTTAATTTTGTACGGTCTGGTTCGCTGGAAAGTTTGACATCTTCTCTAAGCGAATTATTTCCCTTATCCACAATTGAGTTCATTAACACATGAGCTACTTGGGAAACATCTGGAGACAACTTATCGGTCCTTTCAATTTGCGTAGAAGGTTCCATAGGTGGGATGTCAAATATATTACTATCTGATAATGGAGCAACTGATAACAACGGTACGGATTGAACAACTGGCTTATTAAAATCGCATGAAAATTCATCAACACCGGAAAACTTTGACATGAATTGCAATTGCCGGTGATGTTTTTGACTCTTTAACTGTTTCTGTCGCTTTGTTTGTTTTTTAAGTAGTTTTTCCAGTTGAGTTCGCTCAGTTGGTCTCTCAGTTAATGCAGTAAACATTCCGCGATTTATATTCTTCATCGATTTTTTAAGGCCAATCACACTTTCTTCACCTTCTGTTCGAGATTTTGACAATTTTTGATACATTCTTAATGCTTTTCGATGAGCTTTCACTTGTGCTTTACTAGCATTTATTTCAGCGCCACTGTCATTGCGAATACCACCAATCAAATGCTTCTTTTTACTCTTTATGGGTTTGGCTTGAATTGAAAGTTTTGAGCCCAGAAGGTCGTTTTTTTCCATATTATCATTAACTGTGCCAATATTACAATTTACAATCTGATCTCCACTCCGAGGTTTAGACTCAAAAAAAACATCACTTGATGTGTTATGTGCTTTAAGTAAAACAGTTTCCGCTGATATCGAACTTTCTGTTTTCGATAGATCACGTGGTGGTGAAGTGGGAAATGCGTCTAAGCCTCTCAATTTATCTGCAAAACAATTTCGAAGTTCAAAATAAAATTGTTATTACAAACACAATAACTTTTTATTAAGATAAAAATAAATTTCATTTACCAGATGCAGCTGCATCTGTTTAGAGTCACCATATGATGTGATAAAGGTATTCAATAGACCTAGTAAAATGCATAAAAATATTTTTTGACATATTCTTCTTTGTTCTTTAGTATATTTCGGAGCTCTTCTTTACTGTTTGATGCATTCAGTAAAAACAGATGTCAGGTATCTCACAGTTAGCTTTTAAAAATTAATATTCGTTTGTCCAGTGGCCCTAGTAAACTTCATGACCCTGAACTGGTCACCAACTCGTCCGTTCCTAATAATCGAATGTCATTTAGATCTCCCACCCCTCGACACTCTTCAGTATCTAAAAATGCCAAGAAGACATGGTTCCCATGGATGTCATTTGTTCTGACCCCGTTTTAGTTTCGGTAACCGCAGAAGATGATATTGTCAAAGATACTCAACCTGACCCACCGTCTAATGAACTAAATGTTCTACCAACTAGTGCAGATGCTCCTACCTCGACTTCTGTTGAAGAATTCCTCTTGAAAAAAAAAAGGAAATAAATCTAACTTTTAAAACTATAGAGGTATCTCCAAGTTGTCTGCTATTACTAAAGCATTTGAGAAATTAATAACTTCTCAAATGAAACACTGCTGTAAGTCTATAATTTCACCCTACCAGCATGAGTTTGCGAAATGTAGGTCTACTACCACTAACTTATTAGAATTTTCGTCAATTGTTATTGAAGGTTTCCAAGCTAAAATGAAAACGGATCTCATTTAGACTGATTTCATTAAGTCTTTTGATTCCGCTAACAATAGTCTATTATTATATAAGCTCAATCTTCTTGGATTTCCACAAAGCTTAATCTTGTGGATATCGTCAAATCTTTCATGTAGAATTCAAAGGGAATTTTACGAGGGCTGTGTTTTTGACCTTCAAAGGCCCTTCCGGCGTACCCCAAGCAAGTCATTTAGTCCCTTTGCTGTTTACGTTATTCATAAAAGATCTTCCATTATATTATACTCTCGCATACTTATGTATGCGGATGATGTTAAGATATGTCTGACTTTTAATGATACCGTGTATAGTCTCAAATTGCAATATTGATTGTTTTCAATCGTGGTGTGCTATAAATTTATTAAATCTTAATTGTAACATATGTAAACTTTGTAATTTTTTTAGGTATGTTCCCCATTTAAACAATTATAATCTGAACGATATACGAGTTGAGCGACTAGAATCTGTAGCTGATTTAAGAATCCTTCTTGATTCAAAATTAATGTTTTGTTTGCTCTAATAGAGCATTGGGTGTCCTTGAATTTATTTTCCTTTGGTCAAAGGAATTTAACGAAGCCTGCTTAACAATACATCTTCATATCTCACTGGTTCGTCCTATACTTGAGTATGGATCTAATATTTTTTAATCAGGTTGACAAGCCAGATTAGCTTTGTAGTTCCGGTCAGAACGACTAGAAATTTTCTTACTCTCTCTCTGTCTCGTTGTAGTACCAATTATGCTTGTCACCACCCGTTTCGTATTTTGTGTGTAACGTGCAACAAAATGCAGATTTCGCTCAAAAATCGGAAAACAGATCATCAGAAGAAAGAATTATCTTTCTGAAACTTATATTTTTAAACTTTAATTTAAAGTTTGCGAAAATGTCATGTATTTTATTGGTTTTTTTTCCCCGTGAAACGCATGTGTGTCGATACACTATGTGAAATGAAATCTATATCAAAAAACAAAAAAAGTTAACATTTAAAAATTAGCTTACCGATAATATCAGGTATGAAGGGTTCTGGGAGCTTTCCCTCTATTGCCGGTGATATAAAACCTCCAGTTGTCATTACAACGCTGCTGATTACCCGCACCGCATGCCCATCGGTATCAATGTTATCTCTGGTTGGTGCGTTCAGAGACATTGATGTCTCAATTTGTTTACACCAATTACGCATGTTTGTAGTACTTAAATCACCCATCAGTTGCACCGGCAAATTCTCTGAATTTTTCTTATCATAGTTAGGGGACACCTCGTTTAATAATTCTGATGTTGGAGCAAATTGATCGATATCAGATGGATTTTGGCATCTGTCAGAGAATATTGGTTCTATGCGTAGTATGGGTGGAAGATATTCAAATATGTGAACGGGTCGTGTTAGGGTCTCTGCGCTACCAGGTTTAAGAAAATTCAAATTTGCATTTCTTTTTATAGGATACTCTGGAACTTCCCGCACCAATGGAATTGGCTCCACATTTCCAATATAATCGAGTAACTCGTGAACATCAATGCAAAGATTCTTAAAGCTCAGGTGTACGTCCTTCACATTAGGCTCAGTACGATTTGCTGCATATATTTTGGACAACAGATACATATGTAGAGAAAATAGGAATATAAATATGAATATTACATTGCTCTTGTTGGAGATAAAATGTGTATGTTCTCACCATGTTCTGCTTGACTGTGAAGATCACGAGCCAGTTCTTGGACAAATCTCAGTAATATGTCTTCTAGCAATTCCAATGGCGCACTTTGAGTATTGCTGTATCCAATAGTTTGAGCTATTTGTGCTACTACAACCCGTAATAATTCAGAAGAATATAGTTCCGTCATAATTAATTAGTTTGGGAGTCGTACAGGAATAGCTGCTAATGTTTTTGCTTATGTTCACTTTTTCTAGGGATGTGCAAAACACCGATATTTATTTAAAGCGATGAGTCAATTAGTATCGATTTTTTCCAGTTCTCTTTTTCGACGCATTGAACTTGCAATACTGGAAAAGAAATTTTAAAATAAGGCACAAGAGCTTATGCACACACTGTTTTTGGTATTCTCAGAGATTAGGACACAAGTTAGTTGCATGTTGGCTCGAGCAAAACGTTCAGTCCGTTAGCGGTTGCATTCGAAAGTTTAAACGTTTGCTGCTTGTCTTGTACTGATGCTTGCGTCATTGAATATACAACAAAAATTATATTTGAAGGCTAGCAGTTGCAATCCTGACACTAATACAAATGCAAAATAACAATCAACAAAACGCAGCAGCAGACATGAAAAGACGTTAAGAACAATAATCAGAGCGGATAATCCAAACTGTAGAGAAAAATATAGGTACAACGCAATGGCAGTCAGCAAGAACGAAAACATACATTTGTGGTATCCGCTGTTAATAGTCACAACGCAATAAATATAAAAAAATAAATATATTAGAAATTTCTGAAATGTGAATCAGACATTTTAAAATTAAACCGATGGGCAAGGCTTTAAAAGCCGCACCACCGACGCATACAATAATGTTTTCCTATATATATGCATATTCGAATTGGTGCTCTATTTGTCGCAGTTCGTTTCTTCGAGAGGGGTTTCTCAAAACCCAAAAGCCTGCGATGTGTCATAACGGCTGTTGCATCTTCTGCAATATATATTGCTCAAGGCAAAACAACAAAAATTTAGGGATGAAACAACACAACATATCGATATGTTATACCAGACTAAGTTTTATGTAAACAGTATACAACAGTATACAAATCGGCCATCTCATATACGATTTCACGGACACACTCGCTTCAGTATTGGGACAAACCTTAGTTGCATGTTGGCTCGAGCCAACATGGGCCTGAAAATTCGGCTGCGTTCGGTCCGGTTAGCGTCAGCATTCGAACGTCAACACGTTTGCTGTCAGTCTTGGACTGATGCCATAAATGAAATCTTAATGGTACGACCACTAACCATACAATACGTAGACTGGTCTTTTCATGAGGACTTTTTGGTGGGCAGCATCGAAATAAAAGTACTGCGATGCTGCCAACGAACATGTTGGGTCGTAATACGTTGCTGCCCACCAACAAATAACTGTATAAAAACCGTTTTGGTTGCGACGGCGTACGCCGCATTCGAACGTGCACATGTTTGATGTTAGTCGAAGCTCTAGTATGTACATATGTGTTAATATACATATGTATATGAGCAAATTGATTGTGTGTGAAGAGCTGCCAGCAATTTGCAAACTTTGCACAGATTTTCATATTTTCGGTTTTTTGACTTCACAATGTGTCAATGTTTCTTATTGACTTCTCAAGTTGTTCTCTTCTCTCCTTCGGTCTCATGTATCATATGCATTTGTTGTTATTGTTCGATGACCTTCCCCTTGTTATTTTCTTTGCCTTCGCTCGGCTTTTGCTATTTGCGGTGCGTTTGTTTATATGGTTTTTTATTTCCTTGTGCTTGCGCCGATTACACCTGTTTAAGTGTTACGCACATTGATAATATAATATTTTAAAACAATGAAATTTGCTGAAATTTAAATATAATATGTCCATAGCAATTGTTTTAAAATATTATCAATGTGGGTAACACTTAAACAGGTGTAATCGGCGCAAGCACAAGGAATTGATTTTGTGATTGTGATTTTGTGCTTGCTGTTTTTTCTGTAAGTAGATATCAGCGTACTAATACCCTGTTATTAACACAAATTTTTTTTTTATTCTTATTTCAATTTTTGGTTTCATTAAATTTTTATTTGCATCAAAAACCTGCAGTATGTTTGTCTGCTATAATAAAAAATGCCGTGTACCAGCAAGCGCAAAAATGGGTTTCGTTTGCTGCTGGCTCTGTGACAATGTTTCACATGAAAAATGTGCTGGCTTCACCGGCCGTATAGTCGACCTAATTGGCTCAAAATCTGGTTTAAGATGGACATGTGAGTCATGCAGGGATGTTGAAAGGGATGTTGCGGGATTCATACGTCAGACGAAGAAAGGCTTTGGTGATCTATTCGCAGGTTTCAAAAAACTTGCGGATAGTTTCGCAACTTTGGACTCTGGGTTTAAGGGCATGAAGCTTTTAACTGAGTCTCCAAAGCGTAAAAAAGCTAATACTCGTTTGTCCATTGGCCCAAACGAACTTGATGTCCCTGAACTGGTCAACAACTCGTCTGTTCCGAATAATCTAATGTCATTTACGTCTCCCACCCCTCGACACTCGTCAGCGTCAATGATTGCCAACAATGACATTGTTCCCATGGATGTCATTTGTTCTGATCCCGTTTCAGTCTCGGTACCTGCAGTAGTTGTTGATGTTGCAGAAACTCAACATGATCAACCTTCTGCTGTACCTAACGTTCTACCAGCTAGTACAGATGCTCCTATCCCGAGTTCTGCTACAGTTGCTCAGAACACTATAGTAGGTGTCCCACCTATGAAACAAATTTTTGTTTCTAGGCTTGCCCCTAATACGTCATCTGACGACATTAGGACCTTTATTCGGTCCAAAATTCAAGCATCATTAAAGGTAAAAAAATTTAACTTCTGATATGAACGGGAAATCGCATCATTCAAAATAAGTGTTCCTGCCGAGCATTTTAGTAAAGTTTGCTCAAAAGACTTCTGGCCGGAATACTTAATTATTAAAGAGTATGTAAATAAAAAGAAAAATCGGCCACCGATTTTACTTCCAAATGTTACCACTAATTCCTCTAAGCCTCAAACTCCATCTGATAGCTCAAAAAACTAACTTCTCTCCTGCTTGGCTATCAAAATGTAAGAGGCCTTTGTAGTAAACTTAATAATGTTTATTTAGATAGCTTAAATTTTCCTTTTCATGTCATTGCCTTCACTGAAACTTGGTTAAGGCATGATATTCTGAATACTGAAGTCTTTACTAACAAATTTTCTGTCTATAGACGTGATCGCATGCAGCGTCGTGGTGGTGGTGTACTTATTGCTGTCGATGCTGATATCTCTTCTGAGCATGTAGATTTAGGTAGTGATTTAGATATCGAATTTGTAGCTGTAAAACTAATTTATTGTAGTTTTAGTATTTTTATCACCTGCTCATATATACCTCCTGCCTCAGATAACTCTCTGTATTTATCCCATTTTTCTGTAATCAATAGTATTTCTGAAAAGCTTTCCGATCGTGATTTCTTAATAGTTCTTGGAGATTTTAATATTTCTGGAATTTCGTGGCTTTCGTCATGTGAGTCCAACGTATTAAATCCTTCGTCAACTCATGTCTTTGTTGATAGCCTTTTTGATATAGCTTTGTCTCAAACCAATTCTATACCAAATTGTCTAGGCAAAATGCTTGATCTGATTTTTGTTTTGGATCCCAATACCTGCACGGTGTCCAGATTAAATCCTATTTCCTCACCTGAAGATCCCTACCACCCTACTCTGGAGGTGCTGATTGACTTACCAGCAAGTGTTTCGGTTGCAGGTGTTTTGCCGGAGAAGCGAGTTCGTTGTTTTCGGAAGACCGATTTTAAAAAACTTTCTTTGCTTCTTTCACGTACTGACTGGTCCCAACTTTCTTCGTGTATTGACCTGGACAAGGCAGTTGAAATTTTTTATTCTACATTAAACTCTCTGTTTGATGCTTGTGTTCCCTTTGGTACTCCACAATTGTCTAATAGACCGTTATGGTTTACCAAAGAACTAACAAAGTTAAAGAATAAAAAATCAAAGCTTTATAAAAAATATAAGGAAACTGGCTCTCTCTTATATTTTTCTCGCTACACTGTTGCTCGTTCCGATTTCTCCACGCTAAATAATCTTTGCTATAAGGATTATTTGAGAAAGTGCAGACTTACGTTTCAGCGTGACCCGAAACGCTTCTATGACTTCGTTAATTCGAAGCGAAAGACGTCAACACTTCCAACAACATTATTTTATGAAAAAAAGACAGCTTTTAATGATCGTGGCATTGCCGATCTGTTTGCTGATTTTTTTCAAACGACCTATTCCACATCAACTTTTTATAGAGCCCAGTCTTATCCGTATCAAGTAAATCAAGCGAATTGCATTTTTGGTCCCTTACTGTCTGAAAGTTTACTCTTACGTGAACTTAAGTCATGTAAACCAGTTTTCTCTCCTGGCCCTGACGGCGTTCCTAGTTGCATGCTTAGGTTCTGTGCAGAGGGACTTTGTAAACCACTTTTAAAATTATTTGAATTGTCTGTAGAGTTGTGCTCTTTCCCTAATCTTTGGAAAGAGTCTTACATTATTCCTCTCTTGAAAAAAGGAAATAAATCCAACGTTCAAAACTATAGAGGTATCTCCAAGTTGTCTGCTATTCCCAAAGCATTTGAGAAACTAATAACTTCTCAACTGCAACACTGCTGTAAATCTATAATTTCACCCTACCAGCATGGGTTTGTGAAATGTAGGTCTACTACCACTAACTTATTAGAATTCTCATCAATTGTTATTGAAGGGTTCCAATCAAAAATGCAAACGGATGTCATTTACACTGATTTCAGTAAGGCTTTTGATTCTGTCAACCATAGTCTCTTATTATACAAGCTCAATCTTCTTGGATTTCCACAGAACTTAATTTTGTGGATATCTTCATATCTTTCATTTAGAATTCCAAGAGTATTTTACAAGGGCTCTGTTTCCAAGACTGTCCAAGTCACTTCCGGCGTACCCCAAGGAAGTCATTTAGGCCCATTACTGTTTACATTATTTATAAATGATCTACCGTCCGTTATATCATACTCTCGCATACTTATGTATGCAGATGATGTTAAGATTTGTCTGACTTTTAATGACCTTGATTGTTTTCAATCGTGGTGTGCTATAAATTTATTAAATCTTAATTGCAATAAATGTAAACTTATGACATTTTTTAGGGGTATTCTCCATTTAAATAATTATCATCTTAATGATACTCCACTTGAGCGAATAGAGTCAGTAACTGATTTAGGTATCCTTCTTGATTCAAAATTAAAGTTTGATAAGCATATTTTGGCTGCTTCTAATAGAGCCATGGGTGTCCTTGGATTTATTAAACGTTGGTCAAAAGAATTTAACGATCCCTACATTACTAAACACTTGTACATCTCACTGGTTCGCCCTATTCTTGAGTATGGATCTAATATCTGGTTCCCCCAGTATAGGGTTCATCAAGATAGGCTTGAATCAGTGCAGAAACAATTTCTTCTTTTTGCTCTTCGTAGTCTTAGCTGGAATCCCACAATTAGATTGCCTTCTTATCGTAGTAGACTTTTATTACTAAACCTTCCTTCTCTTTCTGACCGTAGAACTATGCTAGGTGTAGTGTTTCTACATAGACTAATCATTGGCGAAATTGACTCATTGCAGTTGACAAGTCAGATTAGCTTTGCCGTTCCGGTCAGAACGACTAGAAATTTCCTTCCCCTCTCACTTTCCCGTTGTAGTACTAACTATGCCAGTCACAATCCTTTCCGTATTTTATGTGTAAATTATAATAACTTTTCTAGTCTAGTTAATAATACTAACAGTACCTTAGAAATTAAAACATTACTCCTAGATACATTAGCTCGTATTTAAGAATAGTTCTAATTATTATTATTAGTAGTAATAGTATTATTATTATTATTTTATTCTTTTTGTTATTACAATTTGGTTGTTTTGTCTGTGTTAAGTGTTCGCGACCTCCGTTCCCGCACGTTATGCGGTTGCCCCTCGGTCGGATGGGCGGGTGGTCGTGTCTACCTAGGTCCGCGCGTTAACAAGCCCGAGCTTGGTGTCGCTGGGCCACTTGATCGTACTGCCGTTAGTACGTCAACGTCCAAGATATAACTATCCAGATGAAGCATTCAGAAATCACAAATATGAAACGCTGGCAATGCACTCAATTGACAAGACCCACCCATACTATTGCATCTTGTCATATACGTGCATTATATATGAAGTTATTATATATGAATATATGTACAAATATAAACTCGCAATAAAATATCCTGAAATTTAAATATAATATGTCTATACTAATTAATTGATTATAATGGCACAATATTCATACAAGATCGACAGGTGCAGTCGGCACACGCCAGTAAGAGTAAAAAATCAAATCAACAAAATCACTACCAGCAGCAAAACACCATACGTCATGCCAACAAAAAAATCACAGCAGTCAAACGATGTTGATGAAAACAAGGGTAAGGGGAGGCCAGAAGACAAGAAACCAAAATAACAACAACAATTGGTGCTAGCTGCAAATCGAATACACATAATTTGCCTGTAGTTCAACACAATTGCATTTTGCATAAACATATGCGTATTCAGTAACATATTCAAGGACGCAGCAGCAGTCCAAGACAAGCAGCAAACGTTTAGACGTTCGAATGCAACCGCTAACTGACGGAACGTAACCGATTTTTCAGGCACAGTTTTGCTCGAGCCAACATGCAACTAACTTGTGTCCTAATCTCTGAGAATACCAATCTCTGAATATACTGAAACGAGTGTGTGCATTTACGCTTGTATGAAATGGTATATCTACGTATTGTATGGTTAGTCATTCTAACTTTAAAAATAGGCTTCCATTTCGTGTTTTTTCCATTTAAAGCGGCGGGTGGTGACATGGCCAAATTCTAAAACAAACTTGAGTAAATGGCTATATTACCACATGTTCACATCAAATTTTTATGGATGGCATATCTATGTATTATTTGATTAGTTACCATGCTTTATGCTTACGGGCTTCAAACAGACAATTACTGGTGTTTTCAATATAATAATAATTAAATCGACTATTCGATTCATTCGGGACAGTCGTATACGAAAGACTGTTTTAAAGTGAGATTTTTCCATCACGACGATTCATAATTCTTGCTATGAAAATAAGTAAGGTACTAAGTTAAATGAAGAATAAATTTTAATATGAAATTTTCGAGTTGCAAGTTACAGCATACTACTTAAATAATGTACAAAATAGTTGTGTGGCACTCAAATATGATTCTACATACATACACACATGAAGTACATTTATGTAAATGGTAAATTGGTTGGTAAATTGCTGTAAATTAATCTTCGAGTAGTGAATGTGAGAGTTGTTTAGAAATCACAGTATGAATAGAAGGTATCATTCTGTCACACCATTTAATTAACAGTTGTTAGCATTGATCAGAAAAATTAACCATTGATACCTGGTATTTAAATAACACTTTTATTGAGTGAGATTAGGTGCAACTGTACTTTTATACTTGATTCGTCTCTATGATATAATTATAGTATTCTATAAACTTAATAAAGTGCAGCCAATCTATTCATTTTGAGAGGGGTATATTTCGGTATATATTTATACCCGCCTACCCAAAGGATATAAGTCCTTTTGTCTGTCTAGCTCGAGTAATCAAATTTTAGGGACAGTCTGATTTTTGCACGCCGATCAAGACTGTTTTATATTTTGGTCACGCAACCCCACAAGATTCCGCTACCGCTATTTTATTTCGATGTTCATTCTATATTTTTGTGGCATTCAGTTTAAATGGGTTGCAAGTATCTCACAGTCGAGCAAACTCGATAGTAGTTTTACTTGTTTTTATATTGTTCACTATATTATTTGTCATATTCGCAATAAATATTATATTTTGGTGCTCATTCTTGATGCGTGTGGTATTAAAAAATGGGTGGTGGGTATCTCATAATCGAGCAAGTAGCATAGCATAGTTTTACTATTTTATTTATGCATGGACTCGCAATGCTTTTAGTTCTTGAATTTTCAAGTGAATTTTCGCAGAGGTTGGCTCTCTCGATTCGTGTCAAATTCGCAACGCTTCGGCTTGTGCGGAGCCATTAACATTTTAAATATACAAAATATTGGTTTATTATTATTTTTTTATATACGTGTCTCCTCTATGCATTCTTTATTTAAAGCTTTAACATAATGTTTATTGAATTTTTGTTTACTTCTAGATACTTATTTCAGAAAGATTCAATAGTAATTGCTTGATTGAGACTAACTCATAGTCTTAGCAATATTTGCATATCAATGATATCATGAACAAAAATGAATTTTTACCAGAAACCTATTCCTTTGGCTCTAATTCTAAGAATGTTTCGAAAAACCCAATTACGACTTTAAGAGATTTCAGATCTTTATCACATCCTGAAATTAATCTTATTTCAACTCGGGATGATCGGTCCTCATTCATTCGCATACAAAATGACGTAGGAATTAAATCAACTATTCCATCATTCTGTAGACTATCGAATCAATCATATGATAACATTGACGATAGTCAAAAGATCAATGAAAAGATGGATGAGAAAGGAGACATGGACCTGCATTTTATAATTATTAAAAGCATTGATAAAGCTCAAGAATTTTTATCAGAGAGTGGAATTTTGGGACCTTTAAATTTCGGCAACTCTTGTGATTTAATAAAAAAGACATCAAGGATTCACCTTGACAACAGTTTAAAAAATCAAGTAAGTAATACAGAAATAAAAACTATGTAGATGAATTATGAATTATTTAAATGTTTTTAATTGTATAGATTCGAAAAACGTCTTTGTGTTTACGTTCAAGGATTTTTGGAGAACAGTGTAAATCTACAACTAAAAGAGCTTTCAACGATTCAAATGAGTTAAAATTAAAAAATTTGAAGCTCAAAATTCATAACTTAAAAGGGATAATCGAATCAGGAGAAACGAAAATAATAATGCTACGTGCTGAAATAAATAAAATAACGGTAATCATTAAAATTTGTACCTTTTTTAATAAAACTAATATTGAATTATTTTTACAGAGTGTCCTGCAGGAAATTATCTATATAAATTATGAAACCTCAGCGAAAATAGCAATAGAAAATCCTAATCTGTGTTTATTTTGTAAAAAACTACCGGCACCTTTGTAAAATTTGTTATAAAGGTCTTGGCATATTTAATTAACATTACACTTTTATTCAATGTAATAATAGTAAGGAAGATAGTTTATAGCAGTCAGTCTTTATATTAGTTCTAAACCAATATCTCAGTTTCATTATGGATATAAATCAACACGTATTTACGAAATATTAGCCAATCGAACTGCCGCTTATGTGCATTTTTCGACATCTCAGTTACCTTTATTAATGTATTCAAATAGGGTGTTATGATGGGTCTCACCTTAATTCAAGTCAATCCTGTATCATATCATATCAAGTCAATCCAGTGCCTATTCAGTATATTATCAAGGAAAATGTGAAAAACGCCCCAAGTTCCAAAACTTCCATGCTTCCTGACAGGTTGCAGTCTATCAGCGGCTCATGCAATCAAGCTTTTCATATTTGGTAGTGACCAATTCAAAAACTCCAAAACACCGGGAGTTAAGGAAACTCAGGCGCAGCTTTTGTGTGAGTGGCCACCTGTTGCTTGACACCAACACTTACATGCCGGCTCTCCTCTACTAAAATCATTACAGGACATATCTAATCAGATGCAGAAAGCGCTGCTGTCCTTCGCTAAGAAGTCAGAAATTTTAGAAAACTGTTCATACGACCCACATCTATAATTACCGGATCAGATTTGCACTACATAGTTGATCCTAAAATAAAATAATAATGACGTTGCAAAAAAAATTGTATAGTGAAAGAGAACAACGACTGGGTTTATCACACGAAATGTACACTCCTTAACATTTTACTCTTCTCGGTGTCTTTGCGACATTCAGCGCAAGTTACACAACAACAGCAAGAACTTATGTGGAATGCATGGCGGTGGCGTGGGCAGTGATATTGTCGACTTTAGTTACCCGATTGTTCCATCCCAGGTGTGACTTTTTTATGAAGGAGCTTATCGACATACTAATGCCGGGTTACTCGGAGACGCGTATTAATAATATTATGGAAGCATTCATAAATAGAAGCCGAGAGACGGCAAAAAAATTTCAAAACAATACAATACAATACAATACGCTTACGTTGCGCTTGACTATGAATATGTGTGTCCAGCTACAAAATGATCAATGAGCTGAAATGATCTCAAGACAGTTACTGGATATGAGCAATGGAAGGCTATTGGTGGAGCAGAAATCCAGACGATATCTGGAGTATTTGTGTAAAGTAGTAAAGTCAAGGGAAGAATTGATCGAAAAAGTATTTGTTAATATTCATGTCAATTATAAGAATCACGATTGGCTGAGCGAACGAGCTATGCTATAATTGCCGCGAAGAATAACAACGTCAACCAACTTAAAAATCTCATTCAATCCAGTATACAGAATGAGGAAGTTAGTTCAAGTCGATTCATGCCGTCGTGGAAGCGGTTGAATTGGTTATTTATCCTATTGAATTTTTGCATTCACTTGAGTTGCCCGGGATGCCACCGCATATATTGAGGTTGAAAATCGGTGTTCCAATTATTATGTTACAGAATGTTAATCAGCCGAATCTCTGTAACGACACGCGACAATCGCAGTTAGAATGTGACAGCGAAACGTGGCTTGGTGAAGCTTGTATAATTATATATTTATATCTATTTGTATGATTCTGCCGATAGGTGAACTGTCGTTGGTTGGTGCAGGATAGGTACATCTGCCATGTAACAGTGGACCGCCCCAAGCTATCGCTTGTTCGTCTACTATCTCGATGCCGAGAATACCTGAATGACCTGAGACCTAGAGAGTCCTTTGCCCGCGAGTCGCGACCAAAGCAAGGTGCCATCCGACGTGGTAGCGACGGGCTTCTGTGCGAAAAAATTACGCTTCTGTAAGCAGAAACGAGACAGGACAACCAGAGCAATAAGAGAAGGACAGAAAAACAAAGTCACTTCGATCGTTGCTCGAGACCGAAAGCGAAGTAGGAACTTTGTTCTTGTTTTGTGTGCATCGACTGGGTGTGCGTTCTTCCTCTTATACGGTCACTGCTCTGGTTAGAGTAAAATTTAATGTGCAATTTGCTCCGACTTTTTCGGAGCATCTCAGAGCTAGTGCGTGCACATCTTGTTCTATAAGATTGAAAGACACTGTGCCAGTTGTCCATTACAATAGACGTCTTGGAATTAGACCCGTCCTCCGAAGCCATGAAGCCTGTGTTTCTTAAATAGCCTTCAACATCATGAAGAGAGCACAAAGCAATACTCTTGCTATCAAGGGCTCTCTCTATAGGAGCTTTATGGGGTGAGATAGAATCTATAGCCCATCTGACTTTGTTGGTATCGGAAATAGTGCCAGAGACTATAGCCATGCTGGCTGGAAGACTCAGGGTTCCCTATTAAACCAGCAAAGTGAAAGTATTAACTCCAGTGACTTAATACAAACCTCGATGGACTTGAGTAAAAGAGCATTCTGCTTATTTAATGAGCTCTATGCTATGTGATAACCCTTTGGTCAATACCTTGCCAGGTATAGCGATCATCTCGTTTAATTTGCTTTTGTTGTAACTGGTGAGAGCACTTCTGTAAGCATTCCACATAATTTGGTTAGACTTAGACTTCCTTCGTTTGGACAGCCAGTCCCTTGAAGGAACTTTACAGTTAACTCGAAGAGTCTTCCGAGCACGAGATGAACCCATCTTTGTGCAGATTGGCCGTAATTTCTATCTCACTAGCAGAGTTAAGACCTTGCCAATTGGTTCTCTCTGAAAGCCACAAAAGCTCTATATATGGCAGAAAGAGCTTTGACGGTTATCAACTTCGCCTGGATTATTAGCAAAATAATTTTCATAATTTTTGATATTTTAGAAGAAGCAGATTTATAATTTGTGGATTTGTTTTTCTGTTTTCCATGTTTTAAAGTTACTAGAAAAATCGTCACTTATTTAAAAAAAAAATAAAAGTTTTTTTGGGGGCGAATGGTAAATTGGTAAATTTCAATGAAATGTCAATTAAATTTGAAAAGATTATCATGCAAATATTGAATATACTCTGTGCGATCGGATAATAAACACATAAAGGACAAGCTTGTTAATTGACATATTTCTGAATATCATGTGCCAATTTGTGTTATTTGCAAACAAATCAAAATTCTAACAATGTTTTTTTAAATAACTTGCAAATATCGACAACAGGAAAATTACTATGAAACTAAATGAACTTTTAAATTATTGAAGAATTTCGTAATTTCTGTGCAATTCTTCAAAAACTATTTACCGTGTTTTATACAAATAAATAGAAAAACATCAGAGCGAATGGTCTGATTCAGCAGATTGACTATTGAATGATTCGTTCTGTCAGGAGGATGAAAATCACGTCAAACGACTGAAAGTTTCTTTTGAGAAACAATTTTGCACAAAAGGTGTTCAGGCAAAATAATGTGCGAATTTGTGGATAAGCTTATGTATTTTAATGTTTTTTTTTAGATGTTTTCAAATGCTTATTTAGATTACTGAGTAATCGGCATGTGACATCTTTTATCTCCCGAAATTATTTAACTAAATGTATGTATTAATGTATATCCGATATTTGAATGAAATTAATAAATATCTAATATGTAACAAAGTATGTAATACAAATTTCGTAACATTTCAAAAATTATTTAATTATAACTTTACGATTCTTCAGTTTTCTGTGACTTCAATTATCGTATGGAACTACATATATATCTTCATCTAGTAAGAATCTCATGAATACAATTGTATGAATTATTCTAAGCGTAGTCTTCAATTAATTATTAGTTAAGACATCAACTAAGAGTTGATTTCAGGATTATAAGCATTTACATTTATATGTTTATATTCTTTTGAGAAATTTGTTTTGTTCAATTATTGCCATTTTAGATCGTTTTGACTACTGGTTTTTATTAATATAATCATTTTCTTGCTTCTAATTCTATTCGATCCAAAACCATGACTTGCTTTAATTATAATTCATTTTGGATTCATATTAAAATTATTCTATATTATGTCTGTATCTGCGTAGTCGGGCACTGTTTTCAATTTTGGGATCCCCCGGAGGTGGCGAAATATCATTTCGCATTGAGGCCTTAGTAGAATTTTGATTCCATGCCGTGTTGTTTGGTTCTATAGATGATGAAGAACCTGATGTTACTGATTTACAAGAAAGTGCTCCACATCCAATATTAGCTTCAGCTAATTTCTTTCCAGCCTTATCTTCACTATTGTCAGTAGACAGATCATCAAAATTTCCCAATTTTGTAGTTGTTACCTCACGATTACTGCAATTTTGATGAATTAAGATTAACAATTATGAAGACTATTTGGTTCATACCTGCTCGAGGCCCGACATCGGGGACGTTGAAATCTTAGTTTCAGCTGTGTAGGATCTGTTATGTACTTTCCTTCAGAGGACTCCCGACGGCGACGTAATCCTAAATTTGATTTGAATTTGAATTATCATTTAATATAAAATACAAATGATACATACGATATATAGATAATTGAGAACTTGCTATTTTAAAATGCCAATAATGAAGATTTTTTTAATATTATTACAAATTTACAAATACAACAATCTTTCTTGTATTTGCATGTCAACATGTTCATTTAAAAATGGTAAATTAAAAAAATAAATAACTGATTTGTTAGTTACTTATGTATTTCTTATTTAATCAAAATTGAAATTTGAAGAATATTCTACATGCCACAAAAATTAAGAACGACCATCTAAATATTATATTTTTTAATATTTTAACTAAATACTTAGCAAAAATATACCGCAATTAACTGCAATTACCGAAATTAACCGCGTTATTAGCTTGGTTGTACTTTATTAATTTTATTGAAAACCATTATTATTTGACTGAACAAGAGCAGCTGTACCAAATTTGTTTAGTCGTATAATAATGATTTTCCATAAACCCAATAACGTGAAAACAATTTATTGAGTTTAATAGTGAATATTTATGTATATATTTGTATGGTCTGAGCACAGACCATATAGCTCGTAGCGAGCTCTTTCAACAAATAAAAATCTTGAGTTATCATAAGTACCAAATGACAATAAATCTCATTAATTTTAAGTTTAGTTTGTCATATTATTGTTTATGAAAATTTAGATTATATTTAAAAGAGACTTGGATAATTGCAACAAACCTGGCGTCAAATCCGTATTAATAGGAGAATTTTGTAAGCCAGTAATATAATGGTGGGCACGGTTGGGACCATCAATGGGCTCCAGAGCATGCGAATGTATCCCATGTGATGCATTTTGAAGATCATGTGCTCCAATTGTCTCAGCTCGTTGTGTTCCTGTGGAAGTCATAGTGACGACACCCGCCCAAGATGCACATTTCGATTGTCGCAAATTAGAAGATAATACAGGTATCTTACTTGGCGTTGACAATGATAGTTCAAAACCCGTTGCAGCTATATTTGAAGCTCCATCTTTTATTTGGCTACTGTCAGTAGATGCAAGCTGGTTGCCATCATTAATATTGCACTTAATTTTGACTTTGACTCCTTCGGCAGAATTTATGCTGCTAGAGCTTAGCTCGATAGGGGTTCCTGGTATATCTTTGTTGTTTATAAGGAAATTGTAATTATTTGCTGCATTTGAAGAGCACATTGCATTAGCTTCTACTCCTTTTTTGTCATCACAGTTAATGGCCTCTTTATCACTTAAACCTCGAATATCACCAGATGCTTCTTCTCTGTTACAATGGCTGTCAACTTTTGTGTTGGGACTTTTAAGTGCTGCTAGGGCTTCATAGTAGACAGACTCATCGAGATGTGAGTTTTCTGATAAATAGTTCAAGTTCATAAAAAAGGAATAATATTATTCTGCTTCTTACCTTTGGGAATGACACGAAATTCAAGTCGCCCACTAATACAGCCGTCTTCGCGTTGACTTTCAGCCTCGTCTAATATAATAGCTCGGTTCGCATGAAGACTTGGCGCCATATCCAGTGGCATGACGGGTAGCATGGTCGGCGGCTGTTTTTGTTGCATGTTGTTTTGTTTGCAAAAAGTTGTCTTCGCACACCAAGGCACTGTCACAGTCTTTTGCCGATTATCGGCGTAACGAGTTGGTTGAGAACTTTTAGTCTTGCTCAAGCTTATTGGCGTTTCGTCGAAAACATCAATAAGACACACATTTGGAAGGCTATTACGATACTTAGTTATTGATTTGTCCTCATTTCGATTTTTTTCATAAATATCCTCATCTATACCAGCAGCCGTATATTTGCATGATGATATTGTGTGCATAGCAGACGTCATTTCTTTATTGTTTGACAATGCAACGATTTCTGAATTAGATTCACGCACGCAAACGTTTCTGGCAATATCCATGCGATAAACCTTGAACACGACGAAATGAGTTATATTAAATTAAAATTTAATTGCTACCAATATTTTTTATACTCATAAGCTACTCTCTCACGGAACGACTTTTAGTTCAATCGGTAATCGAACGCCAAATAAAATCACAATAACATTGGAAATGTCATTAATGAAAAATTGGTTTCGTGAGAGCAGAGTGTATTATTTAAATAGGTTAAGATTGGTAGGAATTACTGTTAAATGATTTGAATGCTTAAAATGTCCTTCAAAAATAAATAGAGCATAAGTATATAATTGCTATAAATATCTAAATAAAAACTTTTATATAAACTCAAAAATATACATGCATAACGTTCTACATATAATAAATACCAGTAAATATTATAAACGCACAGATATATATTTTTAGTAACATATGTAATGTAGCATATTCAAGCCATTTAAATAAAATATTTAATTAATTTTTGAATGAGCTTACTGTGTTATCAAATGCAGCTTGTTGGACAGCAGGTGGCTGTAACTCATTACGTAATACGTTACCCATTGCAGGCTCAGACCACCAGCGCGGCAGGGATAATTGCAGGGCTTCATAGTTCTCGATACCAGCTATATTGAGTGTATGTCTAACAAATTGGCAATTGAGAATTTAATACATTTGTTTGTTAATTAAAAATTATTTGATAAATCAAGTATAAAAGCTGACGACTAGAGAGATCATTTACGAGATAGTCTGTACAAGATGATGTAAGACTACTAACTTAAATACACTTCATTTCATCCCTCAATCAATTGATATGTAAGAACAGTAATTTATTTACTAGTTTTTGGAAATGTGTTTAATTCTAATATATATATTTATCAGTATCAATTGCCGAGTTGATTTACTTATATTAATCTGTCCACCCCGATCTCAATTCTCAATATGGCCCGTCCGAACATGTATCTTGAAAACTATTTAAGTAAAAAAACTAAAATTAAGGTACTCTTAAATAACAGTTATTTATTAAATAAAATAAAATCTCTCTGGTGCAGGTTAATAGGGTTGATGATAGTAGTAACTATTTAGAAAACAATTTATTGTTTGGAACATTTTATTCAGTTTTATTTTATCTTTAAAAAAAAATGCATGTTTTTTAGACAAACATTACAAAAAATAAAAAATAAAAATTAAACAAACAAATAAAAATACTGTACTCAAGAGATCTCGACTTATAGAAACCCTGTAAACAGTCCTACAATTCTTATCATTTTGAGAGCATTTTTTTAAGTCATTTCAATAACTTAGGTAATTTCTAAAATCGATTGAAAATGTATCTCTTTTTAGTCTAATTATAGGGTTTTTCGACAAGTAATAAATAACAAACACAGAGCTAGAGCAACCAAATTTTGTTTTATTTTGACCACGCCGCCGCAAATCAAAATTGACCGAATTGAAAGCGTTTAAATGTAGAACGTTCAAACAATAATAACCACTATCTCTGAAAATTTGGGGACCATCGAACAATAAACACAGAAGTTATTCTAGACATACTTTTGTGGAGTGAAAAAGTTCAAGTAAGCTAATCTTTTTGAAAACGATTAATTTCGGTATATTTTTTTATTTTAATTGTTGTTGCATTCAGTAAAAATGGATGGTGGGTATTTCAAAGTCGAGAAAATTCGACAATAGCTTTGGTTTTTTTTTTTAAATATATCGTACAATCTTATTTTTTTTCGGAGCCAAATAGCTATATTTTTCCCAAATCAAATTCTATTTGAAATTCGTGAGTGCACGACAAAGAATTATCCCTTAACCATTGGTTTGTTTAACATAAAAGATGTCTAAAAAGCATTACAGCTTACATAGAAACATATAAAGCACAAGTAATATAAGAAAGAACATATACCCTACTATTACCCATTTACCGTTTTTAGAAAATGAAAAACAATGTAATTTGAACAGGTGAACAGGATTAACTACTTGTCGAGTAAGTACTATTTAAATAAAATATAGATATTATTATTCAGTATCAATAGTCAATACGAAAATACCATGTTGGTCTTGTCCATATGAATATCTATGTACAACTTAGAGTCTTTAAAAGCTGGAGTAAACAAATTTAATTTCGAATTGATGGCGAATATTTTATTGTATTTGAAAATTTCTTACCTTTTAACCTTATCAGCTCCGAATGGTTTTGCTTTTGCATTACTGGTACAAGGTACGGGTAAATTGGAAGATCCGTGTAATAAAGCCGTTGAACCATCCGCTTTAGTCGATTTATCCACATTTGGTTGTGACTGTGAGGTGGCAAGAGGTTGGAATACTTTACATACGATCTTAAAATATTTTCTAAGTATGTACATTTGAATACATATACATATGGGTATTTACACGCATGTATGTATAAGGGCTTCCTACATACTTGTGTGCGTCTATCCATGTACATGAATATTAATGGATTTTTACACTTAAGAACTATGTATTAATTGACTTACACGTTAAATAAAAATAAGATAAATATTTTTAAATTCTGGACATTTTAAGCATTCACCTGAGATTGATCAGACGTATTCTATCTATTCTATTTTGGTTTGCTATTGATTTACCTGTGGTTCTTGCTTCCATTCGTTGTCCGTTGTATCCTCAGAATCATCAAACTGACTTTTCCATTGTGATGCTAGGGTAAGCGCACCGCCGCCTTTTGTTACCTGTTGAAGCGCCGACACATTTTCATCATCGATTAATGCAAATTGTGTTACCGAATGATCCCCACCAACACTGCTTCTAGCAGCAATAGGACCAATGACTGTGCTACTAAGACGTTGTGTGGATATGGAACCAATACCAGCTCCAGACGAGGATGGACGTAAATTGGTTGATGTCGCCGATCGTCGATTTGCTGGTGGTATTGTTGTGGGTGTAGTTCCACAAATATGATCGCGGGAACAGATTACAGTTTTGGGAAGTAATATATCATTTCCATAAATTGTTTCAAATTGCTGATGCTCACTCTCACAGGTTTGCGCCTGGATGGGCGGTACATTTAGAACACGTAATCTTCCATATGTTGATTTTTGATCGCCAGAATTATTGGTGTTCGATAACCGCCTGTTTTCTGAGCCTGTTTCAGTAGATGAAACTACGTATTGCTGGTGATGTTGTGGAATCTTCTGAGCACCATCGCTTATGTTTATCATATTGTTATCATTTTTTTTCGCTGACCGTTGTTGATCTCCTCCTATAGATCTAGTATCATCAACATTACCATGTCCATTTTTGTTTCGTTCGAGATCATTTTCTGTCGAAGTGGTTACTAGATCGTTGTGTACTCTGTGTTTGTCTTCGATTTGTAGCTGTGCTTGGAGTGGCAATGGATGAGAAACAACAATTTTGTCTTCGGGATACTGTTAGATGGAGTTCAAAGATATAGTTTTTATTAAGTTATATTACACAAATACACACGTATACTGGCGCAGAATTGTTTTGATGGGAGGTCGATCCAACCAGATCCTGTGCATGACCGGTGTTTCGCCTCACATTATTTGAGGTATGCGTTGTTTTAAGCTGCACATTTTCGGTACCTATATCACCGCCAGTCGGTTCATGATTCGCAATGACCACTGATGAAGATTTAATCACTGCACTGGGAAAATTTGACACCGCCACCGAACTATTTACAGCGGGCACCAGTTGTTGCTGCTGCTGTTTTAAAAAAGTATTTTGATTACCTGAAGTCATATTTTGCAGAGCATAGTCTACTGTAGGTTGTGGCGTTGTAGTTGCATTGCAATTCTTATCAACCTGTAAATGTAATAAACAAATTATTTATAACTTGATTTTATATAATTATATTTTAATATATATTTTTCAGTCACACTAAGAGAAAACTAAACTTTAATATTTCCACCTGATATTTGATTTTGAATTTTTTCCGTGAATAACTTTCATGATTCAAGATCTAGGTGTTTATATAGACATACAAATAGGCAAATATATCGTGTCGAATGTTGATGCTGATATATACTTCAAAGGGTGTTCCTTTTTGTCTGCAGCGTACATTTTAAGATTTCATTTCGAATATAATTGCTATTATGTTAAATAAAGTTGATATACGGAGAACCGAAGTATCACGAACCATCGTGTCATCCGAATCAAAAATAAACAATCAAATATATCCTAATATAACATTATAAAGTTTTTTTTAAGGGATCGTCGTATTTGAAAAACAAAGAATATACCTTTTCTTTAATATTTAGAGGCTCCGTTGTCGCCATTTGAGCAGTATCTATTTCATTACGCTTTCGAATCTACGTGTATGTATTGATATGTGAAAGAAAATGATTCAAATGGTTATAATGCAATAATAATATGCGTATTATAAACTATGCTTACATATTCTTTACCACTGGCATTCGAAGCTGCCACCGTCATTTGTGTGATGTTTCCATGGATATATTCGTTTTTAACTGGAGCTGTTGGAGCATTTGAAGCTGAATTAATATTACCAATTGCGGCTGCATCTACTTTTTCCCAATCGTAGGGATCCGCCTCCTTTACTCCTCTACGTTTCATACAGCGTTCAAAGAGACCAATTAGCATCTTTAAATTTGGGTGATAATAATTACGTATAGGATATAATTAGTAGAAGGAATTGTAAATAATGAAGTTTTATTTAATATAATTTGGTTCTTTGCGATCGGTTTTCCAAGCCATAATAATAAATTAAAAATTAAAAAGAGTTTGTGAGACAGTTTGCTTTATATTTTAAGCATGGTAAATAGTACTCTTACCGCATAGTCGGGACGGTCTGCGTAGGTGAGTGATTGTATATGCTCCAAAAACTGCTTTAAATCCGACGGTAAGTGTTTTAATAATATTCTATGATCGTATTTTTCTTTAGTTAATCCAACTTGTTCCTTGTCTTTGATTTTTCTCCAAGGCAATTGGCCATTAACAAATTCAACAAGCATATAGAATAAAGACCATAGATCATCGTGGCGTCCCATTTCCCGGTTGCGATGGGCATTTATTGAAGCATAACGAACTGTACCCCGGAACCCAGCAGCTGCTCGAGGACAACGAACTTCTCCAGTCCCTGTGGTATACTGACGCGCAAGACCAAAGTCAAGCATGTACACCCTTCGGCAGTTGTAAGGCAAACGGCCTACTGAAAAATTACTCTGCAAAGCAAACAAATTAAATTATCATATTCGAGGTAAAGTTAATAACAATACTTATGATTATTCGAGGAATACATGGAAGGTAAGTCTGAAATGTAATCTGACAATAAAAAAAGCTATATGGCTACAGTCATGACTTGATTTTATAAGGCCAAGCATTTTTGTAGAACGTGTTGTAATGTACAATTTAAACATAATGTACAATTTAAACAATTAGGAAACAAAACAAGAGTATATGTTTCTTCTAATCAAACACAAAAATCAACTGCCGACATCGACCGGGAATGAAACCCAAGGTCTACCACTGAACCATTTTGATTAATAAAAACTGAACTGTCCGTCACTTGAAGTCGGGAACTTTGCGCCACTTTGCTAGATTACAATTTCTTGAATTTCTTTCATATTTATAGTCCGATCTTAATGATCGGTTTCTTGTGGGCTATAAAACAAAGGCTGATATGTTTTTTGCGATTTATAGAGGTGGAAAGGGCGTGGTCAACTTCTAAAGCAAACTTGATCTACGCGTATAGTTTTTACATGTTGTCTCCAAATTTGGTAGCTGATCTTTTCTTCTGCCTGTTACGTACATTCAGACAAACTCAATAGATGTGAGATTTAAATTAAGGAAGAAAGCCACTTTCGAGTTGCTCTACTGTAAAATATCAGATTTCCACTAAATGAAATAAAAATTATACTATACAAAATATACCACGTTAAAATTTATTAGCTTGGTTGCACTAATTCATAAATATGAAACGTATCCTTACATCGTTTTTTGATTTTTCGAAACCCGTGAAGCCGAAGCGCTGTGCTCTAGCGCGTTCTGCTCTCTCGTTCTAGGTTTCAAATTACGCTTGCATATTTATTTTATTTTTGGGGTGTGGCCGAAATCTAAAACAAACTTGATCAGCGTTGAAGAATAAAACATATTTTGCAACAAATGATTAGGTGGGTATAGAAAGACAAGGGCCAGAAAAATTTTGGAGCAGTGGGGCAACAAGCAGAACGAGATATCTACGACACAATAAAGTACAAAAATCAATTAGGAGATCTACGTGTTCAAACTGACGGAAAGACGAACGGATAGACACTTTTAACAATAAGACAATAATGCTAATATAATTGTAACTTTTACACACATTGGTTCACTGTAAGAGATATACTAGGTAGTTGCGTTTTTGGGTTCTTAGAATCCAAAATTTAGAGGTACATTATAAACTCCGAATATCTAGTTTAAAATCTCTAAGCTTGATGCATTTACAAAATCAAACGAATGGCACATGAAATAGAGAAAAATTATATATTGATTTTATAGATTCGGGGACCCCTCATTTTGCCGGTTTTGGATATTTATTAAAAACAAACATATAAGACTAGTTTTGTATATTCTAAATTAGCACAGAGCATTCAAAATACTGCAAAATCCGCTAAGAATGTTAAACTTAATTTATAGAATTCAATCAATAATTGTACATAATAAGAAAATAAAGCTAATTTAAAATCCACCAGCTTTTGCATATTCGCCTATAAACTTTAATTTAAATAATTTTAATATATTTTTTCAATTAAGGATTTTATATTTATTTAGACTTACAGGTTTAATATCGCGATGAAGGAAGCCAACAGAGTGTATTGATTCAATGGCTTTTAATATTTGTAAGCCAAGTCTAAGCGTTGTACTGAGAGAAAAGGCGCCTCGTGGCTGTGCTCGTCTCAATTCAGCCAAATTTTTTCCCTGTAGTTGCATTACTACATAGTTGAATCGATCATTTCTTCCACATCCAATGAATCGGCATACGTGCTCCTTTCCCTGCAGCTTTTTGAGAACGGCTACTTCCATTTTAAGTACCTGTTTTGGTTGACGCGCTGATTCGACTTTGAGTGCCACCTGCTCTCGCGTTATTAGGTCTTGGCCCTCATAAATTTCGCCAAAGCCTCCACCACCAATCTTTCGCACAACCTGAATGTTTTGGAATGCAATACAAAATTATTAATTTAATTCAAGGATTAACAAATTTAAAATAAATATGTTTATTGTTAGATAAATGACGTCGCAATCGATTTTAAATATTATATTAAACTTGGTTTAGACTAAATAAGAAAATTCATCATTACTTGTGAATAGTGACTTTGATTAAGTTTATTATTATATGTATAAGTAAATTATTATATATTATTATATTTGAAGGATAAATCATTATAAAACGGGAACATTTTTACTTTTTGTGGATAACAGACCTTATTTCTCAAAGGAATAAGATTGTTTGATCGAAATATTCTATTTTTTGTAAATATACTAAAAAAAATATTCTAAATGGATACCAAAAAAATGAAAGTTCTTGAATCTAGAGAAATATTTCTATGTTACTATTTCTTGTCTCCAAATTTGTTTGGTCTAGCTTTTAAGTCTCTAAAATGCAGTTTTTCGAACACACTAACAGACGGAAGGACATGACTATATCATCTCGCATGTATACCCTAATCAAGGATATATATATATATATATATGGGATTTGAAATGCCTCCTTCGGCCTTTTACAGATTATCATAGATACAAAGTTATCCCCTATGAGCAGGTGGTTATAATTACCAACTTCGTTACGGCCTCTTTGATATCTACATATGCAGTTATTTGTATATTATATAATTTTTTTATTAGCGAGTATAAAAAGTCAGAAAAAATCATATTTTAAATACCTTCCAGCGTTCCTTAACAACATGTCCCGGCTGCAATAGATCTTCAGACGTCATTTTACTTGTTTCTTTTTGAGCCACTTGATTGCAGATGGTCACGATGTTGCTACTCTTTTCTAATGCAACAGGCGATGATGGTGTTATCACTGATGGTACTTGAAATGTTACACGAGTTCGTAATCCTAATCGATTATGTTTAGCTGGTAATGTAGCTGAACGCTGTAGTTGATTTGGAAAGGGATTCTGTTGATCACCTTGTATTCCTGTTACGATATTTGGATCGTCACCTGCACCAACCCGAATATTTTGTAAAAAACGCGCGTGAGAAGTTGCTGGAGCAATTGGTGGTGGTGGCTTTGATGGCGGTGGGCGCTGAAATCTAAGTATGTCTTGATTTGTATATTTGGCTCTGTCATTTATATACAACTTCTGTTGATTCGATATAATTTCGCCCTGACGTTCTTGCTGTTGATTGTCTTTAGCGTTGGCTTTCGGATTTGTCCGTGACCCTGCGACATTTTTGTCGTTCCTTAAATTAAATAATATAAATATACTGTTTGACATCAGAATTTGAAATGGTTATTAATAAAAATACAATAATAATTAATATAAAACTTAACCAAAAGCTTTAGTTTCAGTTTGCGAACCTAATTTTATAGACTCTAAAGCTAAAGTTCTCATTGAATACTTAAATGGTGATATTAGAGTATTCTTAATTGAATTGCAAAAATGTGGCCTGCCCTACAAACACAATTAATGAAGTTAAAAGCTATTTTAATAGGATAACATAAAACTTTGACGAAAATGCATTGTCTCTTCTTATTTGAAGTAATTGCCTCTACTTCATTAGAGGTACCCTCTACATATTTTGAGTGAACGCTCCAAACATCAAAAGTGAGCCCCACACTTAGAGTTTTACGTTAAATTATACCAATAATAATATACTACAGAATAGAGCAAAAAATATACCAAAATACACCTCATACAAAATTAATAAGTAAACTGTTTAGTAGAAATATGAGAAATGGCGTGGTCAAATTTTAAAACAATCTTAATCTGGATGCAGCAATAAGACTGAGTATCCCATAAATTGTAGCTTCTAAAGTCTTATAAAGTAGACTAACTTGTCAGATAAGCAGGGCTATATTGATTCAACTATTCAACTGATCAAGAATATACTATTGACAGTTATATACATTTTCGGTTTGAATAATTTGAAGTATTAAGTTTTTATAGTCTAGAAGAGCTTTGCCCTAAAGTGGACGAACAGCCCGCCATAACAATGATCCTCATTGATATTTTTAAATATATGCAATATATATGTATATATTTGACCAATAGTATTCAAGTATTCTTTGTTTTTAAATCGTCATTTTAATACTTTGGTTTAAAACCATTTAAAGTCCTCAAATGTTATGTATTGAAGTTGTCTAGCTTATATACTAATTTCCCGTGTTATAATATTTTATTGCATGGATTGTGCAAATGAATTCTTCCCATGTGCATATCACTTGTATTCCTATACAAGATATGAAGTTGCACAGAACTTTGATGATATCATGTTTATAGTACGTATGTTATAATAAAAACTAAAGTTAAATGCAAAATAAACTTATATAAATCCATATGAATGTATGGACATATGAGCAAAGGTTGACATGAATGTACATATATATTTTATATTCTTAATATATATTATGTATTTACATAAATAAATAGAAAGTAATTATCGCAGACCGAAACGCACACGTAACACAAAATAGTTGTATGAGTTCAAATTTTAAGAAATTTACCTGAGTTATTTGACAATACCCATTATTGTTACAGCCAAACTAGAGACTGTGAAAATTCAATTTAGTTATCCACAAAATGAAAAGAAGGCAGTTCTATTTATACTTGTAATTGTGAAGACACTGATGATTTACCAATAAATTAATTTAAATTTAAAGAGTAAACGCGCTGACAATTGATGCAACCAAAGACACAATATTGCTTTACTTTGACTATGAACCGATGTACGGACGTGCCTTGCCGTTTAACCCAACCTTAAATTAAAAAACTCTTATTGATTGGTAAGCTTTGTTTTCTCTCTGTAACTTGTAAAGCTTTTTTGAGCAAGACACCAAGAATAATTCCAAAGTAATAATACAGAGCGAGAGCCACAAAGAACATGGGAGTGCAAGCACTCTCCTAGGTGACAGTTGTCAATGGTTTTTAAAAAGCAGCTGAACCCTTACAGTAGCGCCTGCGCTTGGACGCATGGGCTATTGTAGCAATGAACTTTTGTCTGTAGCTTGTCCACTTTTTATACCCGCTGACCCATAGGGAAGAAGGGAATTATAACTTTGTGCCAGCTTCAAAAGCTAAGACAATATAGCCATATTCGTATATCTATGGGAAAATCTGTATTTCAAAGGCTATATAAGTTAGCGCATCCATTATAGCCATGAGAACAGGTTTCATATATAATTCGGTCACGTCCCTATCCACCCACCCAAATGGAAAAAGAAATGCGTATTCACTTTCTTAATTGCGACATGTAGCTAAGCAAATAACTGGTTAGATCAAAGCCAGTGTCATATTCCAAAAAAAAAACTATAAAAAAATAATGTTTTTCTAAACTGCGAACGGCTGATAAAAATTAATCCGAATCGGCCAAACCATTCTCTATTGATAAACTTGTTTAAAAATATTCAGTCTTTTTTATACCCGCCTACGCAAAGGGTAGAAAGGTATTATAACTTTGTGCCTACCGAAAATGTATGTAACAGGCAGAAGAAAGCATCTCCGACCCCATAAAGTATATATATTCTTGATCAGCGTCAACAGCCGAGACGATATAGCCATGTCCGTCTGTCAGTCTGTTCGTCTGTTCGTCTGTCAGTCTGTCCGTACGTATGAACACCTCAGAGACTATAAGAGATAGAGCAATAGTGTGTGTTATTGCTGCACGCAGATCAAGTTTGTTTTAGATTTTTGCCACGCCCCCTTCCGACCACGCAAATCGAAAAAAAGCGAATTGCAAACGTCATTTTAAACTTAGACGTTAAATTTTGGTACGTATAATACTAAACACTATCTTATTGATTTCTGAAAAGGTATGTAACAGGCAGAATGACGCATATCCGACCCTATAAAGTATATTCTTGGTTAGCATCAAAATAAGAGTCGATTTTGCCCTGTTCGTCTGTCCGAAAGTGTATCTCTCTATATAAACGCCTAGATATCAGAGACTATAGAAGCTAGAGCAACCAATTTTGGCGACCATATTTCTTACTTTTGTATGTAGATCAAGTTCGTTTTAGATTTTGGCCAACATCGGCTAATATACACATAATTATCCAATAACTAACTACTTTATTTCTTTATACTTGGATGTTGTGGATCTTAAGCTCTGTCTGATTTTTAATAATCACCTATCCAGTTTTAGATTACAATCTAATATTGGTAAATAAATCTATTAAATCTAAATTTTAATAAATGCAGACATACATATATGATATTTTAGGAGTTGCCCTTATTTATTTCATTATTTATTTAATATATTTAATAACAGCCGATAAAGAAAAAATAATTTTAATATTAAATTTTAACAAATTAAAATAAAAAGTTTATGAAAAATTAAAAAAATTTTAATCTGAAAAATAAAAAAAAAAATATGAAAAGGTGGGGTAATAAAAGTTCATTAAAATGATCCAATGTTTGTTGCAATAATTGAGGAATACCCAGAAAAAACCAATCAGATCACTGTGTTAGTGTTAAATTCTACCACGAATTAAAAAGTTTAAGATCAGTTTCTTAGTAATAAACAAAGAGTATTTCTGTGGTGAAAGATCTATTATACTCGGCAGTAAGAAATCAAAAAGGTAACACGAAATGGTTCATGCAACAAATATTTAGTGGAACACATATTGAGAGTTAAATAGGTAAAATTACGAGTAATTCTAAAATAAACTGTGAATCTATGTAATAAAATCGAAGGATCTGGAACAACAAATAAGATATGGTGACCAAATTTCAAATTATGATCTAGAAGTATACCTAAATCCTTAACATTATTTAATCTCTCGATGTTAACCCGTTCGAAACAATAAGTTACGATGTATGATGAGGTTCTATAACTTCACATAACATTACATTTTACATTTATAATATATCATTATAGGAGAAGCACAACTTCACATCATCACCATACTTGCATTCGCGGGAGTTTGATATAAATATAGATAGAAAGGAATAACAAAAACTAATGCCATAGCAGCCAACTGCACTTTTTTTGTATTTTCATCCTTTCTGTAACAATGCAGCACCAAGCACCATAACACTTGCGCAAATAAATATATTAGATAGATAGATGAACCTGAAAAATAATGACAAATGCATTCTATTTTCCTCACTTTCTAACACACAATGCGAAGGACTAAGCAAAATGGCGCCATAAGGCTGCGTTTCACTGTAAAAGATTTCGCCGCAAAAGAGTATTTGCTATGCATTAAGAGAATCCTAACATGTTCATGTTATGATCCTAATGGTAGCCAGTCATGCGTCTATTAAATGCATTGTTTTTATTAATCAGCAGTCCATAAATAAAACAAATAACAAGCTTTGTTAAACGTATATAGCTTGAAAAACTTCCTTTCGACCGAAAATGAATTATTTTCTTAGGAATATAATGAGTACATTATCAATCCATTTTTATCATCAATTTTTTTGAACTTAAACCGTTTCCGCGGCCAAGTGACAAATTGGCATTATGTCGCAATTCGCCGCATGAGGTAAGACACAGGTTTAGTAAATCTCTGCATCAAAATTTCTAATTTGTATGGAAACTTGTAATTACGCTCCAAGTAAAACGACGGCTATATAAAACACTTTTTTTACGTACCCATGAACACAACATGTACAAATGTTAGGATTTTATACAAAAGTTTTTTATCCAATGGTTATAAGATATGAAAATAAAAATTTTCTTCGAAATTTTATGGAGAGATAATCAGATGTAGCAGAATCGGTTAGCTTGATTACCATTTGTTAGTTTATTTTTTGTCAACAATTATTTGACTTTATAGGTACCTGGTAACTGACATTGGTGCACCAAGACGGCTGTAGCTACATACATATATCTCTTATTAAGAATTAAGAATGGAATTTTGAACTTACTTGAGAGACTCCTGTAATTGCATTTGTACTTCTTGGCCTTTTCTGGAAGTTTATTGTTCAATAGTAAATGCCATTTAGTCATCAGATCACTGCCAATTCGCGTATGTTCCACGCAAACATAAATTAAAATAAGCCAAGCAACAAAAATATGTGTTTAATACCCTAAGAAGATTTGGTGATACACGCGTAACATGTAAGCTTGAGTAAATAGCTTAAAGGACAATTTGGATCTTCTTCATACTAAAAATAATTTTAGACAAATTCGGACTGATATAAAGAAATATTTAAGGTAATAGCTCCATTTATGATATTAAATAGAGTAAACGATTTATGAAAAACCCAAACACAATTATCTATATTCTTTAAATTATAATTATATAACTTAGCGATAGTATATAATACACCCCTCTCCATAGATCTATGGATAAACTAAGAGAATAAAAACTTTTTGTCAAGTTTCGATTTAATTTATCAAAATAGATTCCTTATTTAACAATGCGCTTATTCATCCGCCTCTCAAGAATTCCGAACACATGTTGAAGAAAGGGAGGCATTAATTGAGGCTTTGGTTAAACCAAATTAAACCAATTAAACCAAATCTCTGTCACTGGAGCATTCTCTTCAGGTCTGCAAACAGCCAGGAGTCGCCACAAGCCAAATCTGGAGAATATGGTGAATGATCGTGATGCATTGTAACGGTCGATTTGTGACAAAATGCATTTGGTCAAATGTGGACCAAGTGTCACCTAGATTTTTCAATCTTATCATACTTAAATTCGTCTACTAACATACATCACTTTACTTTATTTAACGATCAGATAAAATGTTTTTGGGGACTTTTTTAATATTTTGCGGAACAATTCCCACATTTGAACGATCTGTGAGTTCACCACCATTTGGATATGTGTGTCTGTGCTTAGTACATTAATTATTGTTGCAATCACAGGAGAGGCGGGATAACATTTATCACCAAATCTCAACATATCTTTTTTTTTTCTTAAAAAAATATAATTGTCACATCAATGTCTATAATTTTTAAACTATTAGTCCCATTGTGCTTATTTTCAGTATATAATGTTTAAATTACATTAATTTTTCTTAGTGGTACAATCCAAGTGTCCCGGGACTATTAAGTGATGTATTGTTTATCTAATTCACCTATCGATCAGAAAACATGAGATCTGTAATCCTTTTTTATATTAAATAAACTATGCAAAATAAATACACCATAACTAAATAATAGCCATTACAGACATGACTATGTTGGTTAGATCTGCATTCTAATAAGAAATGATCTTTGGTAAAACAAAATTATATTATCTTTTTTTTTGTTTAATTGGTTATATTCATGACATTTTATTCACACCTGAGTATTTTTGGAGATACTTTAAATACAAATAAAAAAAGGCAACAATTGAATTTTCTTTTAAATAAGCATACATATATTATTATTTTCATTTCAGAGAGTTTGTTGTACATACATATAGGGTTCTTCAATATTTTTGGTTGTGTGTAAGAATAATCACCTTTATTTTTATTAACTAGCTATGCATGTATGCGTAACATAATCTATTTTTAAAAATACATATTATGGCCTTTTTAAATATAGAGAGCAACCCGACGATAACTTTCACCCAAAACAAATGCAAAAGACTAGGAGCACGTGTCATGAACTTAACTAAATAATAGTTAATAATGTGTTTACACTGCATAGAGCATGAACATAGTTCATATAATCGCAAATTAAAATATTATAATTCTATTAGAATATTCTATTTATAAGCAATTTCTGATCTCTCGGAAAATCTTCGCGTAGCACATTCGACTTGAACAACAAACGATGGCAGCAAGCTGTGCACTCAATACTTTCCACCGAGCTTTTGCGTACATGTGAGATTGTTCACAGAAAACGTACTGAATCAGTTTCAATCATATCTGAAAAAGTGATCTAAACAACTGAATAACTTTTTATGCACACTAACATACATGTTTATATATACATTCAAATGTACATATGCATTTATCATTTATAAGCAATATTTTGATAATACCAATGGCAAAACAAACAGAAATTAAATTAAATAAAACTAATTAAATTAAAAATGTTTAAAGTTAAAATTAAAAGATACTATCGCTTCAAAATAAAAAACTAAAGTAAAAAAAAAGAGATTTTTATCATTGTAATATAGAAATACGATATTCTACAACCTGGTTAAATTGGGTATATTGTTGTAATTTAACTTTAAAATTCAATAATTTAAATTCCAAATGTGACCAAGTTCTATTGTAAGTTTTGTGTGAATGTTAAAACTTGCTAAAAGAGCTGACAATACCAATTGAAAGCTGAATAGCTTGAATGCCAACTAAAGCTAGTTAGTGCGAAACTATTATTCAGGCATGAATGACAACACTAACCATACAATACGTAGATATACCATTTCATACAAGCGTAAACGCACACACTCGTTTCGGTATAGTCAGAGATGGCCCCATGTTTAGTTCCATGTTGGCTCGAGCAAAAATGTGCCAGAAAATTCGGTTGCGTTTAGTCCGTTAGCGGTTGCATTCGAACGTCAGTCAGTTTTGTACTGCTGATGTGTTCTTGAATATGTTGGTGAATACATATATGTATGTATAAGGCAAAATGCAAATGTGTTGAGCTGTTGGCCAATTTTGTGTATTCGATTTGCAGCTAGCACCAATTGTTGTTCTTATTTTGGTTTCTTGTCTTCTGCCCTCCCCTTACCCTTGTTTTCTTCGACATCGTATTGTGACGAATTGTGTTCTGCTGCTGGTAGTGATTTTGTTGATTTGATTTTTTACTCTTGCTGGCGTGTGCCGACTGCACCTGCCGATTTTGTTTGACTATTGTGTTATTATTATCAATTTAGAAGTATAGACATATTATATTTAAATTTCAGCATATTTTATTGCGAGTTTATATATGTACTTATATGCATATATAATAACTCGGAATAAAATATGCTGGAATTTGAATGTAATATGTCCATACTAATTATTTGCTAATAATATCAAGTCATATCAAAATATTCAAATGCAGGTGTAATCGGCGTAAGCCACCAAAATAAAACATAAATAAAAAATTTTTTATTTCGAATTGAAAATCATGTGGTGCCCGAAATGGGGCTAATGAAAAATTATTTCCATGACTATGTGGTGGACGTCATTTGATGCCAACTTTTGGTCTTCTCCTTTTATCAGGTGGCGCATTACTAGTGGTCGGTACGGATACACTGATATCCCCTTCGACAAGTACTGTGTGCATTATGCATGTCAAATAATCCAATTAACTTATATATTCTGGAGTTCTGGACTAACGCTTATCTCACTGGATACCCCCTACGTGCTTATCATGGAAAGGTGCACCGTCCGAGGTTCCTTTTGCCTTTATTTCTTCTCTGCAATACACAAAAAGATTATTATTCAATAAAAAGTATTTTATGCAACATATATTCTTCCAAAAATTGCAATCCAAAGCTCCTCAACGCACTAAAGATTTCCTCCATTCCATTTTTCTTAAAATATTTTAAAATATTACATTTTAATTCAATTTAATTTTGCCGCTCGTTTTACCTTCTATTGGTTTTAAACATTTTATCGATAAATGTGGCGTTTTTGTTAAGAAACAAATACTGAAGGACTAAGCAACTGAGATTTTTATAAGAGCGAGTAGTTCATTCTGCTCCATCTAATAGGATCTCATAAGAAAATATAGCATTACAATAAACAACCGATTTATACTAGCATAGATTTTCAGTATTTTTTCTAACGCATCAGTTATTGCGGTGGATATGCAGGATTAAGGCATTGGTAATCTGTAATCACTAACCATACAATACATAGACTGGTCTTTTCATGAGGACTTTTTGGTGGGCAGAATCGAAATAAAAGTACCGCGATGCTGCCCACGAACATGTTGGGTCGTAAGACGTTGCTGCCCACCAACAAATAACTGCATAAAAACGGTTTTGATTGCGACGGCGTACGCCGCATTCGAACGTGCACACGTTTGATGTTAGTCGAAGCTCTAGCATGTATGTGTTAATATATGTATATGAGTAAATTGATGGTGTGTGAAGAGCTGCCGGCAATTTGCGAATATTGTACAGCTTTTTATATTTTTGGGTTTTTTGACTTCACAATGTGTCAATGTTTCTTATTGACTTCTCAAGTTGTTCTCTTCTCTCCTTCGGTTTCATGTATCATATGCAATTGTTGTTATTGTTAGATGACCTTCCCCTTGTTGTTTTCTTTGCCTTTGCTCGGCTGTTGCTATTGTTTTGGTTGACGTTGACGTTTTGGGCTGCTGGCTGTGCGTTTGTTTATGTGGTCTTTTATTTCCTTGTGCTTGCTCCGATTAAGTGTTACGCACATTGATAATATTTTAAAACAATTGCTATGGACATATTATATTTAAATTTCACGCCAGCAAGAGTAAAAAATCAAATCAACAAAATCATTACCAGCAGCAGAACACAATTCGTCAAAATACGATGTCGATGAAAACAATGGTAAAGGGAGGGCACAAGACAAGAAACTAAAATAGAAACAACAATTGGTGCTAGCTGCAAATCGAATACACAAAATTTGCGTATATTATTATTATTATTGCGTATAGCTCAACACAATTGAATTTTGCATAAACATTTGTGTATTCACCAACATATTCAAGAACGCAGCTGCAGTACAAAACGCGTATACGTATAATCACACATACATACTAGGGCCTCGAATAACATTAAACGTGTGCACGTTCGAATGCGGCGTACGCCGTCGCAACCAAAACCGGTTTTATGCAGTTATTTGTCGGTGGACAGCAACGTCCTACGACCCAACATGTTCGTGGGCAGCATCGCAATAAAATAGTGTGGCCGAATAAGCTTTCATGAAAAGCCCAGTCTATCTCTTATATGGTTAGTGCTGTAATGTTTGAAATGTGACATTCGTCACCATTTTCAACATTCTGTTGCAATGTAACATTTTATCCTATACAAAGTTACATAAACCAAAATGTTTTTCTGAATGTGATATTGTATAAAATGCTGGAATTTTAGCCGAAAATTTGAATACCTTTCTTACTAAACATGCAATATATACCAAAAAATTAAAAAAAAAATCAAAACATTATTTATTTATTTTTTATTCTTAAAACAGAGAATATTAGGAAGAAGGCCGTAAGATGAAATGTTACCAACGATGTTATATTATTTAAACTTAGGTCACAATCTCCCCAAAACGTGGTGCGCTGTCGCCAAGCCAAGAGTATATAATCTATATATATATATTTAGAATCTTTACTATAAATCTTTGGCAATGCGCTTGTTGGATGGAACTGTCTTTAGCACTAGGACTATAAGCATATCGATAGTTGACATATTCGATATTTTTACAAAATATTTAATATATTGGGACAGTGCTTAAAATACATCAAAAAAATTGTTTGCACTAAAAGACAAGAAAAAAAATATTTATCATTAGAATGTAATATCACAAAGAAAAAGAATAATGTTACCTAAATTGAAATCTAGTTTGAGGTCCGATTGTTTTTCTAAAGAAACACGACCTTACAATTAACACAAATTGTAAAAAATTGCGTGACACTTACCCTTGACGCTTGGCTTTCCAAGAAATTTGTCCATGTTTAGGGTCGTTGACAGTACCTCTACTTACAACTTGTGCTCGTTTCCCACAAATGCAAGTAGAAAGAGTGATGCCAACTATCGGTCACTATTGAAATCGAAAAGTTAACGGTGGTCAACCACACAAAAATTCGATATATCGAAACTATCGGGAGTAGTTGACTTAGTTCTATTCTGCGTGCACGTATACTCTTTTAATCTATTCAATAACATTTCAAATGAAAAAGAAAGTTGGAAGTGCTGAAAAAACCGATTTTGAATCTATCGATATTTTGAGAATTAAATATCGATGTTATTTATATATTGGAAATTTATAATATTTTACAGTTTAAAGGCCATTTAAAAGATGACACATTACAACGTATGTTGTTCAAAATTGAATATTAAATAAATTTCAAAACGAATATTAGAGAAATTAATAGCAACAAACAATATGGAGAAATACTTTTCTGTAAATGTATAGGAAGCATCTTCGTCCAAATAAAGTAGTATATTTTTGATCGTTTTAAGCTACACAAATTTAATATGTAGGTTCTTCTATAACGTACGCAGATTATGTTTATATTCAATATTCGATATCACCTCTATTAACTATACCTTAACAAATATTTAAAATGTAACACTCCTTCCCAAAGGGCAGAAGGGTATTATAACTTTGTGCCAATATTCTTGATCAGCGTCAACAGCCGAGACGATATATCCGTCTTTCATTTTGTATGTTCAGAGACTATATTAACTAGAGCAATCAAATTTGGTGACAACATGTAGTAATATAGCCACTGAATCAACTTTCTTTTAGAATTTAACCAAGCCCCACAAAACGATAAAAAAAAGTTTTAGTTACGATCGGATAAAAACACAGAAGGTTTTTAAGAAATACTTTTAAAGGATAAAATTATGTACAGTTGCACCTGTTCAGTGGCTACGCCACTCAGTGATCTAATATAGGTTATTCAATAAACCTAGTTAAATAGAGTCAAGCTAATAAGTTTGACAATGGTATACTACTATATATTTTTTGGTAAATTCTCAAAAAATACTACATGACGGAGCTTGTTTATATGAGTGTTGCAAATAGTAGAAATTGGTGGCGTGTATCTCACAGTAGAGCAAACTCGACTTTCTTACTTGTTTAAATAGGTTTCCGTACGTGAGCCGTGTGTGCATTAGTTTGAATCTGGAGTATACAATGACAGATTTTCTGGTTAAAAATTTTGTAATAGTGATTGTATTTGTTCCAGTTTGTGTACAAAAGGGTAGAAGGGTAGTATAACTATAAGCTATTCTATAATGTATGTAACATGAAGAATAAGGCATATCCACATAAAGTATATACATTTTTGACCAGCCTCAACAACTGAGAAAATCTGGATTTCAGACTAGAACAGGTTAGAGCTAAATTTGATTAAAGTGTGAAGTAATGTAGTCACTGTATCAAGTTTGCTTTAGAATTTGGCTTCTTATATTGCGTATCCTAATAGTATTTAGAGTAGAATGAGAATCTGAGTTTTTATACCCGGCTACCCAAAGGGTAGAAGCGTTTTATGGCTTTGTGCCGACCGAAAATGTATGTAACAGGCAGAAGGAAGCATCTCCGACCCCATAAAGTATATATATTCTTGATCAGCGTCAACAGCCGAGACGATATAGCCATGTCGAGACAGTATGTCTTATTATTGCACGCAGATCAAGTTTTTTTTTTATTTTGGCCACGCCCCCTCCCGCCCCCGTAAATCGAATAAAACTGAATTGCAAGCGTCGTTTTAAACCTAGAACGTTCAATTGTAGCACGCACAATACTAATCACCATCTTTATGATCTCTGCGAATTTGGTTACAATCGGATAAATAACACAGATGTTATTAAGAGATTACTTTTATAAGGCGTTATCACGTGCAGCTGCACCTACTTAGTTGCTATGACACTCCGCGACATAATAATGGTGTTCAATAAACCAACTAAAGTGCCACCAAGCTAATAATTTCGAACAAAGAAAATTTTGATATATCATTTTGGTAATTTTAGTATATTTTTAGTATTTTTCAGTATATTTTTGAAAAATATAATATTTTGATGGTAAAATTGGGTGGCGGGTATCTCACAGTCGAGCAAACTCGACTGTAGCTTTCTTACTTGTTCTCCTTTTTTTTGCCTCTGTAAGTCCCACCGCCGTAATAATTGCTTCTGCTTCTGCAGAGAAGACCAATGTGCACGAGGGTGTGATTACGAATTTAAAAACTATGTTTTTATCGGTAAACAAACCTGAAGGCCGTCAAGTCGATATAGTCATGTCCGTCTGTCTGTTTATCTGTTCAAAAATCGAAATCTACCCATTTCCATTAAGTAACTCAAATCTATTTCACTAGTTCGGACAATAATGAAATGCATTGCTTAGGATTAGGTGAATTATTAAAGGTGGGTAAGTAGTATTTTCACCAAGTGCGAACTAGGGTCCAGTACTGCATGGCAGTTTAACTAGGCAAGGTTAAACAATTTTTTTGATATCATGAAAGCAATTTTTACTGTTGTGAGAGACCTTGTGTAGCTAAGTTTTTTCAACCAAAGCTCTAAATTTAGACCGATCAATTAAATTACGGTCGAATATTAAACTTTAAATTTTAAATAAATTTAAATTTAATTTATTTTTATTTTCAAATATTTTTACTTGGAAATTTTTTTTTTTTTTTTAGCATTTTTAATATAATTCCAATTTCGAAGATTTTTTAGTAGTGTCGAATTGCTCCAAACATATGTATGTATATAAAACAAACATATATAGTATATAAATAGTTCCGTCATGCAAATTCATCCATGCAAATTTTATTGAGATCTGACAATAAACTAATTGCCCAGTTTTAAAGGGTACTGTATGTAATTAAAACATGTGTACCGCCGGCAACTGTACTCGCAATCATTGCAAGTGGGATTGAAAGTCTGGAAAGTGTAAGTCTGACCACGTATCGACTTCCGCTTGAAGTATCAAATAGACAAAGGGTTAAAATGCTCAAATTCCAATCCGAAGAGTCTAGGTTGCGAATCAGTTAGTAAGGGTGAGAGAAAGCAGAGTACAGAAACTCGGAAACTAGAGTTTATGCGCACCAAATCAATATGGAAATCAATAAAAAATGTACATAGCCAGAGTAGTCGTCACCCTTGATAGTGCCAAAAACGTACACCCTTCAATTTACACACACGAATACGAAGACAAACACACACACAAGCAATTTGAAAGCGTATATATAAACCTATAAAATATGTGGGGGATGTTTGAATATCAAAATCAAAGTTCAATTATCATTCACTTTTATAAAATATTTACTATTTTAATAATATACAGGAATATACTTATTGGAAAAAATAAACAAGAGCTGCGACTTATGAGTCACGTTCTTTCTTGAGATCTTTGAATAATCTTTCCCCATTATAAAAATCTGAAAGAGGTATGTCCAACCATCGATTAGCATTAAGAGCCATGACGATTGTAGATACATACATATGTAGATATGTATACGTAGATATGTCTGTCTGTTTGAATGAAAATTAATATCCAATAAATGGAAGTTGGATTTACCAAATTTGGAGGCATACATACATTCCTATTTATGTACATATGTTTTAAATGTAAGTCAACTTTGGTACTTTCTATCACCATGTATGTATGTATGTACATATGGAAGATAAATATACAAACTATGGAAAAATAGTGTGTACATACATATGTATGTATACATAGTGTTTGTCTGTATGAATATCAAGAACTCAGAGCAAGAATCACCAAATTTGACGACGTACTTATTTATTTTTGCGCAGATTAACTTTGATATTGGGTTTTAGAACGTGTTCTTGTTCTATGGCCATGAACACCTAACTACACACATAAATGCATATGTATGCTATTTACTACTATCTATTTACTACTATTTAGGAAATAGTTTAGTAGGATGGAAAAGGGGTGCAATTGCACTTGTTCAATTTTATTTAGTCCCTAACAAACTATGTGGTATCGATAACAACAACGAATATTGATATGTCAGCGAGTGTAGCGATTGCCCACATAAATAACGTTTGTTTGATTTTTGCAAACTTAAAAAGTATTCCGCTAAATTAAAATTATCCTATACTAAAATATACTAAAAAACCTCTACTTAAAATACTTACGCTTTCAAAAGCACGTATTTGCATGGTTGTATGTACATGAATATGCTACAGATGTATGTATGTATGTATGTATATGTCAGTACATGCATACATACGTACGTACATGTATGTACATGTGTTAGTTGCGTCACGGGGATGAGTACTTTTTCTTCTTGTTCATCACCGTGGATGATCTCGGTTTTTTATGTATACACTTTTTTTTTTAATTTTTATGGTGTAGGGTGGTGTCGCTGACAGTGGCTGTGCCCAGCCTGTGTTGGTGGTGTTCTGACTGCTGCAGAAGGTGGCAAAATTGTTCGCTCCCCCCTCATTTTGAAACACATATTCTGCTTGCTTTTGCCGCTTGTGCACCACCACCAACTTCATTATAATTTTGTCGGGGTTGTTTTTTCATTCCTTTTCATTTTTTTATTGTGTTTTTTTCTGTTTTTGGCTCATCGTGGCCTTCCTTGTGACCCAGACGACACCCTCCAGTGGAAGCATTGCCATTGTAGTATATGTGATAGTAGGCAATTCGACAGTCTGTATGGTCGAATGTTTATGCACAGAACGACACCCCCAAATTTTTTTAGCCGGTCCGTAAAAAATTGGATAAAAAGCGCTTGGCAGTTTTAGCATCTGAAATTTCTAACATTGAAATATGAAATATCGATTTTTCGGGGGTTTGCGAAAATAAAATGAAATCTAGCATTTGTAAATCTTACATTTTAAGAAATCAGCATCAATAACAAAGTTGAATAGCTGCAAAAACCCACATTGAACTAGTAGTCTTTTTTTCAGCCAAATTGTTTTTGATTTTTAATCACTCTGTTCTTTTGGATAGTACATACATACATACATAGTATGTATGTACATATGTACAAATGAATGCAAGTATACTTGTACATATGTACATACATAATTACAACACCTAAAAATTATTTTACATCGACTCACGTTATAATCATATTTTTTTGTATATTGTAATTTAGTAGATAACAACTAGAAAAAGGTTAATAAAAGCCATTTTTAGGTCATGGATTTAAAAAAAATCATGACCTTTTGCGTTTGTCCGAATGTGCGAAACAGGCAGAAGGAGGCGTCTGCGACCCCACAAAGTATATATATTCTTGATCAGCATCAACAGCCGAGTCGATATAGCCCTGTTTGTCTGTCCGCCTATCTGTATGAACATCGACATCTCAGAGACTATAAAAGCTAGAACTACCAAATTTGGAGACAACATATACAAACTTGGTGTGAAGATGAAGTTTATTTTAGATGTTGGCCATGACCCCTTCCGCCCCCAGTAAATCGAAAAAAACGATTTCCAAGCATCGTTTTAGTTTTCAAATATGGTTGCAATTCGTTTTCTTCGATTTGCGGAGTCAGAGGACGTGACCAAAAAACAAACTTGATTAAATGGCTATATTACTACATCTTATAATCAAATTTGACAGCTTTAGCGCTTATAGTCTCTGAAATTCAGATTTTTGTACGGATGGACAGCCATCTATATCTTCTCGGCTTTTGACGCTGATCAATAATATATATACTGTGTGGGTTCAGAGATGCCTTGTTTTGCCTGTTTCGTACATTTTTGGATTGCACAAAGTTGTAATTCCCTTCAACCCAGTGGGTAAGCGAGTATAAAAATATGTATTTAATGTACTCGTATAGGAATGTGTAATCAGAACAGCTCATTCTTTTGTCGACCTTAAATGACGCTTGTTATATATCTGCAGCCAAATAATTAATAAATATTTATCATAGGTACTGAGTTACATATGTTGGCTCTTAATTTCTTTTGGTAGAGTAAAGCTGTGACCCAAGTTCAATAAACTTTCTATGTCCACTGATAGCAATAGATGTTCCAGGTTAAATGGGAACTTCCTTGTTAGAAGTTATTCGAACAGTTAGTGCATGGATATTATGAGTAGTTTATTAATTTAATAAATAAACATGTGATGGGGCCACTAAATGTTACAGCATCCGCATTGGGGGCACGTTCTGCTGTCCACAAAAGCCAGAAATATCAATATCAATAGTCAGGCCATTCACACACACCACTCGGATTGAAATAACTGTGCCCTCGCTCCCCGCTAGCGAGGTCTTGGCTGTTTGACCGTGCTGGCTTTAGTCAAAGCCTCAACGAAGGCAGAATCACATGCTGAAAACAAAGGTGCCAAGAGGCGAGTGTGCTTTTGTAGCAAAAGTGGGGGTTATCTTTGATGGTTGGTGGTATCTGATTCAGGACTCGAAATACATTAACACTTTAATTGCCATTGTTTAATTTACCTTGGTGTGTCCCGGAAATTTACAGGAACTTCATTTGTACCCAGCAAAGCGACGTCGAGTCCCGTCTGACTAGGATACTGAATGGGGATGTGCGTTCCGACAGATTAGCACCCTTCACATTACACCTTTTTATTCGTGCGTGCAAGATATTCGATTAACTGCATCAATAAAATAACTTCACCACTTTTCACGTTGGCACGTTTGTCCGCTCCTCGCTAAAGTAGAATGTTGAACATGTGCAACACGGAAGTATGACGATTTCCAAAACTGACTATTATTTGTTTTTGTGTACAATCTTTTAATTTACCCCGTTGAGCTACGAAAAATTAACATTTTGCTGTCCGCCTGAGTTACAAAATAATTCGATTTCTATTTCGCTGCCAGTAGTTGCTATTCTGTAAGTCATCGACTAATATTTTTATATTTTCTTCATATTAAAATCTTGTAGTCTTAAATATTCAAAATCAAATTCAGATGCCCTGAAATTTAATAAATATATATTAATTGAGAAGTATGAGCGTACAATGTGTGGGCACTAAGAAAATATTAATTCAATAAAAGTTTTTTTTGAATATTATTTTATATGCTTATAAAATTATGTTAGTTAAATTTTGAAGGTTGAAGCGTGTGTGACCAAAATCTGAAACAAACTTGATAACGATTTATTCTCCAAGAATTTTGATTTATTTTGATATTGTTTTTTAGATATAGGTGTTCACACAGATAGGCAGACGTATTTTCGATTGCGCATACAATATATTTCATATGCTGGCCAACAGAAATGAAGTCTTCTTCCATTTTAAGACATTCGTCGCAGCCTTCAATAATACAACACACAAATTTACTTGGTTGACGCACTTCCCCATAATACATTCACAATTGGGGCATTCGACACTATTCTACTACCCAAAATAGCTTGTAAAACATCCATGACCTGATAACAGGTAAAGGTAAACTTCGCCATGCCTCCTCTTAAGTCAAGTTATCAAATTAGGGATAAGCGTGTGTCCATCTCCCCTTTTCGTGAGGTATACTAGGTATACTACCATTTTGGAACGCTTGAAGTTGATAGTTCCGATTAATGTAACGGTGGCTTAGATTCGATCACCAGGACGAGGAGGTCTTGGTTAGCTAACACCGCGGTAGCTCTGGACGTTCATTGTAATGAGTATAATATTGTGGCATTTGCAACGCTCATGATGAGTAGTTTTCGTGTAGCATAAGCCTGCTGAGAGATCTGGTCGATAGGCTGATCTTCTAGTGGACATATTGAGGGTATTTACCAATGGTTCAGGAATATACTAAACAATATTCTCAAATAATAACAAAAAATATACCAAAAATATATTCCGAAATATACAACTCTTAAAATTGTTGGCTTGGTTGCACTTTATTTGGATTATTGAATACCAATATTATATTACTGAGTAAGATAGCAACTGAACAGGTACACATGATTTTACCCAATATTCTTGAAAGGAACTAAATATTCAGAAATAATCGTATTCAGCTTATAATCGTTTTGCTGGGTCGGAAGGGTGTGTGTCCAACATTTAAAAGAGACATGCGAAAATAAGATGTATTGTCCACTCTGAGGTCTAGACACACGGACATATGGACAGACAGACATGACTATATCGTCTCGGCTGTTAATGCTGATCCAGAATGTATACTTTAGGGGGTCGAAGATGCCTCTATCTTCCTGTTGCATACATTTTAGGAAGGCATAAAGGTATTACATGGGTTAAAAATAAAAAGTGCAAAATGCTTAAACAACAAGTAAGAAAGCTACAGTCGAGTTTGCTCGACTGTGAGATACCCGCCACCCAATTTTACCATCAAAATATTATATTTATATAACAGTATAAAAATATACTGAAAAAATACTAAAAAAATATACTAAAAATACCAAAATAATATATCAAAATTTTCTTTGTTCGAAGTTATTAGCTTGGCGGCACTTTAGTTGGCTTATTGAACACCATTATTATGTCGCGGAGTGTCATAGCAACTAGCTAGGCAGCACTAGCAGTTGCACGTGGTAACGCCTTATAAAAGTAATATCTTCATAACTTCTGTGTTTTTTATCCGATTGTAACCAAATTTGCAGAGATCATTAACATGGTGATTAGTATTGTGCATAGCAAAATTGAACGTTCTAGGTTTAAAACGACGCTTGCAATTCGGTTTTATTCGATTTACGGGGGCGGGAGGGGGCGTGGCCAAAATCAAAAACAAACTTGATCTGCGTGCAACAATAAGACATACTGTCGCGAAAAATTTGTTGCTCTATCTCTTATAGTCTCTGAGATCTAGGTGTTCATACGGACGGACAGACGGACAGACGGACGGACGGACAGACGGACATGGCTATATCGTCTCGGCTGTTGACGCTGATCAAGAATATATATACTTTATGGGGTCGGAGATGCTTACTTCTGCCTGTTACATACATTTTCGGTCGGCACAAAGCCATAATACCCTTCTACCCTTTGGGTAGGCGGGTATAAAAATTTTCAATAAATTCTTACACATTTAAGGTTATTATTTGCATCGTCTACTACGGATATAATTTACAGAAACATATATATACGTACACATATATATATATGTCAGTATACATATATATGTCAGTATAATTCTTAATTTCTATTCATCATATTCCCCCAACACATCCACAGCTGCATATCGCCATCATCGCTTCATCGTCATTACGCAGTGTCATTGAAATATAATTAATTTCGCTACGGTTGCTGTTTAATTTTTGCTAATAGTCATATCTTCTTTCGAGGACCGAATACCTAACTAAAGTGGTCGTAAAACACATAAAGCGCACATTTATTTGGCCCAAGCAGCGTACTACTAGGAAAGCTCCAGAGAATATAACCAAGTTGTCATTTCGCAATACCAAATTAATGGAAATAATAAGAATCTCTGTGGACCTGCGCCCTGTTCCATTCGATATGTTCGTCAATTTCAACCCCCATCCTTGTGCTGCTAATTTCCTTTTTATGAATATTCGCATGAATGTTTGCTCTCTCCCTCTATAATATGAATTGTTCGGTTATGACCATGTACTTACTGCACATTCGGATATCATCAATTATTTACACTCCAAAAATCCACATACGCCACACAAACAAAAATAGATTTACTACTGATTAACAAAGTCACTTCCAGTTGCAGAATTAACATTCGCCCGTTTAGTGGTTCATCGGTATGACACTTTGTGTTGCCGTGCTTGAGTATTATTTGTAAGATATGAAAATGTAGCTGCATTTCATTTTTTTTTGAGTTGCGGGGGCGGACGCCTTACTTGATTTATAAGGCCATATACATAACTACGTTTTGTCAGAAAATTTGGTTGCTTTAGCTCTTGTATTCTCTGAAATCCAGAGAGACGTATTTGGCTATATCCAATCGGGTGTTGATGCTGATCAACAATATGAATATATATGGGTCGGAGATGCCTTCGTAAGGAGTTAGAAAACTACAGTCGAATTTGCTCGACTGTGAGATACCCGCCACCCATTTTTATACTCGCCTACCGATAGGGTGGGAGGTCATAATGACTTTGTGTCAACCGAAAATGTATGTAACTGGCAGAAGGAGGCATCTCCGACTCCAAAAAGTATGCATGTTCTTTATCGTCAACATCCGAATTTGGTGACAATATGTATTCTTTGTGCACGCAACTAAAGTTTTTTTTTAGGGTTTGGCCATGCCCCTTTCTACCCCGCATATCCAAAATACAGTCGAGTTTTCTCAATTGTGCAAATTTTGTTGCATTTAGTAAAAATGATTGGCAGGCACTTCACAGTAGAGCAAACTCAACTGTAGCTTTCTTATTTGTAACTAAGTGCAACATAAATTAACATTGACCACGGAAATTTAATAATTTTCGAGAATACACTAAACAATATTCTCAAATAAACAACATTCCGAAATGTACCACTCTCAAAATGGTTTGCTTTGTTGCATTTTATTGGGTTAATTGAATTACATTATTATATTACTGAGTGATATACATACAAGCTGAACAAATGCACCTGATTTCAGCCTATAAAAATTTTTCTTGAATAACATATGTATGTATTTCTTGTCCGAAGGGAACTTAATTTTCAGAAATCATTGAGATGGAAGGTTGCACTAGGTTGAAAGTAATACTTGCTACTCGCTATTTATCGACTTTATCGAAAGTTGATCGGCGGTTGATAAGGCTATTCCCAAAATTTGGTTACTCTAGCTCTTATAGTCTCTGAGATCCAGGGGTTCATACGGATGGACGGCTAGATGAACAGTCGGACATGGCTGTTAATGCTGATCAAGAATATATTATATATGCTTTGTGGGGTTGGAGATGCCGCCTTCTGCCTGTGATACATTTTCGGTTCGACTATGTGCGCGATATGCTTCTTACGAATGTGAGAAAAAGAAACAAATCAAATTCTTATGAAACACAAAACAACTAATGTCAAATCAGTCAAACAATCTTCTTAATCACGCATATTAAATCCCTTCTATAACAATGCAGCAAAGAAATATTGTGGAGTTTCAAATAATACTTGCGAAAAGAGACAAATATTTTGCTATTTTTATACCTGTCTACCCAAAGGGTAGAAGGGTATTATAACTTTGTGCCAACCAAAAATGTACGTAACAGGCATATCCGACCCCACATATAGTATATATATTTTTGATCAGCGTCAACAGCCAAGACGAGCAGCAATTGCAAGCGTATTTTTAAAGCTAGATTTTTTTGGAATTTTTGGTAAACACAATAATATTAAACATTTTAATGATTTCTGTGCATTTAGTAATTATCGGATAATAAGCGTAGTAGAAACTCAAGATATATTTTTAATGGGTGAAATCAGGTGCAAGTGCACCTTTTCACTGGAAATAAAATTCAATGATTTAATGATGAACATGGTAAATGTTTGTATTGTATATTAATTTTTAATATGTTTCTTAGTGTATTCTCGAAAAAATGTATTTTCGGAGTTTGCTCTTCACTTTTGTTGCATTCAGTAAAAATGGGTAGCGAGTAGCTCACACTAGAGAAGACATGAAGACTGTGCTATAATCACTTGATGAGCTCCAAGCCAGTCAGAGCCGTAAAGATTTAAATGTATTTTAATTAATTGGGTTGTCGCTGTACTTAATGGTGCCGCAAAGCGTTAAATGTATAATTATGCTGGTAATTCCGGTCAAGGGCAGACGGTCACTTGTTTGAGCAGAGCCCAAGTGAAACGGGAGCTTGATGAAAATGTGGTTGATGCCTTCGGCCGGCAAGACACTATTCAACAGATGTTTTTTTTTTCCATTGGCCTTTCAATTAAAATTATTTTTATCACAATTTAAAATTAACGGCATAGGGGTGGTTATAATGGGAACAGGCGCTGGACTTCCGGGATACTCAAAAAATGGGGATGGGAGAAAATGAAAACAAATAAAGCAACTGAGCATTTGAGTTCACCCGCACAGATTTGATTTGGCATTAATTTGGGATTAAGAACCGTAAACGGACGCTTAAGTCGTCGACTCTTGACTATATGGACTTTTGTGGCATTTAAAAGATTCAAATGTAATTGATGAGCTCAAATCACCTACACTAATTAAATTAAAACAAGTCAAAATGCTTCCTGAATCCATTGATAAGTAAAGCAAGTAAGAAAGCTACTTTCGAGTTAGCTCGACTGTGGGATACTAGTAGATACTATCATAAAAAAACTACCATCGAATGTGCTAGCCTGTGAAATGATATAAATTTTAAGAGCGAGAATATAATAAACAATATCCTGAAAAAAAATACTAAAAAATAACAAAAATAACTGAAATTTGTTAGATCGGTTGTGCTTTATTTGGATTATTGAACACCATTATTATGTCACTTAGTAACATAGTAACTGAACAGGTGCAGCTGAATTTGTTTCACCCTATACAAGTAATTCTTAAATAACTTCTGTGTTTATTATTATTAATCATTAATCTTTATTATTGTGTGAAACGAAAATGAATTCTGTGTTTAAAATTACGCTTGCCATTCCCTTTTTATCAATTTACGGGAAGGAAGGGGGCGTGGCTAAAAAAAAACAAACTTGTATTGCGTGCAATAAAAATACATATTGTTCTATAAATTTCAATGATCTAGCTCGTATTGTCTCTGTGATCTAAGTGTTCATAAGGAGAGACGGACAGACAGACAGACGGATATGTCTATATCGTCTCGGCTGTTGACCCTGAATGAGAATATATATGTTTTGTAGAGTCGGAGATGCCTTCTTCTGCCTGTTACATATTATTTCAGTTGGCACTTAGTTTGTTTTTTAAATACCACATACATACATAGGGGTTCGATGTCAAAGGTGCGAAATGTTTATTTGGGCTGTTGGATAAATCATCCGCTTTGTATGTCCCAATATTTGGGCTTAATTGGTATATGCATAAAGAAATTTTTGCATACTCTCATTTGTATTATAATAAATCTAGATGGCTCTAGATCTGGTTATCTATTGGCTGAACTACACCAAAAAGACATCTCTATTATAAATCTTTTGAATCTCACGTTAAGGAAATTTCATAGGCAGAAGTTTTTTCCTGATAACAGATAGAAGAACACATCACAGACCCGATTAGATGTATAGTTTTTTACTGCTTATTTTAAAAATAATAATAATTTAAAGACATTTAAACTTAAACGGACTTTTGTTAAATGTTAAAATGTTGTTAAGAACGAATTTTTCATTGCATTAATACTTTAAAAATAAATTTTGCAATTTTATATATATTAATGAATATCGTTTTGTATTTTTGAATTTTGGAAGCATTTCGCATTATTTTGTACAAGATCCATGGCTCGCTTTATACGGTTGCGCCCAACACACGTATGACCCGTGTTAAGCGAGGACTTCTTCAGCATCAACAGGCGAGTAGATTTAGCCAAGTCCGACTCTTCGTGTAAGTATGCGGACATCGAAAACAGTATAAGATTTTTTATACCCGCCTACCCAAAGGGTAGATCTTGATCTCTAGAGCAACAAATTTTTCGCAACAGTATGTCTTATTGTTGCACGCAGATCAAGTTTGTTTTTGATTTTGGCCACGCCCCTTTCCGCCCATGCAAATTGAAAAAAACTGAATTGCAAGCGTCGTTTTAAACCTAGAACGTTCAATTTTGGTACGCACAATACTAATCACCATCTTAATGATCTCTGCGAATTTATAATCTGATAAAAAACACAGAAGTTATTAAGAGATTACTTTTATAAGGCATTACCACGTGCAGCTGCACCTAGCTAGTTGCTATGACACTCCGCGACATAATAATGGTGTTCAATAAACCAACTAAAGTGCCGCCAAGCTAATAATTTCGAACAAAGAAAATTTTGATATATTATTTTGGTATTTTTTGTATATTTTTTTTTTAGTATTTTTTCAGTATTTTTGAAAAATATATGTTGATAGTAAAATTGGGTGGCGGGCATCTCACAGTCGAGCAAACTCGACTGTAGCTTTCTACTTGTTTTTTTTTTAATTTTAGGTACTGCCCAATTTGTCCACTAACCATGAAATATTTCAAATACATAGTTAAATTTGTAAAGCACAATACGTTAAACTTAATTAACTACTTATTACCATAAATATGTATAAATTGGCTCATGTTATATTCTTTATACTCTTAATATATCCTGTAACTTTCATGTGAAACGAACAAGAAACGCAATTAACAAAATAGTGTCAAGTTGACTCTACTGCAACCTGCTCTTTTGTTTTTCATTTATCAAAGGCAGTATGTATTTATAACACAAACCCCGTTATATATAAAATGGTCGTAAGCACATACTTAATGTATTTATGTATGTATATGTATTTACTTTATAGGGTGGAGTTGGCTCCTTCTTCTCCTTCATGTTATCAGTTGGCACAACATAAATATACCATTCTAACTTGTTGGGGGTATAAAAATATATAAATATATGTATATCTGACAACTTGAGTTCAAGTCGGAGCTACTTGCTTAAGGCACTTGTGGAATATCTGCCGTACGAAGGTTCCTGTCTTGAGAAACGTTCGTTTTTGGAGCTGTAAATTTATCAATTTATAATTTCGGCTAAATATGATTTAAAAATAGTTTTTGGTGATTTATAGGCGAGAAAAGGGACGTGACTGAACTGTAAAACAAATTTGATCTGCGCGAAAATAAATACATATTGATATCTTTAAAACTGTGGAGTATTGGATCCAAATTTGGTAACTTTCTCTCATATAATGGCGGAGATATGGATATTCAAACTTTATTATAATGCACCTAACAAACTGGATCTAACTGGAACACTAGGGAACTAATATCATCCAAAAATTTTGTAGCTATTACTCGTTTCTTGTGTGTTATATTTCAGAGCGTTATATATAATTTCGGTCGATGATCATTATTTTGATACTCACCGAAGGGGTTTTGTTACTCTGTAACAGATCAAATTTGGTTGAGTTTTAATTTGGGTCATTTAACTAAAGTCACTTTTCTGAATTATTTACATTTGTTTTAGTAAAGTTAAAATAATTTAATTTTACTACGATCTGACTATAGGCTTGGAAGCTTTTATTTATTTTCACCAGTTCAGTTGGTTCAGTTCTAAAAACATATCTCAAAGTGTTTGAAAATGGGTAACGACATTGTCTATGTTACTTGTTCTTGTGAAAGATTCTGATCATGCTATACTGTTTTAATGTTAAACATGTAAGAAAGCTACAGTCGAGTTTGCTCAACTGTGAAATATTGAGCCACGGAATATAGTATATTTCCAGAATATACCAAAAAATATACCGCATATTATTCGCTTAAGTTCTAGGTATATTGAAATGCCACTATGAACAGCTGCACCTGATTTCACTCTTTAAAAGTATTTCTTAAATAACTTCTGTGTTTTTATCCGATCGTAATTACAGAAATCATTAAGATAATAAGTACGATTGAGTGAACCAAAAATTAATAGTCAAGTTTGAAAAACGTACTTTAAATTCGATTTTTTTATTTACGGAGGCAAACTTTAAAAACAAAGTTGATACAGTGGCTGTATATGCTTATAGGTCCTGAAATCCAGATTTTCAAACACACAGACAGACGGACATAACGCTTATCGAGAATATATGTTCTTTGTTGGATCGGAGATGCATTCTTCAACGTGTTACATTCATATTTGCTTGGCACAAGGTTAAAATACCCTTTACCCTTTTAGGTAGGCCGGTATAAAAATCGATCACCCCCGAATAAGTATAATGCTCGTAAGTACAAATACCGCATCTTAATCCGTAACCTTAACTTGATCAGTTAACCGCTTTAATAATGTGTAACATCGAATGCACTTTTTATTGTGTATATGGGGTGGAAAGGCGAGGAAAATAGTAAAATAGTCAACCCACATACATATGTAAATATGTAAATAAAACAAATGCTCACAACATGCTGAGTGTGTGGAACGACCGCAGTAACGTCAACAAATAAGAAATTTTAAAGTCACAGACAAAATAATCTGAATACACGCATAATAATCAAATATAACTGGATAAAATATATACATATACAGACAGTGTCAATGAATGAATGGCTTATTGTTGCTGATGCCTAAAGCAGTCTATAGATATGGGTCCCATACTCAGGCTTGCTACATGAGTGAATAGATTCCAAACGCATACCGACCGGTTACCTGAGCAAGCAAACTCACCTTCATTCATTTTTATACATCACCACACAAAAGGTACCCGTACATATTCATTCTGTGATTAAGTCTCCGGTATAGGTGTTTACTAATTTATTAAAATCACACTCACACTTCTTACTAACTCGAAAATTTACGATTTAATTCATATGCTCATAATCACTTCGGATACATTCTCATTCAGAGACTCATTCAATTTGAATAATCTTATGTTTGGGCAAGGTTCGGTTTGGTTCGGTTCATAAATATACTAGCACTAAGTGCCTTTTCGGTTGTAATTGTATCAGCTCTAGTCAATTGGTATAACTACCTATTTACGATGCATACGAGTATAAGTAGATGTATTATTTGTTATGCAATAAATTATGTACTGCAAAATCCAAGAGCACTTTCGAAAATTTCATAAAAAACGAACAAGCAGATCAGACCTACTGACTGTTAATCAAGAATATAGTCTACTTTAGTAGGGTATAAAAGTATCCCTTCTTAGGTCCAGGTGAAAGTGTATGCAACATGCAGAATGATGATTCTATCACTCTATAAAACAAAGTGATCAGCGTCAAGAGCCGGGTCGATATACTAATGCCCGTCACTTTGTCTGTTAGTTCGAATGAATGACACACACACGCTCAAGTAATATGAAAAATTCCAAGAACAATTTTAATGTTAGAATGTAAATTTTTGTTCGAATACATTATATAAAATATACTTACTAAAAAAGACAAAAATCATGGAATTTATTTAAGAAAAAATAAGGACAGAAATCTGGTGCAGTTGTACCTGTTCAGTTGATATATCCTTGTATGACCAATGGAGATATAATAATGGTATTTTATATACCTTAAATGCATGCAAACTGTGGTATTTTGTTATTATGCGGTACATTTCAAAATTTTTTAGTGTTCACACCTAATTTTTGTTCCATTCGTCCACAGCTTTCTTTCTTTTTATTATCGAAGATGCATTCTTTAAACTGTTATATATTTCATTTATATAAATATAGAACATATTATGGTATATTACCCTAGGTGATGCCCCAAGTTGCTCTTATTCTCACTGTTGAACTGACTGACTTAAATATTTAATTAACAAAAGAATAAGTGTGGAATATCATAAACTTATAATTTAAGAAGATTACCATATTTTTCAGTTCTCTAGTGTTAACTAAATCGCATAGTCAGAATCGTTTGAAAATATGATTTTTATTATTATTCATAGTCAGCTTTCCAATTTATATATTTGTGTGTTTAACAGGAAATATGAATACCCTACAAAAAAGCACAGAAAAATAAAATAAATTTAACTGTAAAATAAAAACAATATTTTATTTTAAATCGTTTAATCTTTAAAGTTATATTATTTTAATTAAATTGGAAATAAAAATGCCCTAGCCAAGAGCACTCGACTATATCTTATAGTACCCATCCTGTACCTATCGGATAAATATTTCCATAAACAAATAAATATTTCCATAACACACACAAATGAAAAGGTTTTATAAAATTCCTTCTATGACAATTTGTTTGGTATATCACTTTTTTGTCCATACTCAACGGGCACAGAGCACATAATATTGGGAACATACAATTTGAACACATGTACGTATTCAATTATACATCGTGTAGTAAATAAAGTAAAAAGCTTGACCGTTCCAATGATCGTGTCCACATAAGTACATACAAACATACATATCTATGAATGAATGTTTACATGACCATTTACCATCTTAGTTTGTCTATGCAAAGGTAAGTTGACTCGATTTTGGGAGTGGTTTTGACTATGGACATAGAGGTATCTGTTTTATTGCTGCATACAATTATTTGATAATGATTTGTGTAATTAATTAAAGCGCAAACGCATGCGGCAAAACTTTGTTAATAGGAAGTATAAACAGAACGAAGGATAGTGATTTAAAATGCAGATACTTGTTAACTTCATTTGACTGTCATTCCATTTGAGTATGGTTTTCAAAAAAAAAAAAAAAAAAAAAGTAAATATCTATGTTGTTAAAAACAACTATGTATATATTTTTCTAATTCTCCTATACCTCATTTTGACCACTCATGTGGCACTAGTATTTTTGGTACTTTGATTGTAACTATATAGTAGATGAAGTATTGCATATATTAATATTATATAAAATAAACAGGTATTCTTAAAATATTTTAAGATGTAGCTTTGTGGAAGTCTTACATATTTACAAAGACAGCAAAATACCAACCATGTTTGTATCAAAACGCAAACATTATTTGTATGTATAATAAATGCGTTATTGTATATAAGTAAATACATTCACACGAGTATTGCTTTGTGAAACGGTCTCATCTCTCATATCCTGCCTACTTTGCATATATGTATGTATATATACAATATATGCACATATATATGTTTGTACGTCCATGAAGTATTCTTCCATATACAGACATGCACAGGTACATATCTATATATACATATGTATATCCAATCATACCAACATATGTACATACATACTTATATAATTGCGAAAGAGTTAAGAAGGCTTGCTCGTTAGTCAAAAGCGAAACGAGCCAACGGCTCTACTCTCTTCATTCGCTGCCTCCCTTTCCCTCTTCTAACTTTATTTGTGGATGCTGGATGCTGGAGCCTGCCGGTGCAGCCGTTGGTTGCTGAAGTTCTATTCGCGTACATGTGTGTAAACACACATACATACGGATAATAACGGTTGTGGCGCAAAAAGGGGTTTTATTTTTCTTCCACCATGCGTGTTTTATTCATTTATATTTAAAAGCGTGAACGCAGACGCGAGTTTTCGTTCATTTCTTTTTTCTTTGGATTTGAGTGTGACTTTTTCCTGCGAAATGAAATGAGAAAATATGCATACATCCAAACACATGCATGAAGGTCTGTCTATGTATGCATATGTACTTATATACTTGTGCATGTGTTTACACACTGAATCAGAGTGAATGGGACGAACGGATAAAATGGCTGAAGAAATATTGGATCATCATCATCGCTAATAAATACATACACACGTACATAAATACATATACTTATTTTTATATAGATGTTTGTGTATGTGTATGTATTTACAATAGTGTGCAAAAACAAATTCCAAGGGGTGGAGCATCACAATGCAATCATATCTGTAGCGCGCCGCTAAAATAAATAAAACGGAGATTGGTGACGATGTTTCAACACGCTCATTTAAATCTAACGTTTGTAAAAAGTTCATATGTATAAATAGCTGCATTCTTCATGAACATATGTACTTACGTATCTATATACAAGCAATTGTAAAAGTATTGTTGGTGAAAATAAGAAAAAAAAAGTATGACTGGGAATTATGAAGTTTAGATGAAATTATGAATTTTTATAGTACAAATGAAACTTTCGACTTATAATTACAAAAAAAACAAATATTGAATATTTTAAGGTGAAAACACCAAAAATTGCGTTATAAAACCCTTCGAATTAACTTCGTGCACTTGTTATAAACTAAACGCTCTTTTAAATTTATTTAAATTTAGATAATTTAACGGCTTAAGTAATGTTTTCAGATGGATTTTCAATATACATGTCTAACTAACATCTACATATATATATGTCTAACACACAATGATTTACCAATAACATATCAAACATGTAGGAAAACTTTTACAAACAACTAAGAAAGCATTTATACTGAATATATAAAATTTTTTCATCGAAAACATTCTAAAACAAGTAAGAAAGCTACTGTCGACATTGTTCGACTTAAAAAAATTACCTTAGCACTTTATTCGGTTTATTGAACAACATTATTATGTCACTGAGTGATATAGCATCTGAACAGGTACAGCAGCACCTGATTAAGCCATATAAAAGTGTATAACTTTTCCGATTATAACCAAATTTGCTGAGATCATTAAGATGGTGATTAGTATTGAGCGAACAAAAATTAAACGTTCCAGGTTTTAAATGACGCTTATAATTCGATTTTTATACCCGCCTACCCATAGGGTAGAAGGGTATTATGGCTTTGTGCCGACCGAAAATGTATGTAACAGGCAGAAGGAAGCATCTCCGACCCCATAAAGTATATATATGCTTGATCAGCGTCAACAGCCGAGACGATATAGCCATGTCCGTCTGTCCGTCCGTCCGTCTGTCCGTCCGTCCGTCTGTCCGTCTGTCTGTCCGTATGAACACCTAGATCTCAGAGACTATAAGAGATAGAGCAACAAATTTTTCGGGACAGTATGTCTTATTGTTGCACGCAGATCAAGTTTGTTTTAGATTTTTGCCACGCCCCCTTCCGCCCACGTAAATAAAAAAAAACAAATTTCAAGCGTAATTTTAAACCTAGAACGTTCAATTTTGGTACGCACAATACTAATCACCATCTTAATGATCTCTGAAAATTTGGTTACAATCGGATGAAAAACACAGAAGTTATTAAGAAATTACTTTTATAAGGCGTTACCACGTGCAACTGCTAGTGCTGCCTAGTTCGTTGCTATGACACTCCGCGATATAATAATGGTGTTCTATAAACCAACTAAAGTGCTGGCAAGCTAATAATTTCGAACTATGAAAATTTTGATATATTATTTTGGTATTTTTTAGTATATTTTGTAAAGTATTTTTTCAGTATATTTTTGAAAACTATAATATTTTGATGGTAAAATTGGGTGGCGGGTATCTCACAGTCGAGCAAACTCGACTGTAGCTTTCCTACTTGTTTTCGATTTATGGGGGCGGAAGGAGGTCAAATTCTAACAAACTTGACCTAATTGCAAAAATTACGCATACTATACCGAAAATTTGGTTGCTCTAGCTCTTATAGTCTCTGAGATGTATGTAGGTGTTTATACGGACGGACGGACAGACGGACATGGCTATATCATCTCGGCTGTTGACGCTGACCAAGAATATATATAGTAACTGCTACATACATTTTCGGTTGGCACAAAGTTATATGCTAAAGAATATGCTAAACATACCAAAAACAAGTAGGAACGGCTACAGTGAAGCTTTGACTGTACGAGGTCATCGATTTTAAGAGTTCATACGGAAGTTAGAGCATAAAAGAAGATATTCTTGAAACGCAGCGTTAAATAATATTATAAAATTATGAAAATTATAATAATTATTGGGTTAAACAACTAAGAAAGCTACTCTCGAGTTTGTTCGACTATGAGATACCCGTCACCCAATTTTACTGAATGGAAGAATAATAAAGAGCGACCGTTGATATATTATATTTTTCAAAAATATACTGAAAATATACTAAAAATATACCAAAAAATATATCGAAATAAATTTTGTTCAAAATGATTAGCTTGGTAGCACTTCATTATGTTTCTAAGTGACAACTAGCTGAACAGGTGCAGCTGCACCAGATTCCGCCTTATAAAAGTAATTCGTTAATTAAATTCGTGTTTTTTTTCCGATGAGGTGATTAAGATGATGATTAGTATTGAGTGTGCCTGAACGTCCTAGCTTTGACATGATGCTTAAAAATGGTTTTTTCCTATTGACAGGGGCGAAGGGGGCGTAACCAACATCTAAAATAAAGATCATCTGCCTACCGAGTTTTTAAATGTTGTATCCAAATTTGATAGCTCTACCTTTTATAGTCTCTGAGATCTCGATGATCATACAGACAGACGGATAGACGGACAGACAGACAGGGCTATATCGACTCGGCTGTTGATCAAGAATATATGTAGTTTATGGGGTCGCAGACGCCTCCTTCTGCTTGTTACGCGCATTCGGACAAACGCAAAAGGTCATGATTTTTTTTAAAATCCATGACCTAAAAATATGCCGAAATATATCACGTTCAAAATAATTAGCTTGGTTGTATTTTGTTAACTTCTTTGAATAACATTATTAACATTAACATTAAGTGTAATGACATAGCAACTAACCAGATGTAGCTTGCAACTTTTTTCAGTTTTTTTCAATTTGCGTTGACGGATGGGGGCGTGGTTAAATTCTAAAACAAATTTAAAGAGCTGAATTACTACATATTGTCTTCTTGTCGCTGAATTTCAAATTTTTGTACGGACGGACATTTCTATATCGTATATTGACGCTGATCAAGAATATAATATGTATATGTTTTGCCAGAGTTGGATAGGTTTATTTCGAAAATTGTGTTTGTGGTATGTTTAAAGTATATTTTTTCATAAAAATGTTTTTATGTCTACAGCTCGGTAACATATTTCTTTTAAAATAACGTAAACTTCCCATTTTTATTTCACAAAGCCATTCCCAGTAATGATACGCAAATTAAAATAATTATAAATAAGAACAGCAATAGTAGTGTTGGAAATAAATTAATTATTAATTTAATAATTATAATTTTAATAAAAATTAATTGAATCAGGTCATCAAAAAATCTGAAATCATTAGTTTCGTTAACTGCATGTGCATTCTGGCTTACAATAAAAACCTCGGCACATGCTATGTGTTTGGCACATAGGCCAGAACAGCCTGGAAATCAACCAATGACTCACTTGCCATTAAGTCTTATTCAAAAAAAATATTGGACCAGTGGTAAATGATTTACACACTAAATGGATGTGTGACTGAATTTAAGTGTAGCAAAATATTTAACAATAAATGTATATGATTGTGTAAACTTTTGTTTTAGGAAAAAGTCACTTATTAGTATTGGTGCGAATTTCTAATTTTTTGACGTTGTCGTAACTCGAAAATAATTAAATCGACATGTGCAGTGAGGATTACACACCGAGGAGCTTTATTTGCATAAGTGCACACTATATCGATGAGAAATTGGATTTTTAAATTGATCTGTTAGATTGGAGAAACAATTAACGAATTCAGATTTGAAGCCGGTAATCGGGCAAATGTTGTTTCTGCGTTTAAGTAATAGAAGAGGTTATCCTGCGCATCCCACAATTTAAATTTATTTACAGACAACATAATGGAGAAGGATCCATCATCTGTCATCAAAACAATTAGGGATTGCTCGAAAGATTTTGCTCAATATTTTAAGCATTCAGAGATTAATAACAAACTCAGAAAAAACAACAACTCAGGAAAGGACGAGTTGGAATTCAACATTCACACTGCTCACAGTATTTAATTTTACAATAAAATAAATATCAACCTTTTGATCTTAATTAACTTCGTTACATTGCAAATTTCAATTTTACGTTACTGGAAAATATGCTGGACTTTTAAAAACATTTTAAGGAGTGCATGAAGAAGAAATTGTGCTCCAACAACGAGCCCACACTACACATTTTACCACTTTGATATAAAATTTTTTTTTGCTCAAGTAGCCATATACTAATACCAGTGATTATGAAGCGAGAATATTGAAAGCTTAGACTTTGAAGTTATTAACATCACGATTCCTTTCAACTGATCACTTAGTGAACTTATTTCTAAATACCGCTTTTAAGGCCAGAGGAAATGAGAGAGAATATGTAAAGCATTGTCAAAGAAATGCTCCCAGAAATCAATAGTCCACAATAACTACCTGTATCGCCAGAAAACGGATGCAGTAAACAGTAATGAGTTTTTCCAATTTACGGCAGTAAATTGTTAAAAGAAAAGAAAATAGAACAAGACTGCGGTAGAGATGGAGATTGATAATAATTCTGTCAGTTTCTATCGATATAAAGGTTTGAGTATTTAACAAAAAATGATCTTATGCTACTAAGGCACATGTTTCAAGAGCTCAAATTTTGTAAAACTATACAATGTGAATGTCAACTATACGAAGCTAAGGGATTTATTATAACTTTGTGCCAACCGAAAATGTATGTAACACAATTAATTTTTTATTTATTTTTCGATTCTAGCTCCATTTCCAAACATCATTGATATAGGTCGTATCAAAAAGAAATATTCTAATTTTTAAATTACGTTTGTATTTTGTTTTTTTTTTATTTGCGGAGCGGTAGGGCACGTGTCCAAATTCTAAAACACAATTGATCTGCGTGCAAATATACATTTGTCCACTTTAGCTTTTATAGTTTCTAATATCCAGTTTTCCAATCGATCAGAATATGGAAATATCGTCTCGGCAGTTGATGCTAATTATCCCACTGCCCATTACATGCATTTTCGGTTGACATCCTTCTACGCTTTGGGTAGGCGGGTAAAAAAACCGACAGCTGCTCTTTAGTTGCAGGGGTCTCATTAATGAGAATGATAAGCGTATTGAAGTGTATCCAAGTTATTACTTAATAATAGCTTAAAAGTCTAAGTATGATCTACGTCAACAGCCAATTCGACATAGCAATGACCGTCCGTCTACATCTCTGTCCGTATGAATACACGATCTCAGAGAAACATAAAAACAAGAGCTTCCAAATTTGTGGGATATGTATCTTATTTATTAAAAATATAATATTATACAAAAGTTTCAGTGTAAAATAAGTAGCAACTAATTGGGTAATTTTGCTGGTTGTTATTTGTTTCTGGTATAAGTTAAATGTCTAAAAGCGCATTTGGTATGTATGTATATTTTATACATTCCAAATTAGGATAGGAGCGGAATTAATGTTTTAGAGTGAAACTAAAGTGCATTTGTATATGTAATAATATATATTTAGAATATTTCTGATCACAATTAATATTTATTCCATTCCATAGCAATGCGTTTGATTTTTGTTTATTTTGATTATTTGAGGATTTAATTTATATAATAATTATATAATTTGTTGTTGCGTTTTCTCTGCATACTCACAACATTTTAATTTTTAATACCGCCTACCCAAAGGGTAGAAGGGTATTATAACTTTGTGCCGACCGAAAATGTATCTAACAAGCAGAAGGAAGCATCTCCGATCCCATAAAGTATATATATTCTTAATCAGCGTCAACAGCCGAGACGATATAGCCATGTTTGTTTTAGATTTTTGCCACGCTCTCTTCCGCTCCCGTAAATCAAAAAAAATTGAATTTCAATTTTGGCACGCACAATACTACGCATCATCTTGGTTAATTTGAATTGAATTTGGTTAAAATCAGATAAGAAACACAGAAGTTAGTAAAGAATTACTTTTATAAGGCGTAATCAAATGCAGCTGCACCTAGTAAGTGACTATGTCACTTCGTGACATAATAATGGTGTTCAATAAACCTACTTAAGTGCCGCCAAGCTAATGATTTTGAACAAAGAAAATTTTGGTATATTTGTAGTATATTTTCCAAAATATATTTTTTAAAAATATAATATTTCGATGGTAAAATTGGGTGGCGGGTATCTCACAGTCGAGCAATCTCGACAGTAGCTTTCTTACTTGTTATACTTGAAACAGGGTAGCCTCACCTTACAAAGTGTATATTTTGCTGAACAACGTCAACAATCGAGTCATGTATTTACAAACACCTAGATCTGTGAGAGAGCATAAAAACTAGATCTACCAAATTGTGGGATGTATTATGTTTACTTACAAAAATTATTACCATCGAAATAATTTATGAGTATTTGTTTATGATCTAATAATACACGTAAAATTTAATGTTATTCAATAAATTAGCTACTGGTTCAGTTGATATGTAGAGAAGTGATAATAATCGAATGATCGCGAAATATTTCTTTATATTTATGGTATATTTTTTTAATTCGGTACATATATACATATATGTATGTAAAATACTGTTCTACCCTTTATACATATATGTATATATGTACATATATACTATTGAGATTGAAATTGTGTTTTTATACCCGCCTACTCATAGGGTAGAACAGTATTTTAACTTTTTGGTGCAGCTACACCTGATCAGCTGGTATGTCACTCGGTGACATAATAATAGTGTTCAATAAACATAATAAAGTGATAACGAGATAATCATTTTGAACAAAGTCGAGCAAACTCAACTGTAGCTTTCTTACTTGTTCTAAATTGGTGTTATGGTAAAGGATATATTGCAGTCGTTGGCCTATTCATGGGAACTACATCTGGGTTTTCTGATCAATTTTTTTTAGTGTCAGCAAATAGTATTTGTATTAAATCATCTTTTTAACTAAATACGTCCTAGCAACATCTGAGTGCAATTTTGCTACCCATACTGTAGAAGGGCTAGAAGGGCAGCTCAATATCAACTGAAAATGGCAAAATAATGGATTTTTGACAATATAAAGCATATTAATTGCAGATCGGATTTAACAGCTACCTAGATCTCCGAGACAGTACAGAAACTCTAAATAAACCAGTCATTGGGGACCATTCTTCTTAGTGTTGTATGCCAATCAGATCCTTCTAAACATGTTGTATGACAAAAAAAAAAGACAAATTCAAAAGAAGTTGAGAATTTAGAAAAAAAAGCTTTGTGATAAATATAAGAAAATAATAAAATGCATTGATTAAAAATAATATAGGAGCGAAGTATATACATATGTATATGTACGTATTAATATTGTATGTATATTTGTATATGGATGTATTTACTCCAAATTTGTGAAGAGACTAACAATTGATGAACGAATCCAATAGACCTACATATGTATGTACATACATGTACATATCGTCAACATCCGGCGGTAGTTATACAATAATAATGAACGATGATTGCAGTGGTCTGGAGTACTCCCACATTCAAAAAAACGCACACACATTCACGAGTGTAAGCGCAAGCAGAAACATACGCACAGATAGATGCATAGGCGTTCACGCTCCCGCTCACAGAAAAGCTCATTGGTACTTTGTTTTATTGCATATTTTGTCTCATTCACGCCTAATTACCACAGCGTTGTAATAATTACCCCATTACCAAACTCTCTCTCTCTCATTCTGGGTTGCTCTCTTGCTCTCCATGTTCTGACAATTTCAACTCTCTTGCTCTCTTACTCGTTCACTCTCTGCACACAGGGATTCCGGTTACTCTCTGGTTTCGTTGTTGCTCTCGTTCTCGTCCGTTGCTATCGCTCTTTTGGGGTGACAAAGTGTCTCAAAGATACAAAAAAGTAAAGATACAGATACTAATAGTAGTATGAAATCGACGGTGGAAGCGACCAGGTTCACGCTTTCGAGGTAAAACGGCTAGTGCAATATAAAGAAAAAATCAAATAAAAACCAATTTAAAAATAATTAAAAAATGTATATTTTCGAAATTATTGAATTTGTGATTAAGTATTATAGAATACTTCCAAATATTGAAATGGTGCTTCTTTTAGATAAACGTCCAGTGAAACTACACAACAACGAAAATACTGTGCAATATGTCTAGAATATTAGTGCCCTGATATGTATGCAATTATAAACCAAGTTTCGATGATTTACGATGATGAATAATTAAAATCAGTTTTATACTGAAATAAAATAATTGTGCTAAGTTGTACTATGTGTAATACTGAATGAATATACGTGATTCGCAAAAATAAAAACAAAACCTGATTCGGAATAAACAAAATCAACAATATTTAAGCAAATTAAATAACAAATAAATTATAACTTAGAAAAATATTTGTAAATGATAATGTTCATATCATATGTAGTTCATTTGTACATATGACTATAGGATATTATTGCGGAAATATCAAAGGATGCAAAACAAATTGCAACCAAAAGTCAGCAATTGTGACATTTTCCTTTATAAGCTGTCTTTTCCATCTTTAAAATTGACTAAAAAGCCTGACGATAGTCCGATCAATATTCAGATACATATATAGGTAGTAAGTACATAAACATATGCCCATATATTAAAAGGAGTACATATGTGTATGTACTTGTCTTCATCTCTATTTACCACTTTGAAAATAGTAAAATAATAAATATGTAAATCAAAGCCAAACGAAAAAGAGATGGAATACTCTAAACGGAAGCAACAACAAAGACACAACAGGGCAATCTTGTTAATTGCATTCCAAACTGAGAGTATGTGCATTTGCAAGTACTGTGTAAGAGTAGTGCGATTCGCAGAGTACTGCATTGAATGTGAGTCAGAGCGGGAGAGATGATACTCATCAAAAAGGGTGAGAGAGCTCTGATATTGATGTGCTCTCAGCTAAATAATGAGGCACGTGGTCCATAAGAGAAGTAAATACATACATGTGTATGCAAAAATGCGGAGTACATATAGATCTATGTATATTTGATGTGTGCGTGTGTTAGGCGGGCATGTGTGTCGTGAGAGAGATAGAGAGTATTTGTGTGTGGGTGCGTGTGTGAGTGTATGCATGAAAAAGAGACAACTGTCTCGCACGCTATAAGCAAGTAGGAGTAAAAGTGTTGACATTAAAAATGCAAAAAGCAGAAGTTGGCAAATTAAATCGGCGGGCGTATCGAACGAATCGCTGTCTAGTCTCTCACTCTTTCGCGTTTACTAACGCTGCATATAAAAATATGTATTCTTACGAATGTATGTATCCCCACAAGTAATTACATACTAGCTATGAAGCACATACATATACTATATGCAAAAATATGCATACATACATTTGTAGCTTCAAAGATAAACGAAGGTAGATTTTCAACATCAATTGAATAGTTAATTAATTATCAGCAAAACCTATTTATCTATTAAACGTTAACTACCAGACAACGAATGAATAAAGGAATATACAACAAAATCCATTGTACATAAACTTTTCAAAAACATAAATACACACATTCATATGTATATAGTGAACATCGGCTATTTGAATTCTAACGGCTTTGTTTAAATACTGTTTGCGTACAACAAAATTAAACATCACAATCGTTTTAATGCCAATAAAATTCGACATAATTCATATTGTCTCGTATATTTTAATCGGATAAAATACAACAGTTATAGAACGCTTAGAATGATTAACCTATTTATATCATATTGTTTTGCTTGGCAGTTATTTACTCTTTTATTTAATTCTACTATACTCGATTTATCATGAATAAATGTGAAAAAACTTATAATTTGTGACAAGTTTTTTTCTTAATTTAATTATGGAGTTTGCGATAATTGCTTGTATTTTATTCTTTGCATCGTACAAATCGTTCGGTGTTTAATTAATAGGCCATTTTAGGGGTACCATATACATAATTGATTTGGATCAACAATAGATCAGTTGTGAACCACTGTGCCACAGCACAACGTAAACAAATAGTGAGAACAAACGACAACATAATATGTGTAAGCTTCACGAACTTTAATATTCAATAAAAATTGGAAAGGATAACACAAGCTCTAACTAAAAAAAAAAATAATCAAAGTAGTTAAGAAATCATGAGTGGATATTTTAGACAATTATTTGGAAAGGAAAGTAGTGCAGACAAAATAAATATTATCAGATATCGACCATATATTATAGAGAATAGGAATGTACACGGCAATCGGCTAAATGAAATTTGTACAGTACATCAGTATCTGCAGTATCTATCAGAGTATCTGCATGTGCATATATTTGCAGCTCCATGTGACAAATAACATTGTCTCACAAAATAGAATTTACCAATACGAATGATTAGAAACTCATATACATATATTGAAATGTGTAATCGTGCGGGTATAAAAATAATTGTTTACATATTGATAATTGCTTATTGTTATCGAAAGGCAGCAGAAGGAACAGGAACAGGAGCACGTCGGCCACCTGTCACTCACTGGTCATGCCAATTACGCCCGCACCCTTATTTCGTTTGTTTCTTTTACTTGTTCAGTGTTCTCTTTAGTACGGTATCGGAGTACCGGTTTGAGGTTCGTTTTCAACTTTGTTGGTAGCCTGCGATCTCGCCATTGTGCCCGTATCCTGTATCTACAAGCTCTTTGATCATCAGTTCTTGTTCATATTTTTGGTCTTTTTTAGAAACCGGAAGCAGGTCAAATGATATGTTTCTATGTACGTCAATTTTGATAGCCAATTTAGAGGCCTGCTTCGCTTACCTAAACACTGTATGTGCCAAACATACTGAAAACAATAACAATAAAAATACATTGACTGATTTCAGGTACAATCCAGTCTGAACTCGTCACAGTACACGCTCGATACCAAGTTCCTATAATATTTAAGAATATGAAGAAATTAAAGTAGTACAAAACATACGGTAATCAAGAATGCAATCCATCAAACAACAAAAATTACTCCAGTAAAACAGTAAAACATAAACAAAGCTAAATAATCAACCAACTTATTAACAAAATGTAAACCGAAGTTGTTATTTATAAAAACTAAGCACCTTGGCCCTCCCGAAACATTTACATTAATTACCGGAATCGATATAAATGAGTCAAACTACTTTCAGGACATAACAATTAACAATTGGTAAGTGTCGAAATATTTATATCAATTTATTCAATTTATTTTCATTTTTTCCTGATACCATTTCATAATTTCATTTAATTTATAGTATATATGTACATATATACATAGTTATATTATTACATTGTGCCAACCAAAAATATATGTAACAGGAACCATAAAGTATATATATTCTTGATCAGCGCCAGCAGCCGAGTCAATAAAGCTAGGTCCGTCTTTCTGTCATTACGAAAAAAAAATCAAATATAGCAATCTAGAATAGAAGCCTAAAACGTTTTGAACATTTTTGGTTCTCACTATAATAATCCCCATCTGTAAACTTAGTACCGGTCGGACAAAGAAACAATTAGATGTTAAAGAAATTCTTTTAATGGGTGAAATCAGGTGCATTTGCGAGCTAACACGACTTTGTTTTAAAACACCCCCTTATATTCACTTTCTTTCGCCGATGGTCTTTAATAAATATTAGTGAATTCCGAAATTGTAAATTATTCACTTTATTAGTATTTATTATAACATATAACAAAATTTTGGATAAAATGAATCATAAGAACATCACTCATCAGGTAGATTACTTGCTAGCCAATTAAAAAGCTTAGATATTGTATACAGGCCTTAAATCACCCTTTCACGAGTAATTAGTGCGAAGCTCTAATAAGCCAATGAGAGAAGGGATATACATATATATTTAAGTAAATAATTAAAGACATGTATGTAGCTTTACATATGTACTTAAATATGTACATGTAATCTAGATGTTGCGCTCTGTTAGAGCAGCCGAGTTCACCATATCTAAGTAATAAAGCACAGCAATTCTCAGGTACCTGAGTATGCGTGCAGACTGAGTCGAAATGAAAACAATCTTGATAATGACATGACACAATGAAGAGAGCGTCTTGTAGTTGAACTTACTCACATGCGCTCTTTATGTTTTTACGTACAGATGCTGCAGACCGACCCCAGTCGCACTCTCAAGAGAAGAGTAAAGCAACAGTGCGCGCAACAACATCAACTCGAGACTTGATTGGTCGCGCTTATCGTGCGGCCCCCTACCGAGTATCCCCCACTACCCCAACGCAAATCTGCTCATATGTTTTCTTGTTTGTTTTTGCTTTTGCTTTTTACTCTACTATACGACGTCAGGCAGCTCTTACTGCTGCAGTGACTGTTGTGCCACCTTGCTCTCGCAATAAGGCAGCTGCTGTATGGCTGCACACATACGTGTGCAAGTGTGATGTTCGCGAGAGAGTGGTAATGTATTTGTATGTTAAGTTAATTGCTCCTTTTCGCCCGCACACAGACACAGCTGCTACTGGCTGAACACAGCACTTCGTGATTCGTTATAGTCTCGAAAGGGAGGAGCACTCTGCAAATACTTATTTTAATTTCATACATACATATTACTGATACCAGCAATTAATCAGAAAAAAGAAAATCATCTACACGTATATGTGTTTTTACATATAAGAGTTTCATAACGTCGTAATTGTTGAACATAAATACATAGCAATCTTTGTGTATATGTTTATATAATTACTAAAGCACGTGGCGCTTATCCAATTAAAATAAGGTCCTGTCTCAGGTTTTACTGTGAAACCGTTTCCACGTATTGTTCACAGTGGTTTTTAAATTGCGTACCTGCAGTTCAATAAATGTCGTACTAGGTTTTTAAACCAATTTGTGGGTGTGGCTGAGTTAAAAACATTTACATACAAGTGTTATATGTCCAGCACAGTAATTCTTCTATGTATCTTATGTAAATATATTTATATATATATTACATTATTTTTGGTACTTTTTTACACATACAATTTACATATACTCAACCCCTGATGTTGCTCGCTTCATACAAGAAATTAGCATTGCCGTTAACCCCAAGGCATGTAAATGGGAAAGAACGAAAAAAGGAAGTGGAAGGCAACTTAATCGATAATACTGAAACAACGAAATAAAAGAAAACGCAACGACACAGAAAATAAAAAATCGTTTTTTTAATATACATATATGTATATGTATGTATATTGATGTTGGTTTACTTACTACGGTGAATGAATACATATGTGTATGTATGGAGATGTAATATAGAGCGGGTGGCATCTGCCAATTACAGACAAATATTCAAAATAAATTAAGAAGAATAATCTACTTTTTTATTTTAAAAGTGGAAAACATCGTATATACATATGTACATAAATATACATATAGTTCGCCGGCTATATTATACTAAATAACGTTATAGATATGAATATAATGTAATAAATATGAAAAACCTTAGGAAAAAGAAATTAGTACGTATATACACGTAGATAAACAATAGAAAATCAAAAATATTACTATAAACTTAATGTACAATATTATGTTTTTGCCGTTACCGCTCTCTCATACTCTCTGCTTTACATCGCTGCAAAACAAAAACTCATCGTCGACTTCCACGACGCGACATCTGCAAAGAACGCAAAAATTTCAAGCGGATTAAGACTCACACACACACGCGTACCCGCGCACACACACATACTGGAAAGATGCAGAAGTATAAACAATAATGATAAGGGGATGGATAAGATGGTGAGAGTGAGAAAGTTTTCGGCTGAATCCAAAATGAGATGAAAATATCTAAGCAAAATACGAAATCTGAGCACAAGAAAATATGAAAAAAACCAGCTGCACGCGAAGGAAAAAGGCTATAGCAGACAGACTTGAGTAATTGTGTATTTTATGCTCCTGAGCACTGTCTCGGCCACGAGCACAGGGTCGGGCTCAGACTCGGGCTCTGACTCGGACTGAAGCTTATTTAACTTCGCTGTCGCTATCCCTTTCCTGTAATAAGAAACAGCGCATTGGTCTTCGCGTTCGCGTTCGTACTCAACAACAGTAACACCCACAACAAAGTACACCATCGTCCATGGGGAGAGCTCTATCAGTAGTGGTGGTGGATACGATGACGTTGCCATAGAGCAACAGCAAAATACTCGTATAATGTAAAAGAGAGATAGCAAGCTTGAATGGCAAGAATAAGTCGGCGCATTATGTATAAATTATTTATTTACATTATATTTATACCCGCACCGCTGGAGATGAAGCTTGTCAATAGTACTGAAGCAACTTGTGTTTATGTACGAATGGGGCACTGACATAAGGAGAAATACCAAGCAACACGGCGTACTGGTGATTTGAGTTTGACCTAAGTAGAAGGTGTGGGTGTCTATAATTATTCAAGAGAATATTTAGAGTTATAATGAAAGAGAAATGAGACTAGAATACACTACTGATATGACAACTTTTCTAATATTATAATAATTATGTATTAAGTAGGGTCGACCAAAAGATGTTAAATTTGCATTCAACCCCAGTATTTATTTATGCTACATAGAGCTTCAGTTACAAAATTTGGAAAAATTCGTAGTCTCTGTATAGTCACTTACACAAAGCCACAATATCTACTGTAAATTTTGCAAAGGGTATAATAAAGGTGCTGAGAGCCAGTCAAAAGAATACAGAGAGATGACGAGAAAAAATTTCTTATTTTACTGGTTAACTCTCTCTCGCTCTCGCTCTCACTCATTTTTTCAAGTCCAATTAAAAGCTACTCTTAGCCTTTATATCTGGAGTACTCTCTTTGATACTCTTTCAAAAAGATGCTGTCGCTTCAAGCTCTCTTAGTGCAAAACACCCGCTTTACTCAAATGGGCGTGAGCGAGATGGGTGCGTTGGACTTGAACTTAGTGGCAATGATTCTACAGTACATTGTTTTTGTTGCTGTGATTGCTGATTCTGATGCTGGTGCTGATGATGGTGCTGCTAATGTGTGCTCGGCTTCTTTTCTGTTTCAGTCGCGCTCGATTGCATGGATTCTCACTAATCCTGCTCCTGCTCACTGTAACCCTATAACTTCCACGGAAGGGGACACTTTAACTATCGTTGTGTAGGCGTGGCTCCAGGTTTCAAGCAGAGATAAAAAATATGCTAACTTCCCTTGCAGTTGGCAATCGTTGTCGTTATCGTTGTCATCACCTGTAAAACTCTTCTTTATTATAGGCATTTTAGTAAGACACAAATGGAAAATATATTTATTTACTTGGGTCCGCATATTATACATACCTATACATATACATGTATGTACACTTCTGCAACATATACACACACACTGACATTAATTGTACATCATACAGAAAACGTTTTCAGTCTAACAACCACCCACTTGTCTTATTAAATATAGACTTACATAAATCATATATGTAAGTATGCTTGCAGACATACATATGTATGTACAAATGTAAGAGACTGTTTTCGTACATTCATGCATACGATGTTAGCATATACTATATATGTGACTAAAACGCCACGAATGCGGCTTCCTCATCGCATCTTCTGATTGGTCGTTTGTGTGGCAGAGTCAGCGCCTGTCCGCAAATGATTTTCCCTTTGGACGTCGCGACGTCAATTCCCTGACTGCTTTAATTAACTTTTGCTCATTTGCTAATCACAAACGTGAGAGCTTAACTCGTTTCGGCTCCACCCATTTGAGACCACGACCAATACTTTGAGGTTATTAAAAATGTACATAGCAACATACACCCTTTTACATATTTATGAATTCAAGTGCACTACACACTAAAACAAATCCATTTACTATTTATTTTGTTTAATACAATTCAGTCTCTATATATCCAATAACCTTATCATCAGTATTAACAAAGCTGAGTTGATATTTTTATTCTGTATCACACGTTGCTATGTAATTCGTAGCAATCTTAAAACATCTGCTCCTTGAATTTGAAATTGTCTTAACTATCGTAGTTATTATTGTGTGCACCATATGGATATAAACAGTTGAGCCCTATAGATTCAATTCGCTTGAATCTGGGTTTTTGATAAGCGGTGCTTAAAATCTAAAACACACTTTTATAATATTCCAGATTCCAGTGTTCACTTTATGGGGTCGAATATGCCTGATTTTGCCTATTTCTTACATCTTCGGTTAGCACAAAATTATACTGTCATGTTTTGGCTGTGGATTTTCAACGTACATATGTAAGTGCACGTCTACTTTTCAGCGCAAGAAAATGGGTACTCGTAAGTTTTATTTTAAACAAGTAAGAAAGAAGTTGGCGACTGTTAGATGTACGCCATCCAATCTTACTGAATGTATCAAAAATTAAGAACGACCATCGCAATATTATTTTTTTTCATATATACTAAATATACCTAAATTTCCATTAATATGTCACTGAGTGACATACGCAACTATACAGCCTCATCTGCACCGGATGTGACCCTAGAAAATAAGTTCTCGAATAACTTTTGTGTTTATGGTTCGATTGTAGCCAATCATTGAGATAATGATTATTATTATGTGTACCGAAAGTGATCGTTCTAGTTAAAAAATAAATGTGAAGCAAATCTGCTTCGTGCTCAAAAATAAAATATACTGTCCCCAAAATTTTGTTGCTCTAGCTCTTATAGACTCTGAAATCTAGGTGATCATACGGACATATAGACGGACATGGCTATATCGTTCGGCTGTTAACGCTGAATATCCAGAATATATACACTTTGAGGGGTCGGATATGTTTCCTTCTGCCTGTTACATATATTTTCGGTTGCCCAAAGTTATAATACCCTTCAAAGGCAAAGGTATAAGGGTATAAGAAGTAAAAAAGTCAGATACTCTGCACTCATTTATTTAATCATTAACATTTAAGTAGACATCAAAACACGAACGCATACAACACGTTTGTATGATTGAGATAGTCTTTAGTCCAAAATTATCTCTCTTAAAAATGTTAAGTTTTCTAAGCGATCAATATTTACAGGAAAAAATACGCGCAATGCGAGTTAGGCTAACATGGCTAAGTCGACTAGTTGATGATTAAAAATAAATTGTAGGAACAACCAAATTTGGTTACAATATGTAGTAATATAGCCATTGTTGTAAGTTTGTTTTGACCACGCCCCTTTCCGCCCTCGTGAATCAATAAGAACGAATTTAAAGCTTGCTAGAGGAAATTTAAAGCTTGCACACTCGTAATCTCTATGTTAATGATTTCAATTACGATTGGATAAAAAACTCATTAGTTATTCAAAAAATACTTTTTAGGAGTGAAACCAGTTGCAGCTGCACTTGTTCAATGGCTATGCCAATCTATGCTGTAATAATGGTATTCAGTAAACGTAGTAAAATATAGTCAAGCTAATAATTTTTTACAGTGGTATATTGTGTAATATTTTCTGGGTATTTTGTTTGGTATATTTTTGAAAAATACTTTATTTCGGAGCTCTTTTTTAATGTTTGTTGCATTCAGTAAAAATGTATGGTGGATATCTCACAGTCTAGCAAACTAGGCTCTAGGATTTTTACTTATTTTGATATCGAGTTTAAGGTATAGTGTGCTGTACAGTACTGTATTTACAGCTATATTAATTTTTAATAAATATAAAAGGCTAGTCGATTTAGCCCTTCGGTCACTTGGATTTCAGGAGACTATGAGAGGTGGACATATCAAATCCAGTATGTAGGTTCGTCACGTCAAGTTGATTTAGCCATGCCCGTGTATCTGTCTGTCTAAATGTCCGATTCTCCGTCCATCTGTCTGTCCATGGTAACGCGTGGATCTCAGAGACTAGCCACTACGAATTAGTTTATTTTAAATTTTGAATGTCAATAGCTAATAGGCACAGGGTATCTTGTAATTGCCCAGACGTACCTAGAGCATTTTATCATGTTTGTCGATTGTCGGAATGTGGGTAAGGAAGTATGTGGTAGAAGAAAATATCTGCGATCCCCCAATGTCCTTATGAAAGCCTAGATCTAAGACACTATAAGAATTAGAGCCACTCGTGTGAATCCTAAGCAGATCTAGATTCTATGCAGGTTCACAAGTTCAATTAGTGTGTCACAAGTTTGCCTATAAGTTATATAAAAATGGTATATATGCCAATAAAGTGCAACCGAGGTATTAATTTAAGTGAGGGACACTTGACATTAGATTCATATTAACCAATCAGTGAGATAGAGAGAGTGTAGAGATCAGTAAATTACATTAGGCTTGTCTTTTAATTTCCTTGGGGTACGCCGGAAGTAATTTAAACAAAATAAGACACAAGGCTCTTATAGTTTTAACTTGTTCTATTAGTCTGCTTATTGAAAGGTTTATTTATTTATTTATATACGTATATGTCGTATATGGGAGATGCGTCATTTTGTTTGATGCAAAGATTGTCAGAAAAGTATTGCATTTTTTAATGAGAAATAGAGTATTTTATATCAAGGTTCACTCAACGCATATGTTTATAAAATGATTTTATCCTCAATTCAATGATTTTATCCTAATTCAATTCAATTCAAGACGCTCCATGTGCTCATTTGCACAGAATGGTTAATCAGCTACATAAACCAAAATGTTGAAATACCTTTAATTTTTGGGTATAAATTAATAATATTTATTTGTGTCTAAATTTTAATAAAAAATAATATTATTTTTTTATTTAAGAAATTTTTTAGAATCAAATTTGAGTGCCAACTGAATTTTGATGGCTATTAAAAATTATCATGGAGAGGATTTTTTTAACATTTGTGTAACAAGCAGAAAATTAAACAGATAAGACGGCTTGCCCGGCTTGTGTAACATATATCTGTTTGTGTGTCCGTCTGAATGAATTCGTTGATCTTTGAGACTATAAGAGCTATGTTGATACTCTAAGGTAACTTTTGTTTAACATTTTAGCATGGTTTCCAAATTTGTATTAATCACGTAATAAAACCCAAAACATATTGAGGACTTATGTTACTATATAATTTCGATAGGCATTCGAAAGCATGTGATTAGATAGTCAATGCAAAATGCAGTTGAGTAGCTAGTAAACCAAACAATGTGCCTACCTCATTTATAGTTGTACATATATACATATGTACTGTGTGAAACTGGTTTAAAATAATAAAAGGTATTGTAAACATACTTACAGGTAGTTTGGTTTGGCACAGTGTCCTTTCGACTACAGCTTTCTTACTTGTTAAAGTTGTTGCTGTATTATTTTTGTAAAATTGCTTCGATCTTGCAGTGCAATGGCAACAATTTGTTACTTAATAAAGGCAACCACGTGAGTGCTCCTCTATTTCCGATTCCCCTTTCATCCATCTAATATTTGGTCAACACAGAGTTATAATCTCATGTATGGGTTGGGGGAATACTTTTATAAAAGGAGCAGCAGTATATACATACATACATATACACAAGTATATGTACATATGTATGTATGTATGGTGCTTGTTTGACCAAGGTGTTGTCTGAGCATGCATGCCAACATACACGTATGTACATACATATGTACTATTTGTGTGTGTGTCTCTTTTAGCACCTACTCCCCTCGTAAGAGTTCAGTTTTATCTTTACGGTCAACATGAGTTTTTTGTTGTCAGAATGTCTGCTTAAGGGTGGCATTTTATTCACAAAACACAGTAACGTACGAAAACTCTGCATTCAGGAATTCTCGAAGTCTCACCTATTTAAAGACTCACACACATACCCATACACACATAATATTTATGTATAATGGTTACATATTGTATGTATGTTTGCGTTTATGTGTGGGTTACTGTTTGTTGAATATTGTTTGTATAGCCCTGACAGAGTTCCAGCTGTCAATTTTTAAATCAATTGCAGTCCCAACATTTGATGCAAGTTAAGAATTATGCCTGTTCAGTAAAAAAAATCCTATACTCGACGATGACATACCTGATATCGATATCAGCGAAACACATGAGAACACATCACAATGATGCCAAAGCGAGTAAGATAGAAAATTATATCGAGCGAATCGACTGTGAGATATGCGTAATTTTACTGACTGCAATACTCATTAAAAGCGAGCACCAAAATATACATTTTAATAATTACCTAATTAATACTCTAAATCTTACTTCTTATGAATGCATTAAAAAAATAAATATGTGAATGTGGAAGTTCTCACCTTAAAGCTTAAATCTCGGAAATCAAAGGCTTTTCATATATATTTCTGTATGTATATACATATGTTGGCTTAATGAATGAACATAACAATCTGTAAAAGCTCATTTTTATGCACGAACATATACAAACATACATACATTCTATACATATGTACATACATATTAGCTTACCGTTAGCCAATAGCAACCAGTTTTTCCCCAAGCAATGTTGTTTCGGGAACGAGAAGGGCATTAATTAGATGTCGTTGTCTTTACTGTTGCCACCCCCGATGGAAACGTTGGGGTTTAATTGGAAATTGCTAATTCAGACGAATGCTGTGCGAGATGCGCTGTGAGAATAAACACAACCAACTTTGACATTTCGAGGCAAAGAGATTCGAAAGAGCTTTGCCATTGGCCAGAGCCTGCTTTCCTTTTTTTCACTGGCTGTTGGCTTAACAGATTGCTGCATAAAGAGTATATATAATGCTTACATACAGTTGTCGGCTTCCAATATATAAATATGTATACAGTAGGAATGCTAAATTTTATATCATATAATAGTTTTTAATTGAATTGTTCAAACCTAACCATATTTAAGCAAAGCATTGATAATATTCGAACTCGAAAATAACAATTGTAAAGCAAACTTAAATTTTAGGCAACATCAGGAGAATTGTCACTAAGTAAGAAGACTGAGCTCTTAATGTTTTTCAGATTAGTGCATGCGTAGATGCTTCTGCAATCGAGAAAGCTCTTTATAATTATTTTAGTTACATTAGTAACTACTTGCACTTAGAGACAGATAGGTTAAATAGATGAGTTAATGCTGCATGAAACAAGTAGAACAGCTACAGTAGAGCGTGTTCAACTGTAAGACCCGCCATTCATTTTTAGTGAATGCAAAAAACATTACTAAAAAGCTCAGAAATTCCGTATTTTTTGAGCATACTCTAAGCAATATACCATAAAATATATCGCAATATACCACTGTCAACATTATTAGCTTGAATGCATTTTACTATGTGTATTGAATACCTTAGAATAGACACTAAACAGGTGCAGCTGCACCTTTCCTTTAAAAGTATTTCTTAGATAACACAGAAGTTATTATCCAAGAAGTTTTTATCCAATCGTAATTAAACTTACAGAAATCATTAAAATAGTGATTACGATTGTGTGATTATTATTTGCGGTGGCGAAAAGGGGCGTGGTCAAATTCTAAAGCAAAGTAACAAAAGTGGCTAAATTACTGCATATTGTCACCAAGTTTGGTTGCTCTAGCTGTTATAATCTCTGAATTCCAGGGTTTCGAGCAGACAGAAGATCATAGCTATATCGTCTCGGTTGTTGACGCTGATCAAGAATATATACTTTATGGGGTCAGAGATGCCTCTTTCTGACTGTTACATACATTTTCGGTTGGCACAAACTTATAATACCTTTTTACCTTTGGGTAGGCGGGTATACAAATCTGTACACTTTCTAATTACCAAACCAACTCATATGATAATTATGTACATAATTAAATAAGTGCGCTACAAAGGTTATGGGAATGCCAGGTGATGATAAGCTACTGTCATTATGAACAATCAAATGTTTCGTTCATGTATGTATGTATGTAAATATAAGTATTTACATCATAAATTTGTAAGTAACTATGTGTGTGCATAGTCATGACGCACAGATATAATGGACCACAAATTAAAGCAAATTAAAAATTTTCAACAAATTTTGGTACTTATTTTGTGCTCATAACTATAATTATGTACATGATAATTATTTGACGTATTATCATTAAATTGGCGAATAATTAAATTCTTCCTATCGTCATTCTCAGTCCATACTCAAGTAAATATGTAATATAAATATGCACGTATGTACATATATTTAAGTATTAGGTTATACACCCTTAGGCTGCTGACTTATGAAACTTGTGTTAGAAAAAGATTGACTACTGCGACATATACATTGGAGTATATGAATATGTTTTCGTTAGCACACACATGTACATTAAAACACAACCAGATCAAAGTAATAACTGTACAAGTAATGTGTGAAATTATTTCGTTAAGATTCTGTTCAAAAAATGTACAGGGTGTTAGGAGGATACAACATATAACGTAAGTCAAATTATCCATCTTTCTGCTTTTTAAAAATTTGATTTATTGCGTTTTCTATTCTTTTTCTCCAAAAGCAAATCATTAAATTTGTACTCAGTAATAAATAAATTACAAGTATGAAAGCTACTGTCGAGTGTGCTCGACCGTGAGATACCCGCCACCCAATTTTACCATCAAAATATATTTTCCAAAAATATACTGAAAAAGTACTTAAAAAAATATACTAAAAATACCAAAATAATATATCAACATTTTCTTTGTTCGAAATTATTAACTTGGCGGCACTTTAATTGGTTTATTGGACACCATTATTATGTCACGGAGTGTCATAGCAACTAACTAGGTGCAGCTGCACGTGGTAACGCCCTATGAAAGTAAATTCTTAATAACTTCTGTGTTTTTGATCCGATTGTAACCAAATTTGTAGAGATCATTAATATGATGATTAGTATTGTGCGTACCACAATTGAACGTTCTAGGTTTAAAACGACGCCTGCAATTCGGTTTTATTCGATTTACGGGGGCGGGAGGGGGCGTGGCCAAAATCAAAAACAAACTTGATCATACTTGAGACATACTGTCCCGAAAAGTTGGTTGGTCTGTCTCTTATAGTCTCTGAGATCTAGGAGTTCATACGGACAGACAGACGGATAAACGGCTATATCGTCTCGGCTGTTGACGCTGATCATGAATATATATACTTTATGGGGTCGGAGATGCTTCCTTCTGTCTTTTACATACATTTTCGGTCGACACAAAGCCATAATACCCTTCTACCCTTTGGGTAGGCGGGTATAAAAATTAACGCCAAATTTGGAGAAAGTGTTTTATCTTAGTGAGATTCTCGCATTGCACTACCAACATGTACATATGCACATATTTATGTAGAGTTTAATGATATAATACATATATAAATAGGTAAAAACATATACATATGTATATCGGTATATACAGTTTGATATTAACCATAATCTCTTTTAATTATGAGTGAAAAGGCGTTTCGACAACTTCCGCTGCGTTGCTACTATTTAATTCTCAAATTGCTTTGTGGGTCGTCTTGGTCGACTTACATTTTTGAATCACCCGCAATCACACCTTTGCTGAATATACACATACATATAAATGTATGTACACATATATAAATAATTATTTTTACACACACATGGAGATTGCATCAATCAGAAACAAGTTTATGACGAACAAGAAATTGAAGTAGAATAAAGAACAGAAAGAAAGAGAGCGATAAAGAGAAAAATATTTGTTAATTAGTTTCAATTACAACTTTTAGAGAAAAAAATCTTTTTTTTTAATTTTAGTTTTAAAATTGAGATTGTCTTTCTACTCTTATCACATTGTTCGTTATTACTATGCTTTTAATGAGTCGTAATCAAAAAAATTGACTATACAAGTTAGATTTACTCAAATTTGGTAGCAAAACACATTTTATGTTGTATTTTGTTTTATCAAATTATAAAAAAATTTAGCATTAACATGGTTCCCCTTGGTCACACTACAAGTAAATTTTTTAATATCCGAGCTACAGATATAAAAGAAAGCATTGAAAAGGCAAGGTGATCTGAAATCTAATTCCTATATTTAATGGTAATCAATCGCAGTACTCATAGGATGTGAGAGTATTAAATAATTTTTCTACAACTATACACATGTACATATGTATATATAAAAACACATGTATGTTCGTACATATATACGTACTCGTAGAAGTACGTTCAAATAAGTGGTTATTTTTTATTTATCTGTACGTGATTGTTGTTGGCGCAATTGACGGGGCTTCTTGAATTTTGAAATAGTTTAACACCTTTTTGTGGGACACGAATTATGTCGTTGCCAGTTTTTGGGCATTGAACTCTTTTCTTCTTTTTTTTTCATTGGAGCTTAAATACTGAGCATGATCATGCGTAATCGGATTCAAGCCGCAATACCATGCCAGATTGATGCGAGCGAAAAGAAGAGCTGAAAGTCGTAGATTCACGCATGTGTATGATACTGTCTCGCAAATTATTATTCGACTCTTCATACGATCAAATACACATACATATACATTCATATGTACATAGAGCCAATTACGTGAACGCAATATTTAATTACTGCTCGATAAAAAGCGGAGCTGACGTGAAAGGGTGAATTAAAAGAAGAGGCAATAAAAAATGCTTAACGAAACATAGCGAATTGTATATACTCTATAGTACAGATATCAGTCTTTAAATGCTCAATATTAAAAAATCAAACCCAAAAATTATTTAAAACATTATATTAAATATTTAACTGGAATAAGTAGTTTTAAGAAAGGTTACATTCCCTTTCAGGATCGGAATATGTTAAGATAAAGTTAAAGTTTTTTTATGTTAACCTTCATTCATAATGTCTAAAACATCACCTTTAATAACACATAATGAAAAATGGCTGCTGTTCTTGTGATTTTGTTACTCACACAATTTTGAGGCTAGGGTGTAGAATAGCTTAACTGAATTGAATCTGGTCGGTAAGGATTGTTTCAAAGTCCAAATTTAGGTTCGTAATTGGAGCAGTAATCATATGGCTGGGCTAAAAATTTTCTCTGCCGTCTTTTGTTCCCTACCTAATTGATGCGAATTAGAACCAGTTTTGCTCCTTCAAAAAAAATTTGAGAGAAAGACGTGAGACCTTTTCAACTGACACCTGGCTGTGTAACCACCTTTCATGTATTTACGTATTCGTATTCGTCACTCGTAATTATTGATAGATGTGTGTGCACAGATTAATTTCTGTCATTAATTTGAACTCTCTTCAAAAGTAAGCTCATTATTGAAATGCTATTTATGTGTTCACAGCCAAGCGCAAAATTGTCTTTTTAAAGCAAGTGTCCCCTACAAGTGAAAACTGTATTATAATTACTGTCAATGCATGTAATTACATATACATATATCGCTCTTACTCCCTTTTTGTCTATTAGTATAGTATGACTGAGAAAAAATGCCATTAACATCAAATGAGTTAGGTATTTCAAGTAAAATACATCTATAGTATGTTTAAGCAAATTTTTCCATAATTTATGAAAAAAGATGGAGCGATCGGATATCTTATAAAAAATACACGACATTAATTTGCACGCTATTTCATAACCATGTTTGGGATTGTAAACTGTTACAAAATACTGTTGATAACTAATGACAAGAGTGCGAATCTTTTACTCAAAATAGTAGATAAAAATATCAAATAATAATAATGTAATCACGATTGCTCAACTTCGAGATACTCTGTGTTCTTTTATAAGGTAACATTTAAGTGAACATAGAAACACATTAGATTGAGAACGCCTTTAGTGTCAAACTATTTCGTTAATAATTGTTGCGTTTCTTGTCAGTTAAATACCAATTTTACAGGGTACATTATATACCTATATATCTATATCAACTATATCAGGCTATATCAACTTGGCAGTTAATCTTGATCAGGAATATTTATACTTTTTAAGGTCAGATATGCCTTTTTCTTCCTATTACCTTACTACACACAAAACTCAAATATTCTTTTTTGACCGTTTTCAATATGCATAAAGTATATAAGAGATAAATTGTTTATGAATGTTTTTATGGGATGATATAGATGCGGTTTTCTGTTTAAGGGACTCGAATTCCGTAAAAGCTCTTGATTAGTTAGGATTAGGTAATGCACAAAAATAATCATAATTCAATTGATGATGATAGTAAATATGGAAGCTATTTAAGGTAAGATTTTTAGCGCCAATATCGACTACTGGTCTCAATTAATATACTAAAGTGAAACCAAATGGAACTCCATTTCAAAAGAGTGTTGGCAAAGAATCATTAATTTTTCGATTACATTTTATTTTTATTTAAACGTTTTCATGTTAAAATAACAGATTTCTCAATAACATTGTTTTACATCATTTTATATTCACTTATAAATTATTTATATTTGTACTTGTTTATTTTTTAGTAACTAAAACTTTGCTATGGGGGTGAATGCCTCACCTAACTTTATTGGTAAGTACAATTCTAACAAACAAAATAAAATGTACTAAAATCAAATAAAGACAAGTGAGAATGAGTTAGTCGAGAACTCGATTCCGAAATACCCTGTGTCCATTAAATATACTCGTATATTAGTAATGAAAATAATAAAATGAAATAAATTCAAAACAAGTAAGAAGGCTACAGTCGAGTTGTTTTGACTGTAAGGTACATTTTTATTGACTGAAATAAAAATTAAGAGGGCCCAATGAAGTATTCTTTATTTCGAGAATATACTAAGAATATACTGAAATATATAATAATCCAATAATATATCTCTCTATTATATATAAAAGTTTTCTGTTCCTCCTCCTCCTTCGTGCATAATTTTAAAATATACTTAAAAATACCAAATAGGGTACGGGATACGGGGACGCGGGGGAAGAGCGCGCGCGCAGCTCCGTGGGGGCAGAAGAGGTGAGCGAGCGAATATATATATAAAAATATAAAAAAATAATTTTTCCTCCACTTTGTTAGGTTTATTGAATTCATTTATTACAGCTGAAACTTTTTTCACCATATAGAAGTTTTTCATAGATAACTTCAGTGTTTAATCAGTGTCCAATCATAACTAAATTATGAAAATCGTTAATAGTTAAATATTGTATGTAGCCAAATATAATCACTCCAGATTTAATAGTGTCTGAGATCTATGCAATCATACAGCCGGACACACAGAGACAGACAGGGCCAGCGACACTCGGCTGGTGATGCTGACCAAAAATATTTATACTTTATATGGTCGGCGATGTGTTCTTTTGCCAAAATAACTGATAATAAAAAATAATATATAATAAATAACTAATATACTTTTTTCTAAATTATCACGTTCAATGTAAAATAATAGTGCATTTGAAGGCTTTACCATAATAGTTCAAGTGCGCCTACGAATTAAAACTAGATTCACTCGAAATTATTTTATATTGTCTTTGAGTAAAACTTCAAAGTATCTCGCATGATGCTTAAATATTTATGTTTACAAATATTTTAGTGGTTTGAAAATTTATTTGCAGATTGACCTCGATTATCCGGGATGGTCAGCACCGGAAGCATTCTGGATAATCGATTTTCCGGATAATAGAGGTACAATTTAGCGTATATTTTTTGAAATTGTTTACTTTTTCTTTTTTATTATTAATCTTTTAAACTTTTCCATTACAAAACAATTAAAATAGCTACACTCAAATCGGATCGACTGTGAGAAATCCGTCATTCAATATAATGTGCAGTTGGATCTTATTTGAGCCTATACAAATATTTCTTGAATAACTTCTATGTTTACTTTCCGATCGTAACCTAATCAAAAATCATTTGGATGATCAACATACGTGCAACATAGTTATATGTAATATCCTTCCGTCTCATGGATGCTGGTATATTCAAAGAAAGGAAGATTCACCTATGTACCTATCTATCTTACAAAATAAACAAATATCAGTTTGATCGTAAATCAAATTTACATGTATAGCAGAACAAATAACGAAATATAGTACATTGATAGCCTCGTCTTGGTATATTAAATTTCATTAGTAACTATATAGTTTGTGGTCCCAGTAGTAAGTCACCATCTAAGCTGCTAGAATTATATCTGAAACTTGTTCTGTAAAATGAAATTTTATAATATATTTAGAACGCGATTTATCTATAAATTTGTTATCCTATTTTTTTGTTTGATTTTCGGGAGAAGTAAAATTAATTAAATTCTGAAATAAATTTAAAACTTATAAAAACAAGAAAGGAAGCTACAGTCGAGACAGTTCGAATACAAAATACTCATCATCCATTGTTACTAAATGCGAGAGATATAAAGAGCAATCACCAATATACCAAATATACCAAAAAACGCCAACCTAAAGGGTAGAAGGGTATAATAATTTTGTGCCTACCGAAAAAGTATGTAACAGGCAGAAGGAAGCATCTCCGACCATCTCCATGAGTCATTTTAAACATAGAATGTTCAGTTTTGGCACACATAATACATTATCTGAATGATCTCTTTGGTAACAATCGGACGAAAAATACAGAAGTTATTAAAGAATTTTTTATAAGGCCAAATCTGTTATCTGTCGAGAAAACAACTGAATAAAGGAAAATGTTTAAATGCGTATATATGTATGTATATGTACATAACATCGAATATTCTTGTTGTACCAAAAATACAATTCCAGTTTATAGTACAATTTGGCGGACATTTGGAGTTGTGACGTTTGTCAGGCGGTTGACTTTAAATTCAATTTCCGGTCGATGTCACACTTTAATTTTTTTTTTGTTTAATTATAAGAAACTTATATTTCACTTTTATTATTTTTTATTGTAAATTGTAAGTTACACGAGTTCTACGAACGTCCATGGCCTCATACAGTCCGATCTTGACTATAGCCGCTTGCACTTGTTTGGCTCTGATTCGAATTAGATTCGAATGTTCAAAAAAATTCCTTTTGGCCAAAGTTTGTAATTGTATATGCATATATGTACGAATATATGTGTGTGTATGTACATACATATATAAAAAGTAGTTGTAAGGCCTGTAACTGGAAGTATAATCTGACATTGGCTTGGTTAGGCTATTGTTGTCATTGTTGCCATATTTTCTCGTTAACGGAATGAACGCGATTCTTGTAGAGATGTACGGCGAGGAGCTGTGGTTGCTCCTTCTGTCAGATCCAGTACCAGAATGGGCCCAGGCTTATCATATTGCCTCCCTGCCTTAGTTACCCTGGCGAATATTTTGAAATGCATTATGTGCCTGAGTACAGCACCCGTTTCTCAGAACAGAAGGTAAGCGAAAACAATTCGTTGAATGCAATGTACATGCATACGCATATATTCATATATATGAATGAATAAATACAAACGTATTTATGGATAACTTTTTGTCTTCTTTTTGTGTAGTCTTTGTTTGTCTTCGGTTTATTATTTTTCTTCACCCCTACTTCCTAAATGCCTTGCTTCTCTTGGGTGCTTTTGTGTTCATTTTCTTTATACATTTATGGATTTAAATGTGATATAATGAGTATTTCATCGGTAAATGAGCAAAGGAAAAGGGGTTTGTATCTTAATATATATATGTATATGTATACGTATGTAGATATGTATATGTATACATGAATATTAATATATGTATATACATATTCTATGAATAAACTTATAAATTTTCTTATACTTATACAATTACGTATACATAATACATATATACGTATATGTATACATATACATCATATAGATGTCCATATTAACGTACATATACATACACATATAAATACACTTTTACATATGCATATATAATATATCTATATACACATTGATGCAAATATTCATATTATATGGAAATAAATAAAAAAATATATATATACAAATACATATACATGTATATTTACGTATACACATGCAAATATTCATATACACATATACATATCCATATACGTATACAGATACATATACATATTAACAAATACATACATTTACATATATATATACATACACATCTATATACACATATACATATACATATACATATACATATACATATACATATACATATACATATACATACACATATGCATATACATATACGTATAATTATACATATACATATACATATACGTATAATTATACATGTACATATACATACACATATACATATACATATACGTATAATTATACATATACATATACATAAATATATACTTATTTACATACATATACATATATACACACACATGTACATATACATAAATATATACTTATTTACATACATATACAAATACACACACATGTACATATACATATACAGATACATACACATCTACATATATACATACGCATATACACACATGTACATATACATATTCATATATAAATATATACATATGCATATATGTTCCTACACATATACATATGCATATAAATACACATATATATGTATATATATATACATATAATTATAAATATATACATATAAATATATACATGATTATCATATTTATACATTTAAAAACGATTTGTGACAATTTTAATGAAGGCAACAAGCCGAGCTTAAAATAAATTATTTTTATTGTTCTGTCTTTACTGCCAATTCGGTTGCGCGATTTGGCCACGGACTGAATTTTGAGACCATTTCATCACCGTCCGTGGTCTCCGAATTTGGAGTCAATCCTCAGTTTGGGGCAATCTTAGTCCTGCGCCGCCTGAATAGGCTTCCATTTTGTCGCATTTGCCGGCTATCGTATCGATCCATTGATCTCACCGAAATGAATGATTGTGAGTGGTTCGTGGAGGTGAAGGCCGGGAAAAAATCAAATTATCACAACCCAAACATATGTACATGTGGACACATGTATTTTTGTATGAATAGGTGTACATGTATATGTATGTATGTATGAATACAAATATAAAAAAGTCTGGCAACAACAAAAGGGAACAATGCAAGCTCAGACGGAGCTCGGCAAGTGACACTTTTGTTTTATATTCGCAACTTTTTTATGCTGAAATCTCAGAACAAAGGCGATTTCTTAGTAAAAATGCAACGTACAGCGGCACACACATTCACACAATACGATTTGTATTGTGTATGTCCATACGTACGTTAAAGAGGTACTGAGGCACCTATGTATAACTAAATAAAAGGTATCAGGTAGTGTACATACATACATACATACGAGAATGTGTAAAGGGTGTGTGCCCATTCTCCTTGCCCTTTGTCATGTTCATGGCCATGAGTTCCTCGACTGGTTGTCAATGTATTTTTCTGTCCACGAGGGACCCAAGTAAAAGGGTAGAGAGTTCTTACTACCAACCGCAATGACAGTCCACGAAGTTTGATGAATTCTTCTCGCTGTAGACTTGGAGGACAATACAAAAGACTTAGCTCAGCTAATAATGCATCCAATGGTTCTGTTGGCCGGATTTATTTACAGCAAGCCCGCTTCGCTAATACATAGTTAAATTAATAAATATTTTATGTTTTAATGTGGAAATTTGTTAATGTTTAAAAATGTATAGACATTGTACTAACTCAAGTAAAACAATTGCAAAATCCTAACTCAAGTGCTTTTTGAATGTAATGGTTAAAATAAAAATATATTTCATTTTATATTTAGTAGTGCTTAAAACAAAAAGATTGCTTAACTAATAATTAAATTCCCCTTTTAACAACAATGTTGTGATATGAAAATCAACCAATTTTGATTTGACCATTCTACTTAATCCTGTTTTTATAGGGTGACGAAAAATATAAAATTTTTACTACCCTAAACGTTATAAATTAAAAATATAGATATTAAAAGATTTTATATTGTTATATTTATAAAGGATCCCATTCAAAGTCACCTAATTCCGGCATTTTAAACCTTTTTATTAAAATAAATATAAAATAGAATAAACATTGTCAGATAAAATTACGGCGTAATTGTACGTTTTTTCGTTATATTAATTAATACTGAGTACAAAACTATTCCTGGGTAAAGGTAAATGGAAATGTATCAGTGAAGGTCAACATAAACAAGAGTAAAATGCTGAGGCGAAGAATTACAGAGTAGCCTTACCATAATCGTACTCGCAAATAAAAAAAGTTCAGTGCCTTCTTCGGGAGTATTCAAAACAAAGGCAAGTCAAGGTTCTCCTTCCATCAATAGCTCTCCTCTTCTCTTTCTGACTGTCCATTACCTACATCCCAAGCAGTGGAAGGAGTACAGGGGTGGTGACTCTGAAACGATTTTATATACACTGATAAAAAAAATTAATGCGAATAATTAATACTTTAATGTTTATCAATTTGTTGTTTCACATTTTATAACGTTTAACATGTTACAAGAAATGAAACCAAACAGTTTAAAATAGAACATATTTTTAGTTTCCAGAAAACTGTTTTGTTAGCAATATTAACTATACTTTACAAACTAAGGACATATAGTTTTTCGGGGATTAAGTTAGATTGAAAATAAATATATAAAATAATAATCTTTTACAGTTATTATAAATGAAAATAGGAATCTTTAATTTAATGGATTTTGTGTTTCAGTGTATGTATATGCTCACATTGCAGTTGATGTTGGTTGTTGTTGCTACGTCTTTATTTCTGTGAGTGAAGTAGTCGTTATCTGTTTTCATATTCCTTAACTGGTTTATATTCAGTTTGTCTTCTGCTTATGCAGTACACCCACACAGAAATTCCCTGATATATCAACCACCACCATCCGAGTGGCATGCGGCTTTGCCTTTGGCTTTGACTGTGGCTTTAAGTGTGGCAATGCCTTCGCTTGTTGCCCAGGCGTGGTCGTGCGGTATCTGTATCTGAGTCTGCCTCTTTTCATTATATGTGTGTGTTTGTGTCTACCTTGGTTGGTATGCAAAAAACTTGACTCCACGCACTCATCAGGTCTACAAACCAAAGGCATGTAGATATCTACAAAGTCTTTTCATTACTAATTCGATTCTCATAATTTTCTTCTTTTTTGACGAGATTGCGCTAAACTTTTACCCTAAAGGCTGCACAATATTGGGAAGGATAAATTTATTGAAGTCAGAAAATATAATAAATATATAACACTTCCCGCCTAAAGTCGAAATTAAATATTGGCATTACTTAGAGATTTAACTGAATAGGAAGACAACACTATGAAGAAAATGGCTGAACTGCTTATATTCATATTAGATACTACCTTGCTAAGCCTTCACCGACTTTCTTTTTGAACCTGTATTTGCCAAGGCGTATTAATAGTAGTTTTGTGCTTTGAAGATTTCAAAATATATCTTTAACATTTTATTGTGTGTACAATGGCAATGCAAGTGTTGCAGTTAAAACACATTTAAGGCTTTGACACATAATAATATTTTATATAATATATTTTAAAATTTGTTTATGAGTTATTAAATATTAAAACGAATTGCGGACGTCATTTGACTACTACATTACTACTACATTTTTAATTCATTACGAAACAAAAAACAAGTAGGAACGGCTACAGTTAAGCTTTGACTATACGAGGTCATGGATTTTTAGTGAACATGCGCAGCGCTTAATAATGTTATAAAATTATGAAAATTATAATATTTATTGGGTAAGAAAGCTACTGTCAAATTTGCTCGACTGTGAGATATTCGTCACTCAATTTTACTGATTGGAAGAATAATAAGAGCGACCATCGAAATATTATATTTTTCAAAAATATACAAAAAAATATACTAAAAATATACCGAAATAAATTTTGTTCTAAATGATTAGCTTCGTAGCACATCATTATCATTCATCATTGTCCGATTGTAACCAAATTTTCAGAGATCATTACGACCAAACGCTAAAAAAATTTGATCTGCGTGCAAAATTAATACATATTGTCACCAAATTTGGTTGTTCTAGCTGTTTTAGTCTCTGGGAAACTTGTCTTCAAGAATATGCTTAATACCCTTTTACCGTATGCATAGCCGGTAAATTTAACATTTATATAATAATTAAATAAAAGGAATTAAATTGTCAAATAATAATTTTTTAAGTATTGAATATATTTTTTGTACACTTATATTATACATAACGGATTTAAATATTTCACATGCTCATGCTTTTCGCATTGTTTTCAAACAAAGATTACCAGTTAAGTGCAACTGTATGCACCTAATTATATATATACATATATATGTATGTATATTACATATATATTTTTGTATGTACATTTAATATATAAAAGTACTTATGTATATATCAACGCTGTGCATGTTTTCATTGTATCTGCATGTTGACCGCAAATGCAAATTGCAAACACAAGTGTCTGTGTGTGTGATTGAGTATAAACCATATTTATGTTGTCATCAGAGCGGAGCGTTGTCATTACATAGCTACATATGAAGCACTTTGTGAAACGTATTTCAGATAATTGTAAAGTAATTACCTATTTTACATTGTTAAATTCTCTCCCTTTACAGTACTTACTTAGTTTATTGTCGTTACTCAAACGACATTAAAATTAGTTGAATGAAAATGTGTGTTTATTAGGCTGACTTACTAGAAGAAAAGCTCTTTCTGTGCACCATACATTCTAAAATAAAATTGCATGCTATTTGTGCCGACTGAAAATGAACGCAACATGCAAATGGAGACATCTCCGCTCCTATAAAGTATATATATATTCGTGATCAGCGCCAATAGCCGAGACGATATAGCCATGTTCGATTGTCCTTCAGTCCGTGAGACCACCTAAATTTCAGAGACTATAAGAGCCAGAACAACCGAATGTCCGGGATAGTATGTCTTAATCTTGCAGACAGCTCAAGTTTGTTTTAGATTTTGGCCACAGCCCCTTCCGCCACAGCAAATCGAAAACAACCGAATTTGCAAGCGTTTTAAACGAGAACGTAAAATTTTGGTACATACATTACTATTCACCATCTTAAGAATCTCTGAAAATTAATTTTTATTTATCAATGGTCGCTCTTAATTTTTGTTTCATTCTGTAAAAGAGGATAGCGGGCATCTCACAGTCGAACAAACTCGATAGTGGCTTTCTTATGTTACCTGTTTTTATACCCGCCTACCCAAAGGATAGAAGGGTATTATAACTGTGCCGACCGAAAATGTATGTAACGAGCACACTCGATTGTAGCTTTCTTACTTATTCTTTACAGTAGAGGTGCTACTTACTTGGTAAACATGTAAGAACTCTAAGGTCAAGATATGACCATATGTGTTATGACAATACATATAAGAAAAGTTATGTCTGACTAACGCAACAGAATCCGTGCAGTTGCACTTGATTTTCTGCTAAATTAGTATATTTAATAACTTTTGAGTTATTGTCATACCTATTTGACTATAAAGTCTCATATCAGTGGTGGGCAACATTAACAGTTTAAATTTGCATTTATGTGTTCAGAGAATACGTGAACTTCGGGCCGTTTTCTATCTTTACACTCAGCAATTCTTTGCAAGCATATCAGTCCTCTAAAAATGTACCATACACAGAGTGAATTTAAAACGCAAAGCAGCGTGTGATTGGTTGTGCTTAAATGCTGCTGTCAAGCAGCGGCGGGAGTATGCATAACTTTGATAGTACTTCGATTCTAAGCCGCAATATCAGCTATAAAAGGCCAGAAAATAGTGAATAGTGAAGTGTTGACTTTAACGTAGCTAAAATTTTTGCCTATTAGCTGGCTATTTTGGAATTAGCTTTATACTCAAAGGTAGAGAAATTGCCGAAATAAGATTGCCGAAGTTGGTCGAGCGTTTTATAGTCTGTTTCACAGATAACTGATGTATACATATATTTAAATGCATATATTTTTAAGTACCGGCCAAAACTGATTCAGTTTGATCAAACCAAACTAGAATTCACTTTACTATTACTTTTAAAATAATAATATATGCATTTTTCATTAATTTGTTATATTTAATGTTTTTTTTCGCAGTCCTCCAATGCTAATGACGGCTCTCCAATGTCCAGTTCTGATGTGGAAACTTTCAATGGCAAAATAGTATACAATCTGGATGGCAGTGCATTTATTATCGATGCAGGCAATGCGACTGTCTCGAACACAAGTTTGAGTTCAAGTGGTGCAACATCCACGCTCACGACCACACTTTCATCCAAAGCCACGCACATAAGCACACATGTACAATTGTCAACATTAGCAACGTCAAAAGCTGGAGGTAACAAAGGAGCAGGGAAATTAGTTAAACCCATTGTGGATAAAGTGGGCCCACTGCAAGGTCAAATCGTAGCGGACAACACAAGTTTAAGAGATTATCATCTGAGCCCAAAAATCCACTCGTTTCGCGTGGTCTCCGCTCAAGATGTCAATGCACATTGCCAGGATGCCGAAAATGTTTTTCAAACGCATAATCACAAACCGATATTGATGTGCTTTATATGTAAACTGTCCTTTGGCAACGTCAATTCATTTAGTTTGCACGCGAAAACGGAACACAGGCTCAATCTGGAGGAGCTTGAGCAGCAGCTTCTGAATCGCGAATATTCAAGTGCCATCATTCAGCGTAATATGGATGAAAAGCCGCAAATTTCATTTCTCCAGCCACTGGATGTCAATCCGTTAACAGGTGACGATGGCGACGGCGATACGGCGAGTGCTTGTAATTTTAAGGAGACGGCAGATGTGCAGGATATTGGCTCTAACCGTTCCTTGCTATCAGCCATTGATAGTCGGAACGAAGGTGATAATAGCGTAGAAGATGATGGTGACGGTAATGACGTAGAGGGGGAGGAAGCAATGGCGATATCTAAAGTAACAGTAAGAAATACTGTGAAACTTAGTTCCTTAAATGCAGCAACAATAAAGACTAATAACCCTACAAAAACAAAATCAATGACAAACATAAATACAAATACAATCAGAGCATCGACATCGACAACGACACCGGCATCTTCATTAACATCATCAATCTCTCCCGTGTCCACATCAGCTCCAAATCAATCTCCGTTGCTCTTGCCTGCACCAGCTGATAGAACAGATGACTTAGAAGCGACGCCGAGTGACTTTGGTTCGACTTTAGCCGATCTGAAGGCAACTAGAACTGATAATATAAGTAGCGATAAGTCCATATCAAAACGCAGCAGTCCAATTGTTTCAGCAAATGAAACAACATCTGTCATGGATCATTCTTCGCCTCCACCTTCAGCTCCAACTCATCAACTAGACTCAGATGCAGCAGCAGCTGAAGCCGGAACAATTGCGGCAGACATATTACAACAGCATCTGATGTCACTTCAGGAACAAGAACCAGTGAATGCCCCTGGCGGTGTCTTCCCACCGATACAAGCTCAAGCCCATGCGCATCTTAGTTCTTTTCATGCATCCCTTGCAGTGCTGGCAAATGAACAGAATGCGAGGGGAGTCAAGCTACTCACAGACTTTCTGCAACAGCAACTACATCAACAGCAGCAACAACATTACTTGTTCCCAACGAAATGCTTGGAGCATCCTGATTTTAAGGGTGTTGACTGTAAAGCATGCGAATTGATAGATATTCAACCTCAAATGAAGTCACTAGCCAGTTCACAGCCTCAATCCCAATCTCAACCTCAAAAATCTCCCAATACATGCACTAGTGGCGGGGGATTGACAACACCTATGCCCATCTCGCCCAGCGCTTCATCGGTTGCCAGTGTGGGAAATACTACTGCTTCTAGCTTTACAATTGGTGCTTGCTCTGACCATATCAACGGACGGCCTCAAGGTGTCGAATGCGCTAGGTAAGTTCCATGACGTGTCTAAATTTTAGTTATCGGCTCTCTTTGCAATTAAATCCTGCTACGATATAATTTAGGTTTAAGTAAGCTACCTATACGAAAGTTTAATACAAATTGATGCATGTGACAGGCAGAAGATAAGCGACAACAGTACGTCCGATAATATCATATCCGACCGTCCATCTATCTGACAGAGCTCCTAGACTATAAAAGTTAGAGCAACCAAATTCAGGGAGAATATTATGAGGTTCTATAAAACGATTGATTTTATTATGGATATTTCTACCCATAATGTAGAGGAGAATTACAACCTTGGAGACATCTTGGACCCCACAAAATAAACTCTTTCTTGATCAGCCCCGGCAGCAGAGATTATATAGTCATATCCGTCTGCCGTGTCTCCGTCCGTGTGGATATAAACAATATGTCTTTTTTTTCCAAGGAGATTAAGTATGTTTTAGATTTTGGCCATGCCCCCTTAGGCCCCCAAAAATCGAAAAACAGTGAATTGCGAGCGTAATTTTAAACCTAGAACTTTTTTATTGGTACATGCAATAATTACCACTATGTAGACGTATTTTCAAAATTTTGGTTCAATCGCACAAAAAACACAGAAGTTATTCACTAAATTAATTTTTAGAATGAAATCGGGTGCAGCTGCACCTGTTCAGTTGTTATGCCACTCAGTGACAAAGTGCAACTAAGCTTTGTGCAACGAAGCTAATACTTAACGTGGTATATTTCGGTATATTATTGTAGTATTTTCCCAAGAATTAGTGTATTTTGATGGTCGCTCTTAATTGATGTTGCATTATGTGAAAACGGATAGTGGGTAGATTTCTTAATGTAATATATATCTATAGAGGAAACATAGGCGATGAAATATTTTGGTAGACTTCATACGAATGCACATATAAATATATACATATATTCATATTATTTGCAAGTATAACAAATGACAGATGGTATTTCAGACAAAGAGTTGCAAACGAAATTATATCATTCAAGCGTAATATTACCAATTTGAGCGTGAGAAAACAAGTGCCGCCGGCAATTCATTTGTCCTGGTCATTAACGCAAGGGTTGTCCGAGTCCGATGCTGTATTTTGCGTGTCGAAGAAAAAACAGGGTTGAGCCATGAGCAACCTTTTACATAGTCAACTCAGCTGGTCATGCGCTACAGAACGTGCTGACAAAGCTAAAGGGTTTTTTTTTTGCGAAATATGTATAATTATTGCTGCTGGTTGAACTTTGCCACAAACTGTTCAAAGGGATTTATTCACCCTTCTAAAATGCAGCCAATACTATAACTCATTAGTCTAATTTTACACATATATATAAGACACACATAAGAAAAAAGCAAAACATATATGTATGATGCCACTGGCAACAACGATGGCTCATTTAAACGCAAATGAACCTTGGGATTTGTTCATTCTAAGTTATGGGTACACATTGATTGCATTATTTCTTCTGAAGTCTTGACATTTGACAGCTTAACTTTTTACCCCCACAATCAAGTTAGTAACTATACTTCTAGATAAAAAAATCTTCAAAATAATTCAAAGAAATTCAGGATATCCAGTTTGATCAAAACCAAAGAATCGGATAATAAAAATGTATTAGTGACTTAGTGGACTACAACAAACAAACAGTAAGAGATGTAAGTTTGTAATTTCACACAGTATTGAGTGCGTAGGAGTCGAACTAGAACTCGGTCAAATTCGAGGACAAAGCTTTAATAACAAGTAGGAACGGTTACAGTCAAGCTTTGACTGTACGATGTCATGGATTTTTATGTACATGCGCAGCGTTTAATACTGCTATAAAATTATAATAATTATTGGGTAAAACAAGTAAGAAAGCTACAGTCAAGTTTGCTCGACTGTGAGATACCCGTCACTCAATTTTACTGAATGGAAGAATAATAAAGAGCGACCATCGAAAAATTATATTTTTAGCTTGGTAGCATTTCATTATTTTTATTGAACACCATTATTATGTCACTGAGTGACAACTAAATGAACAGGTGCAGCTGCACCCGATTTCGCCTTATTAAAGTACAGTAGAATCCGGTTATAGCGACTTTCAAGGGACCGACTCTTTGAAAGGACTTTCATATACATAACTTTGTATGAGGATCAACCAAGACATCGAGTTTCCGTCGCAATAACAGGACTAACGCTATAACCGGAGTCTACTGTAATTTGTTAATAACTTCTGTGTTTTTTGTCCGATTGTAACCAATTTTCAGAGATCATTAATAAGATGATTAGTATTGTGTGTGCCAAAACTGAACATTCTAGATTTAACATGATGCTTGGAAATCGGGGGTGGAAGGGGGCGTGGCCAACATCTAAAATAAACTTGATCTGTGCACCAAGTTTATACATGTTGTCTCCAAATTTGGTAGCTTTAGCTTTTATAGTCTCTGAGATCTCGATGTTCATACAGACAGACGGACAGACAGACAGGGCTATATCGACTCGTCTGTTGATGCTGATCAAGAATATATATAGAAAATAGTTTATGGGATCGCAGACGTCTCCTTCTGTCTGTTACACACTTTCGGACACACGTAAAAGGTCATGATTTTTTTTAAAGAAATCAAAAAGCACATTGTAAACAAAAAACCAGTGTGACCATTGCGTTTTTTGAATAATTTACTTATGTTTATTTACTGATATTTCATAATCTTGATATTGTATTTTATTATTTCCTAACAGCGTATGTATGATATGCTATTTATATATATTATGTATATATTTATGTGATCTGCTTATTTTGAAAGAACGAAAGGTGAAAAAAAATTAATAATCGAAATGATATGGAAAAAAATTACTCAATGATTGACACATAACGGAAAAACAAAATAAAATAAATAACTATGTAATATCTACAATTAAATTGTGCATAAAATAGCTGGTGGTGAGTAGGCGCCGTTGAAACGGGGTTTTTATTTTTCAATAATATCCACAATAATTTACCTTCAACTTTACTGATCTTTCATTAATTTTATTGGTGTGTTTTTCGTGTGTTTCCACTCCATTTTATAAGCTTTGTTTTTCATTATTATCTCGACATAAATAAATTGACAGGAAAATAATTTATTTATATTCATCAATAGCAATAACAAATAACCATTAATTAAACACAGAAGTGAATTTGTCTGCAATTTCATATGATGTTACAATTCAGATTCATCTATCTATCTAATATATTTATTTAAAAAAGAAGTTAGAAAGCTGCAGTTCAGTGTATGAGATATCCTGCACCCATTTGTACTGAATGAAAACAACATTAAGAGTAGCACCGAAAAATATTGTTATTTGAGAATATACTAAAAATAATTTTAATAATATATCACAGAGTGACATAGCAACTGAACAAGTTCGACTGCACATGATTCTTTTCTTTAAAAATATTTCTTGAATAAATACTGTGTTTATTGTCCAATCTTAACTAAATTGACATAAATCATTAAGGTGACTATTACAATTGGGTGCACTACAATTTTTTTTCGATTTACACAGCCATTTTCTAAAACAAATCTGATTCAGTGGTTATAGTCAGGCAGAAGGACAGACAGACATATATCGTCTCGGCTTTTGACGCTGATCAATAATATATATACTTTATGGGGTCGGCGATACCTCTTTCTGCTCGCTAAAGCTTATAATACCCTTCTACTTTACGGGTAGGCGGGTATAAAAAACAACGAGATAATATCCCAAGTGTTATTTCAAGCTCCATAATATCTCGTGTGCGATGATGTGCGTTTGACTGCAGTGGCATTAGTTGTCGTTTTTTTGTTTCATATATAATATTATATATCTACATAAATTTGATGATGTACATAAATACTTTGAATATGCTCTTACCTAATGCCTGTTTGAAGAATTATAAATTGAAAATAATTAAATTACATACATTTAATAATGTAATATTTGTATAAAAACAATATCACTAACAAATTAAAGCAATCTTTCAAACTCTTTTAAAATAATGAAATCATATTATTATTATTGCTATTAACATTATAACACAATGAACAAATGCAATATATTTTTGCTCTTTACGATCTCTGTGTTCAGAGGTTATAAGGTTGACGATGCCTCCTTCTATTTTTAGGTTGGTACAGAGTTATAATACCCTTCTACCCTATGGGTACGAACAATTATATGTAGTATGAGATAAGATACCATTGGAGAATTCATCAGAAATGTATATTTTCCGACTCCTTGCCCATTTCTAAAGATTAAAACATAAAATATTATAATATACGATCTTTATATAAAGCTCATAAGCTTTTTTTTTTAATTTACTTTATGTCGCCCAAATCCCAGAGAAAGGAAGCAATGTTGTAATTCGAGCTTATTCGTGAAATGTGGTAAAGATACTTAATTTTCAGTATTAATAGACCATGTATTTCTTAATGTATCAATAAGCTAGTAGTCAAACACTCTCGACTACACAGATTTTAACATTTTTTGTGTTGTAAGCAACACGTTCTTACGGGTTTGTTTTTGTAAGTTACACATGCACATTAAATACTTATGCCTCATACAGTGAAAGCTTGACTATAGCACATATAACACTATTCGGGGATCTAAGTAAAATGTTTAAGTTGTAACACCGCTATAAAGTATCTTATGGGTAGCGGGAATTAAAATTTCGAGGTTACACAGGCATACGTATATGTACAACACATATGTACATATATGTATAATAAACAGGCACACAGTATATGTATGTATGTATGTATGCACAGATATATATTCATCTATAGGTATTTATATACATATATATATATGAAGATCCCACATACACATGTACGTGAATTTACTCAATGTTTAGTGCCGTTGTGATGAGTAGGGAATTGAGAATGAGTTGGGTGACGGACGTGGTGTCGAGACTGGCGAAATTACGTAGACAAGGGCGAGGCGGCTTAACTAAAATAAATTAGTCCAATTGTGCTGATTTCTCTTGATAAGTGATATATGAATACATGTATGCATATGTATATGTACAAAAGCCTCCTCTTCAGCATCAATTGTCGCAATTTACTGATATACATAAAATCTCATCAACACTTTGGTGTGGGGTGACATTGTCGCTATTGTGTGATCTCCCATTGGCTGCCCTTTTGTACGGAATAAATCACAGCTCGAATTCAAATTAAATAATTAAAATGGATAATATGAGAGATATTTGTTTGCACTGGCGCACATTTGAAAACACATAATAAACCCCTATAAACCGAGAACGATTTCATAGAAAAAAAACAATGTTAAAGTATTTTGTAATTAAAATGAATTGAAAAGTTCAGTTATAAACATGCATTGTGCAAACATCATTGTTAATATACTTAATTTGTCTGTTTGCTTATAACTGTTACTTTTACATTTTTACTGCTAGATTAAAATTTGAGATGATAAAATGAATATTGGTGAATTAATTATTAGTGAAAATTAAAAACAAGTAAGAAAGCTACAGTCGAGTTTGCTCGACCGTGAGATACCCGCCACCCAATTTTACCATCAAAATATTATATTTTTCAAAATATACTGAAAAAAATACTAAAAAAATATACTAATAAATACCAAAATAATATATAAAAATTTTCTTTGTTCGAAATTATTAGCTGGCGGCACTTTAGTTGGTTTATTGAACACCATTATTATGTCGCGGAGTGTCATAGCAACTAACTAGGTGCAGCTTCACGTGATAACGCCTTATAAAAGTCGTTTAATCCTAGAACGTTCAATTTTGGTACGCCCAAGACTAATCACCATCTTAATGATCTCTGCGAATTTGCTTACAATCGGACAAAAAACACAGAAGTTATTAAGAAATTACTTTTATAAGGCGTTACCACGTGCAGCTGCACCCAATTGATTGCTATGACACTCCGTGACATAATAATGTTGTTCAATAAACCAACTAAAGTGACGCCAAGCTAATAATTTCGAACAAAGAAAATTTTGGTATATTATTTTGGTATAATTTCAATATATTTTTTTCAGTATTTTTACAGTATATTTTTGAAAAATATAATATTTTGATGGTAAAAGTGGGCGGCGGGTATCTCACGGTCGAGCACACTCGACAGTAGCTTTCATACTTGTTTCAGTATATTTTTCAGTATATTTTTGAAAAATATAATATTTCGATGGTTAAATTGGGTGGCGGGTATCTCACTGTCGAGCACACTCGACAGTAGCTTTCTTACTTGTTTTTAAATTAATTTATTTATTTCAATTATAAATTTAATGAGTGTAAGACTGACAGATAATGAAATACTGTGACAATTGAGTTTTAACAATTTTACATATCAATAAACGGGTCAACTGGGTACTCTGGCACAGTGATGGGCCACGACGCGTCATATTTGATTGTCGACAGCGTTACGTCAAGAATGCGTCTATGTACACAATATGTAGAGTTTGTAAGCGTTTACCTAAAAAAACTTTTATATATATATTATACATATATATAAGAGTTAAAGAAGTTTAAGAAGATGACGACTGCGAAATAAATTAAGATTGTTATCAGGACATGAAAAAACATAAAACGTGTCGTCTTCAAACATTGTCGACATTCGATTGTCGACAGGTAGACAACCATGTAGTCTACACCGTGTAGTCTACGCGGCACATCACTGCTCTGGCATTATGTAGATTATAAATTATTTTTGAGCCTACTAGGAATGCACTTTTAATACACCACTTTTGTTCTCTTTGTGCTTTTATTCACATTAATTAATAATTTTTCTCGCGGATCAAGTATGTACTTTATATACAAGCTATGTCAAAGCACATACTCTTATGTATGTAACATATAAGAACGCTATATTCGAAAGTTCGATTACAAAGTACTCTTACCCATTTCTAAAAAAATTGTAAATATTATTGAACGAAAGCAGTCAAGTCTGCTCGACTATGAGATACCTGCCACCCATTTTTACTGAAATCAACGAAAATTAATTATATACTAAAATATATATATAAAATATATATATATAAATATATATCGAAAAAATTTTGTTATTAAGTCAAATTGACATATTCATATGAGAAAACATAAAACATGTGCATTTTATGTTAGTATGTGTTGTACATCAAGACACTATTAAAAATGTATATTTCTGTTCACTATAAATATTTTATAAATATTTCAACCAATCACGCCACCATCTCATTTTGAAGACCATGGTTAAATATGAGATATTTCTAACTTCGAGTATGTTATATTTAAATAATAACCGTCAAAATTCGATGCACTCTCCTCTACTCAACCACCATCTCATTTTGTTGAACGGGGATAAAAATGCATTCTGACACAATTCTAATTGCGAGAAATAATATATACATTAAATTAATAATTATGAAAAAAAAAGACTGAGCTGAACTGTCCGGTATTTGAACTCGGGTCCCTTGGGCTACTTTGCTAGTGTATTACTATTACTTATTGTATTTCTACTTCTATATCTTCTATCTTTATCGTCCGATCTTAATGAACATCCAAACGTCTGCGCTAGAATTATTCACATGTGGATCTTAAAACAAATGCTCTATGTCTATAATTGTGGCTGTAAATGTGTTTTTAGTGGTTTACAGCGGCGGAAAGGGGCGTGGCCAACATCTAAAATAAATTTCATCTGCCTACGGAGTTTTTACATGGTGTCTCCTCGAACTCGATGTTTATACAGATAGACGGACAGACAGATTCGGCTGCTGCTGCTGATCAAGAATATATATACTTCATGGGGTCGCAGGCGTCTCCTGCCTGTTACGCATATTCGGACAAATCCATGACCTAAAAAACTTTAATAATTATAAGGTTGGTTGCATTTTATTAGGTTTATTGGATACCATTTTATATCACTGAGTAATTGCAACAGAACAGGTGCAGCTGCTGTAAAACTAGCAGCAAGGCTACAGTCTTTTAAAGATAATTATTGTTGTTATGCATACCAAAATTTGACTTATGAATTTCTCTATTTGCCATAGCTAACCAACAAACTTAGTCTGAAATCTAAGGGTTCACATAGACAGACAGAAAGGGGAGATAACAGTGGAAGATGACACCATCTACTTGTCACATAATTTTCGGTTGGCTCAAAGTTATAATACAAGTGGGGTACTAAAAAATTTAAGCAACAACACATCCGATTTTGTTTTGTAGTTTCCTATTGCCTTAGCTGATAAAAATGAATCTACAATTACTTCCACAAAATAAATTCAGGGGATATACTTAATAGTTTATAAAATAATTACATATATAGATTAAAATTGTTATTATTTTAATTAAAGGTGTGAAATGCTGCTGAATTCAGCTCGTTTGAATAGCGGAGTCCAGATGTCAACACGCAACTCTTGCAAGACTCTTAAATGTCCACAATGTAATTGGCACTATAAATACCAGGAGACATTAGAGATCCATATGCGTGAAAAACATCCAGATGGCGAAAGTGCCTGTGGTTATTGTTTGGCAGGTGAGTTGTATGGAAACACTAAATACTCATAATAATCTCGTATTTGATCGCAATATCATTTTTATATATGTATGTATATTTGTATATTATATATTAAGTTTTATGCACAGACTGACTAAGTGACTGAGTGATTATCAACGCACAGCCCAAACCGTATGACCTACTAGACTGAAAATCTCACACACATCCTTTAATGTGAAGCCATAAAACTAACTTCATTCTTCATCCTAGCTTATCAAGACGTTTAGGGAACTTAATTCAATTAACTATTATTAGATAGCTTTTCTTTGGAAAAATTCATTTCTGGTCAAAGCTTGAGATTTCTTATTATTCTATGTTCTCTAGTAAATTCACTTCTTTTAGATGTGACCGTGTTTCACCCGTCGGAGTTGGTATTTTAATTAATGTTGATTATAGCTCCTCGTCAACAATTATTTCTTCTCTACGTAACTTAAATGGGTGCGTAAATATAACGAAGGTTAACCGGATGCGTAAATGTAATAGCCGAATGGTTGATCTCGTCTTTTCTTCTGACCCCTCTATAGTTCTATTAATCAAATTGCTTCTTTAGTGCCACTTTAGAACTTGCTTTGGAGTTAAAAATTTATAATACAACTATTTTGACTAACTCTGTTTTTATAAAACAGATATTATTCAACTTAACAGTCTTACTATTATTACTTCTTCTATTTTTATAATATAATATCAGGCAGCAAAATATAAGCAAACAAGTAAGAAGGCTGTTGTCTAGTTTGCTCGACTGTGAGATACCCGTCACCCAATTTTACAGAATGGATGAAAAATAAGAGCGACCAACGAAATATTATAGAGCAATTGGTTGCTCGAGCTCTTATAGTCCCTGAGATCTAGGTGGTTCATAAGGAGGAAAGGAAAGACGGACAGGCGGATATGGCTATGGTCTACCATGGTCTTATACGACAGACAGCACAGCTGCCCTGAACCACGGAAACACTATGGTTGGCTACCTCCAAATTGAACTATTAGGTCAAACATTTGATATTCTATTTATTATATGTTGCACACAACACAACACACAATACTACTATGTGTTTTGAAAATTTAAATTTTTATAACAATTAAAATATCAAGTTTTAAATTTTCCCGACCGTGATTTGAACCGCCATCATTCGATGTTGATAGTCCCGCTACTCTGCCATCACACCACCATTTTGATTTTTAATTTAAAGTATTTTTAATTGTAGTCATGTCGAAGATAAGTCGGTTCCAATCACAATCAGCGTCAAAAAAGAAACAAAGATCTGATTTTGCAATCTTTATCTTGACCCATCAAATGTTAAGAATTCTACTCAAAACACTTAGTCGTAACATCTCAAACAAAACGGTGGTTCTATTGTAGACCTTGTGCATTCGAATACGATTCGTATGTAATGGTCTAGTTTAAGATCAAATATCGTATTTGTAGATTCCTTCGACAGAAAAACGGACATTATCTACGCTCTTGACACTGGTCAAAAATTGTACTTAAAAGGCTCATTCTGAATGTAAATACAATATCGTTTGACTTATAAGGTTATAATAAAGTCATATTTATATACTTTATGGAGTTTGCTTCTAACCATTGTGTACTCATATACTTAATCTAATTTTTATTTTTATTTATGTAATTCTTGGTGACTGTAAATTGATCATCCTGGTTGATCGTAGGCCAACAGCATCCACGCTTGGCACGAGGAGAGTCATACTCATGTGGTTACAAGCCATATCGTTGTGAGATATGCAATTATTCGACAACAACGAAGGGTAACCTGTCCATACACATGCAGTCAGATAAGCATTTGAACAATATGCAGGAGTTGAACAGCTCACAGAATATGGTGGCAGCTGCAGCAGCCGCAGCGGGCGCCAAATTACTACTGCCCAGTCCGTCATCGCAAGGAACCGGTCCGGCTGCGACATCTCAACCACAGCCGTCACTAGGCTCCTCCTCCATTGCCCCAGTCAGTGTCAATGCCATCAGCACTTGCCCAGGAAGCAATGTAAATAATGCGACTTGCTCTGGAACGGTGTCATCTTCCGCAGGTTCCATCAAACCGAAGCCATCATTCCGTTGCGATATCTGCAGCTATGAGACGTCAGTTGCCCGAAATCTACGCATTCACATGACAAGTGAAAAGCATACCCACAATATGGCCGTGCTACAGAACAATATTAAGCATATTCAAGCATTGAATTTCTTGCAACAACAGGGTGCTAGTGGATCTGTTGCTGGAGCTGGCACTGTTTCTGTTGCTGGGGCAAATACTAATAATTTTCTTCCTGTGCCAGAGGTAGCTCTTGCCGATTTGGCCTATAATCAAGCACTTATGATTCAACTAATTCAACAGAATGCAGCTCAACAGCACCAAACGGTGGTAAACAGCAAATTGTCACCCACGTCACCATCCACAGTTAGCACTCCAGATCAATTCACATTCTCTCCAAAACCATTAAAGATCTCACAAGCCATGGGCATGGGAATGGGTATGAGTACCATTGGTCATTCAAGTGAATCTGGTGCATCATCAGCTGATATTTCTCTGGAGGCATCTCAGCCATCTAGTTTACCAGAATTATGGCCAACAGCTCTATATAGCTGCCAAGTGTGTGACAGCTTCAGCACAAATAATATGGATGAACTAAATCAGCATTTGTTATTAGACCGCTCGCGACAATCATCGAACGCCTCCACCGACATTATGGTCATTCATAACAACAACTATATATGCAGATTGTGCAATTACAAAACGAATTTGAAGGCCAACTTTCAGCTGCACAGCAAAACAGACAAACATTTGCAAAAATTGAGTTTTATTAATCACATCCGCGAGGGCGGTTCAAGAAATGATTATAAATTGCAGTATCAGCCACAGCTTTCCTCAAATGTGGTGCAACTAAAGTGTAACTGCTGTGACTTCCACACAAATTCAATACAAAAGCTATCGTTGCACTCGCAGCAGATGCGGCACGATACAATGCGCATGATCTTCCAACATTTGCTCTTTATAATACAGCAAAGTCGTATGCGAAAGACAAGAGACAGAGGCGATATTCCTGTGGAACAGCAAGAGGATCAGCAGTCTCAGAAGCTCCTCTGCTGTCAGTTATGCAATTTTAGAGCCAAAAACTTATACGATATGATATTGCACGTTAAAGGATTAAGACATATGCAGGTCGAGCAATTTATTTGCTTGCAACGGCGAAGTGAGAATCTGGAAATGCTCCCTCTAAACGAAGTATTTAAAGTTACCGAACAACTGTCTGGTAGCACCGAAGGTAATATTAATTAAATGAACAATTCTAACTGCATATAGTGTAACTATATATAACTATATATAAAAATAGCGCCTGATATTGAAAGGATGTAACAGAACTATCGTGAAACAAGTAAGAAAGATGCAGTCGAGTTAGCTTCATTGTGAGATACCCGCCACCCACTTTAACTCTATGCTACAAACATCAAAAGCGGGTCCCGAAATATAATAAAAAATATTCAAAGCCATATTTAAAACAATATACATATATACATAAGTATACCACTCTCAATATGATTAGCTTGACTGCACTTTATTAGGTTTATTGAATACCATAATTAAATCACCGAGTGGCATAGCAACTGAACAGATACAGCTGCATCTAATTTCACTCATTCAGTGTTTCTGTATTTATTGTCTGATCGGAACTAAAGCACACTTGTTCAGTGACTATGTTACTTGATATTCTCAAAAAATTTGGTTTTCCAACTCTAGCTCTTATAGACAGACAGTCTGATAGATATGTGCGTACTATATCTGTTAAAGCTATTAGCCATTATCTACAAAATGTACCAAAAAATATACCTCAGGATATCACGAAATGATTAGGTGTAACTGAACAGGTGCAGCTGCACCTGATTCCACCCACTAACCCTAGTTCTTGAATATCTTTCGTATCCGATAGTAATAAAAATTACAGAAATCATTAATATGGTAATTACAATTGTGTGTACCAAAAATTAATGGGCGGATGGAGCGTGGCCATATTCTAAATTACCCTTGAGTGATTTTTTTTTTTTTTTTTAATTATACAAATAAAACTATACATAATACATACAAAAATATATATCAAAATTCAAAATGATTAGCTTGATACCTCTTTATTTAGTTTTTTGAATACCATTATTATGCCACTAACTAACATAGCATTTGAACAGGTGCAGCTGCATCTGATTTTGCCCTCTAAAAGTATTTCTTTAATAACTTATTATTTCGATATGCGAGTGCGAAAGGGCGGAAACTTGATCTGCGTGCAAAAATAAGACATAATATCCCGAACATTTGGTTGTTCTGACTCTCATAGTCTCTGAAATCTAGGTGTTCATACAGACGGACTTACGGACGGACATGACGCTGACCAAGAATATATATTTTTGTGGGGTCGGAGATGCCTCCTTCTGCCTGTTACACACTTTTTGTTTGGTGCAAAGTTATTGTACCCTTATACTCTTTGGTTAGGCAAATTTAAAAATTTATATACATTATTAAGCATATTTTAAATAAATGCATTTTTTGAGAAACTCTCTGTTTACAGCAACCATTAATATATCTGAAATATATCTACTTTGTATAATAAGTTTCGCACGGTTCATTTGTTTCAGTTCGTAACTCATCATTAAACACTGATTTTAGTTCAATTCTTTTTGCCTGTGCTTTTTGATTATTATCGGCCTCATCCTTGTCTTATATGTTCATTCGCATACTCACACTCGCATTCACACTCACACTCATTCGTTTTTCCACGTTGCCCTTGCGAGACTTATATGAGCTTTGAGATTTATACGCTGAAGCTGACCCTTGAGGAAATTATTACAAATTACTTAAGAATGCAAAAACGATTATATGTATCCATCGAATTTGCAATTAGTGACGTGCACACTTTGCTCCAAGCCGACTGCAGTCCACATTGCTATGCTATCTCAGTACCAGTCCCAGTCTCTCTTGACTTCCAAAAAGTGAACCTACGTTGCAAATATATGCACCCAATATGAGACTCCCATATTAGTTGCTTTATCGAACCAGAGTCACTGAATGCGGATCTTAAATTGCACACACCCCGAATTTAAGGTATCTAAGTAAGAACTTATAATCACACAAATGCCAAGTACTACACTCTACTGCAGTGTATAATCTCATTCAACAATAGTTGAGTGCATTGAGTTCATGATTTCGCTTTCCCACATTCATTGATGGTAATTAAAATTAGAGCCATTTTTAAGATCTAAGGTTGAGCTAAGTGATTGGACATACAAGGAAATTAAAAATTAGTAAAAATTGTAAACTCGTAATAGCAAATTTTAGCTTTACAAAATAATTTGAAAATAATATATTTTGACTCCATTGCCTGTAATTGACATTCTTTTGGTCATCGAATACAGATTATATCAAAACAGGGAATATTTCAATTATAGACCATGTATACATTTATACGGATTAATTATACATCTATAAGTTAATAGGTGCTCATCTCAATATCATAGTCGTTTTCTACTATATATTATCTTACATTATATATATACTATCTCCTTACAGAGATTTCCCTCTTTTAATGTTGTTTATTATTAAGGTTTTACTCATCTTCATTTAAGCAAATTATTTTGCACTAAAAGTTTACTCTTAAATATTGCAGAATATAAAAAACTTTTATTTAGTGAGCAAGTAAGTGTTAAATTAATATTAAATTAAATAACGCTACACTAGTTTTTTCGAATTCCAAGAGAATTTTATTTGAAAAGATCGTTCCTTCCTCCGGCAACAATGGGCAACATAATGACGCTAACCATCTCAAGTCATAAGTGAGCCCTTGAGCCTCGAGCTTACCCTGCGATTCCCTGCACTCCTCGATTCAAACACTCAACTGCTCCTTAGCTTTATTGATGCTGGTGCTATTGCTGTTGGTGTTAAAGCTGAAGTTGTTTGCTTGTATTTTTTGTATCTTTTTTTTTGTGTTGGCGGTGGTGGGGGATGGGTCGTCTCTTTGTGATGCCTTGTGACCGCTTTACTCGTAACAGCTGCGCATGATTATTGCACTAACAACAACAACAACAGCAGAAATAACAACAATAATACCCACAAACACCCGTACCAGTTTGGTTAGTTGTATACATTTTCTCCCTCACTTGTTCTCTCTCTCTCTTTCTCCTATGCTCTCTTTTGATTAAGCTCCTTTGCCCCACCACAAGTTGAGAGATGACCGTCTCGATTTTTATTTTATGTCGGACTTTTTTAATTCGATGCAATTAAGCCTGTATGGAAATTGCTTCGAAATTGGTAATGGAATTTGAAATATATTCGCATTTGGTCGGTAGAACTGCTGATGTTGCTGCTAAACCTTTGCTTTGCAATTAACTAAAACGCAACTGAGGCCAACACTGAGTCTGGTTTAGAGCGCGACCTAACATACCAATGAAACACCACGGTATCGGTTTTAACTCAGAATGCTGTTCGTGGTCTGCATGGTTAACTTTTGTCTAAGAGACTAAAGACAGCAACGTTGTTTTTCAGGTACCTATGGTATCTTAAATCCATATTTCGATAAATTTCGAGAATATATATGTCCAACAAAATGAATCCTTGTATCTTTTGGATACAGCATGGGGAGTAATTTCGCTAATATCGAGATTATATTTACTTTGTAGATATGTCTTTACATACATTTTCAGTTGAGACAAAGTTACAATTCCCTTTTAATCTATAAGTTGCGGGTTTTAAAAAAAATTTTATTTAATCGAAATTATCTGTTTAAATTTGTATGAAGAAAACATTCTGTTCTCTAATATTAAAAGTAAAATTTAAAATTAAGCTTTGGTGAATATTGAAAGATAAATACAAAAGACAATAGGGCTTAGAGGCATTGAAATTAACTGTTCTATGTCTGTTCGATGAGACTGATGAATTTTTAGATGTTACCGGAGGAACTGGGAAAACATTTTTGATATAACTGATTTTTGCAACATTATATCAGTATGATGTATTTGCTGTCTAAGATATTGCATCTATTGTATGTTCATGGTGCATCAGCTCATTCCGAGCTCAAGTTGTCTTCGAATATGCCAATGAATGAGACTCCAACCTTGCAACCTTTTGAAAAATTCAACACTTGTCAAAAATTGTACAAAGCAATGCCACAGAATTTGTGAGGAGTGCACGATAGTACAAAAACTATTTTTGGAAGGTTTAGACCTTACGTTACAAGCTTTACAAATAAATCAAAACCGGTTTAGTGGTGCAATGATAAACGCATGTTTAAAGTCGCCTAATTTATGGAAATATGCTTGTGCATCGAATTGCAGAACGACCATTCGGAAGGAGTTTATCCCAAACAATTGGGTAATGATCAAATAAAATAAAATGGTAGTTGAGTCATAATATATGGTGTCAAAATAATAGGAGTCCACCCGAAAACCTACAACATTTTGCATTCCTTTTGAAATTACAACGAAATTAATATAATTAGTGTACTTTAGAAAATAGTCGTAATTTTTTTTAATTAAATTTTCTTAATTCCAGATTCTTGTGTTGTTTACTTGTTCATACCATATGAAAGATTATAATCTGCTCAATTTTTATCTATTGTAGATGCAGTACTAGAAGTTGGATTAAACCTGGGAAGATCAGCTGTCGATGGATCAGGAACAGAGGCTGGCTATGGTTTGCAGGGATCATCTTTAGCTGATAACATTTTTTCGCCAGCATCCGCCTCAAGTTGCTCTACAACTTGTGGAAAGATTCAGAATCAAAACATTATCTCCCCATTGCCATCCATTGGCGACTTAAATCAAAGTGGGTTGACGACGACGACTGTCTTTAAGTGTAATCTCTGTGAATATTTTGTGCAATCAAAAAAGGAAATCGGTCTCCATTTGGAAACTATACATCCAACAGCCGAAAACGATGATTTTATAAGTATACCAACAAATACGGCGGCGCTACAGGCTTTCCAAACAGCCGTGGCAGCTGCTGCTCTTGCGGCAGTGCAGCGTTGTAGTATTACACCGACGACTGCAGACGGAGAAGCTGACACAGATGCAGTTCATGGTGAACGTCAATGTAATATTAAACGTGAGCAACTGGATGGTAGTGATGACGCCATCGAGAGTAGAGCCGAGGCTCAAGACAACTCTGAAGAGAATTTCAATGATTGCAATCGAAATATGGATGAATCTCGACCAATATTGGAATCATCAGGGGTGTCGTGTCCGTTGTGCTTGGAGAATGGCTACAGTGACAAATCGTTATTAGAGGCACATTTGATGAGTGTTCATAGCGTCACTCGGGATGGTTTAGCTAGACTTCTACAGCTGGTCGACCACAAAGCCTGGCAACCCACTAGGCCATCAGACTCAGTTTCCACCGAACTAAGTCTCGAGGATTCCTGTAAAGGCAATGCAGGTGATAATATATCCACCACCCCAATCACTACACCATCATCCAGCTCTACAGGATTCAGTGGCGGCAGCGGGGTTATGCAAAGTATGTCATGTCAGCAATGTGAATCTACTTTTAAGCATGAAGAGCAGTTGCTACAACATGCTCAGCAGACACAACACTATCCTGTACAAAACAACGATTACCTTTGTCTTGCCGTATGCCATGCTAATCGTCCATGTTTTATGACATTTACAACGTTGCCATCAATGATAGCGCACTTCAAAGATACCCATATGAGTCTCGTGATCTCGGAGCGTCATGTTTATAAATATCGTTGCAAGCAATGCTCACTGGCATTTAAAACGCAGGATAAGCTCACCACGCACATGTTATACCACAGTATGCGCGACGCCACTAAATGCTCGCTTTGCCAGCGCAATTTCCGCAGCACTCAGGCCCTGCAGAAACATATGGAGCAGACTCATGTCACAGAATATGTCTCCGTCAGAGACGATAATTCACGCGATATCTCGCCTATTTCGAACTCAAATAATATGGATACAGACAAGATTCAGAATGAGAACAACCTATATGATTTTACTACGACATCTAGTGATCAAGGTAAATCAATATAGACTAATAATCATAAATATAAATTAACTAGTAATGGATTGAACAATATTTTATTTAACAAATTAATGCCATCAGTCTATCTTAAATTATTTCTTGTATTGTATATTGCTTAAACATTATTACCGGCGACAATCAGAAGAGTATAAAAAAACAAGTAAAACAGCTACAGTCGAGTTTGCAGGACTTTAAAATACCTGCCAGCCATTTTTACTGAATGCAACAATATAATATTTGGGAATATACTAAAATATATATTAAAACAAGTATGAAAGATACTGTCGAGTGTGCTCGACCGTGAGATACGCGCCGCCCAATTTTACCATCCAAATATTATATTTTTCAAAAATATACTGAGAAATTACTTTTAAAAAAATATACTAAAATTATACCAAAATAATATACAAAAATTTTCTTTGTTCTAAAGAATTAGCTTGGCGTCACTTTAGTTGCTTTATTGAACACCATTATTATGTCATGGAGTGTCATAACAATTAACTAGATGCAGCTGCACGTGGTAACGCCTGATAAAAGTAATCTCTTAATAACTTCTGTGTTTTTTGTCCGATTGTAACCAAATTCGCAGACATCATTAAGATGGTGATTAGTATTGTGGCACCAGAATTGAACATTCTAGGATTAAAATGACGCCTGTCATTCGGCTTTATTATATTTACGGGGGCGGATGGGGGCGTGGCCAAAATCAAAAACAAACTTGATCTGCGTGCAACAATAAGACATACTGTCCCGAAAATTTGGTTGCTCTATCTCTTATAGTCTCTGAGATCTAGGTGTTCATACGAACGGACGGACAGACGGACATGGCTATATCGTCTCGGCTGTTGACGCTGATCAAGAACATATATACTTTATGGGGTCGGAGATGCTTCCTTCTGCCTGTTACATACATTTTCGGTCGGCACAAAGCCATAATACCCTTCTACCTTCTACCTTTGGGTAGGCGATATACGACTTTCAAAATTATAAGCTTGGCTGTACTTTATTAGGCGTATTGAGTGCAGCATCACCTGATTTCAGCTTTAAAAGTATTTGTTCAATACCTTCTGTGTTTATTCGATCTTAAATCAGGAAGCATTAGGAAGAGTATTATAATTGTGTTTACCAAAAATAACAATTTTAGCTTGAAAACTACGTATACAATTGATTTTTTTCCATTCGCGGGGGCGGAAGATTACATGACCAAATTTTAAAACAGACTTGAATCAGATGCTTCTGCTTGTTACATACATTTTCGTTTGGCCCAAAATTATAATACCCTTCTACCTTTTGCTAGGCGGGTATAATGAGGCGCAACCGATAATGCAAAAGACTATGTCAAATAACATACTTCGCAAACTGTACAGTTCTGACTGTCTGACTATAGTATAACCGAAAATGTGTTCTCGTCATCTCACTCTCTGTATAAACACCTAGATCTCACCATAAAATCCAAATAATGGGACAATGCAATAAGCACAGAAGGTATTCAAGAAATGCTTTTGTATGGTGCTACGCAGTGATATAATAATGGTATTCAATAAACATAATAAAATGCAACCAAGATAATAATTTTTAATGGGGTATGTTTTTATGTATATTTTTTTTAATATTCTGGAAAAATAGTTTATTTCGATATTTGACCTTAATTTTATTTGCCTTCAGTAAAAATAAATGGCGCATACCTTGCAATCGACCACAGAGTTCTTACTTGTTTCTTTAATTGCGAGTTTTTATTGCGAGTATACATAGGAAAATATTAATGAATACCCCTAAAATAGTGGAAAAGAGTATTAGTATTAGTAAATTGCTATAAATTCAAAATAGTATATCGAATTGTAAGTGCTTAAATTAAATGTAGTTGATTATAGTTTTGTTTCTTGTTCCAGTTAAAACTCACTCTCCGCTTCGCTGTACTTTTATAATTGTCATTTAGTGATAACAAAAATTTGTATACCAATTTACTTAAAATACATATTTCTTTTATTTTCATAGTTAAAATGAATGAGACAGTAAAAAAATCCGCTGAACAATCAAGATCACCACTCCGTCAAGATTCGCCGCCGAAGGATCCACATCAAATCGGTGCTTTAGCATCATCCCCTCTACAAACTGAACAGCAACAGCAATTTGCCGTATTGACAGCCGCATTGATAAATAAGCAACAACAACAACAACAGCAGGATGCAGTTATAGCTGAAACAGATGTACCATTATCGCTATCAGCAGTCGAATTAGCACACCAGTTACAAGAAAAAGAAGAACAACAGAAGCAGAGCAATTTGGGTGTTATGAGTCCGGAAGGTCTACAAAGTCTGCAGAATTTACAACAAATGCAACAACAAATAAACACCGCAGCAGCAGCATCCGGAATGCCAATAAATCCTGTTGATATGCTCAACCTAATGCAATTTCATCATCTGATGTCGATTAATTTTATGAATCTCGCTCCTCCATTGATATTTGGAGGTAACTCAGCCGGTGTCAATACTGCAAAAACAACGGCGGGAGGTGTTCATAATAATGGAATTGCTGGCATTTCATCGACGGGTCTGGCAGAAGTATCTGTCCCTGCAACAGGGGATGCTCCCAACATGAGTCTCCTTTCGCAGTCAACTGTCAGCAATACACAGGTAAATTCGAGCTTTTCTCATTAATCACACATAAGTCATCAGTCCCTAATTCTTTACACTTATAGCAACAACTATCTAACAATCAAAAACGAGCACGCACCCGAATCACAGACGATCAATTAAAGATTCTGCGCGCTCATTTCGATATTAACAACTCTCCCAGCGAAGAAAGCATTATGGAAATGTCGCAGAAAGCAAATCTTCCGATGAAGGTAAGAACGAACCTATTCTGAATATTCAGTCTCGTATATCTACCAAGTAATGTTCATGAAAAGAAAATATTTTTTATCCTCATAAGAATAAGAAAAAAGCTAAAGTCAAGTTTGATCGACTGTAAGATAGCCGATACCCATTATCAGTGAATACTAGTTATCGAGAATATACTGGAAGATATATGTATTTAATGGGTCCTTCTTTTTACATACATTTTCGGTTGATATAAAGTTATAGTACCAATAATAATTACCATTGAAATGATTTCCGAAAAGTTGGCTATGATCGGATAATAATCAGAGAAGTTACTCAAGAAATACTTTTTTAGGTCAAGTGCAGCTGCACATGTTTTGATGCAATGGTGCAATAATGGTTTTTTTTAAATCTAATAAAGTAAGCTCGAATATATATTTTTAGACGTGCTTGCACGCATGGTAGAGGGTATTATAACTTTGTGATAACGAAAATTTTTGTAAAAAGTTAAAGATGGCTCATCCAGCCTCATAAAGTATATATATATATATTCTTGATCAGTGTCAACAGCCGATAAAATATAGCTATGTCTGTATGTAGGACATCTTAATTTCAGAGACTATAAGAGCTAAAGCATCCAAATTTGGTAACAAGATGACAATAAATACAGAAGTTTTCAAAAAATTCTTTTAATGGCGGAAATCAGGTGCAGCTGCATCTGTTCGTTACTATGTCATCATAAAACAAGTAAGAAAGCTACAGTCGAGTTTGCTCGACTGTGAGATACCCGCCACCCACTTTTACCATCAAAATATTATATTTTTCAAAAATATACTGAAAAAATACTTTAAAAAAATATACTAAAAATACCAAAATAATATATCAACATTTTCTTTGTTCGAAGTTATTAGCTTGGCGGCACTTTAGTTGGTTTATTGAACACCATAATTATGTCGCGGAGTGTCATAGCAACTAGCTAGGCAGCACTAGCAGTTGCACGTGGTAACGCCTTATAAAAGTAATTTCTTAATAACTTCTGTGTTTTTTATCCGATTGTAACCAAATTCGCAGAGATCATTAAGATGGTGATTAGTATTGTGCGTACCAAAAACGTTGTAGGTTTAAAACGACGCTTGCAATTCGGTTTTATTCGATTTACGGGGGCGGGAGGGGGCGTGGCCAAAATCAAAAACAAACTTGATCTGCGTGCAACAATAAGACATACTGTCGCGAAAAATTTGTTGCTCTATCTCTTATAGTCTCTGAGATCTAGGTGTTCATACGGACGGACAGACGGACAGACGGACAGACGGACAGATGGACATGGCTATATTGTTTCGGCTGTTGATGCTGATCAAGAATATATATACTTTATGGGGTCGGAGATGCTTCCTTCTGCCTGTTACATACATTTTCGGTCGGCACAAAGCCATAATACCCTTCTACCCTTTGGGTAGGCGGGTATAATAATGGTACTTAAACTTCATAAAGTGAAGTCGAGCTAATAATTTTAAGAGGTATATTGTTGTCAATTCTTTTTAACTATATTCTCGAAGAATATAATATTTTGGTGCTCATTCTTAACGTTTAGTGCATTCAGAAAAAATGGGTGGTTGGTATCTCATATTCGAGCAAACTTGAATTTAACTTTTTTACTTGTTTTGTATATTTTCGTAAAACAGAATATTTTAGTAAAATGTAAAGCGGGTATTTAAAATTCAAGCTGACTCTACTGTAGCTTTCTAATACTGCCAAAACTTGACTGTAGCCATTCTTACTTAAATCTTATCTAAATTAATTCACACTCTCAGTACTTGAAAATATCCAAATCTATAATATTGATCTTTTTTAGGTCGTGAAGCATTGGTTTCGCAATACGTTGTTTAAGGAACGGCAACGAAATAAAGATTCACCCTACAATTTTAATAATCCGCCTTCAACTACCCTTAACTTGGAGGAGTATGAACGCACTGGAAATGCCAAGGTTACGTCGCTAAGCGAGACTGCACTCATCACTTCAACATCAACAACTTCGATTGGAACAGGTGCTGAGTTAACTACAAATGCTATACCAGAATCCATCTCAAAAGTACCATCATTAACTGTCGCACCAGCTTCACGTTCAGCTGGAACTTCAACTTCTAGTTTATCTGATTGTTTCCAAGCGCAGCCTGGCATGGGAAACACGAAACTAGAACATGAAGATTTGGCGGGCTTGCCGTTACCACTTGACGTGCAAATAAAGACTGAGCCCCAAGATGATAATTTCAATACAAAAGAACGTCCACAGCAACATCATCCATTTCAGTTTCTAAAGGAACAAAAGGGAGACACATCAATGGAATCGTCAATATCCCAGGTGGATGTTATTCATGATCAGCCGCATCTAATTTCAGGAACGTCTTCCCAGCAACAGCAGCTACAACAACAACAACAGATTAATTGTTTTGAAACTAAGTCTGAAAGTGGTAGCTCCGACGTACTTTCCCGTCCACAAACTCCCAATAGCATTGCTGCTGGCAATCTTTATAATAGCATGAGCGATTTGCTTACCCAGCAGTTGGAGAACATGGGTAATAATATGGGACCACCAAAAAAACTGCAGGTTTCGGGTAAATCATTCGAAAAACTATCAGGATCGGTTCAGGGGTTAGTAACAACGGCAACATGTGCCCAACTCGAAAACAACTCATCGAATTCATCAAATTCTTCGTCGTCCACATCCGGGGGAAAGCGAGCGAATCGAACACGCTTTACTGATTACCAAATTAAAGTTTTACAGGAATTTTTTGAAAACAATTCTTATCCAAAAGACAGCGACTTGGAATATTTGAGCAAACTTTTGTTGCTATCACCACGGGTGATTGTTGTTTGGTTTCAGAATGCTCGACAGAAGCAACGCAAGATTTATGAAAATCAACCGAATAACTCTTTATATGAAAGCGAAGAAACAAAAAAGCAAAATATTAACTATGCTTGCAAAAAGTGTAGTTTGGTTTTTCAACGATATTATGAATTGATACGCCATCAAAAAAACCATTGTTTTAAGGAGGAGAATAACAAGAAATCGGCCAAGGCACAAATAGCTGCTGCTCAAATCGCACAAAACCTAAGCTCAGAGGATTCTAATTCATCCATGGATGTACACCACAACGCGCCTGGAGCTACAGGCTTGCCACAAAATGTAGCCGCTGCCGTTGCTGTTGCCGCTGCCGCAGCTGCAGCCCATTCATATTCTGGTTCCCAGCAGTTCGGCTCATCGCCCTCCCCACAGCATTTGTTTAGCAAATCGTCATCGCTAACCGATTTCAGTCCATCTACAACACCCACACCTCCGCAGCGAGAGCGCAGTAATAGTCTAGACCAACAGCGGTTACCAAAATTCGAATGCGATAAATGCGATTTACAATTTAATCACTTGGAGTCGATGCGTGAACATCAATTAATGCATCTAATGAATCCTACTCTTTTTACCCATCAGTCTAATCAGTCCGAGACAACCTACGGGCCATTTGGCACTATATTGCAAAGCCTTCAACACGCTGCTCAACAGCAACTTCAACAACAACAGCAGCAAAATCAAATTGAATCGCAACCACCGGCACCAAAAAAACGAAAATACTCGGAAAACTCATTTACCGCAGAAGAGGCAACATCTACAGGCGAATTTGAGGTGACGACAGGATCTTTGGGGAAAAATTATGAGTTCTTATTTCAATACTTTATGCAATATGAGACAAATACTGAAAGTAAACAGCAATTCTTAAGCCAGCGACATCAGCAGCAGCAACAGGGAGTACATGATACACAATTTGAGATGGACTTTTTAACCAATTTCTATCAGCAAAGTGAACTTAAAAAGATGAGCAGCTATGATTTTTTACTACAATATTATCGAAAAAATAATGAGGAATCGTTTTCGAAGCAAGAACAATTATCATTTAGCTCAAGTAAAAAGCCAACAATTGATTTTCTTTTGCAATACTACCAACTGAATGAGTCGAAAAAGTTTTTTCAGTTAGTTGCCTCGCCCCACATAGTAACTGATGGCACAGCATCAGTACCGTCGTCACAGCAGCCGATCGTGGCGACGGATGAAACTATAAATTATATCGGCAAACGAGCGGAGGAGCAACAGCAATTGAATCTGGTGCACGGTCAGCAGCAGGATGCGGTTGAAAAATTCGAAAAGGATTCCATTACAAAGTCACAAACAAATGGAGAAATGAGCGACTGCGAGAAGAGCAGCCCAAATGGACCTGGGACTACAAATACTAATATTGCAAATGTCTTCGATGATTGCATCGAAAAAATCAATAACAATCATATCAATGCTAATTTTGGCTTAAATTTAGGAAAGCACTGTGACCCAACGAGATATGCGAAAACTGACAATGCAAGTGATAATGAACGACCTGATGTCTTAAATTTAACATCTGGTATTGCAATAAATGGAGATAAGCACAGTGGACTTTTGCGAAGTAGCGAGAAAGTAAGACATTCAATCGATATTGAAAAAACTCAGTATTTTCAGAATCTTGAAGACTTTCTCGATGCTACAATGATTGAGAATAATTCGCAAATGCTGACATTCAATGACGATGATAATACCAATCCCAAAATTGAAAATATTGCCACATCTACAGTCAATGCAAATGACTCGTTACCCTCCGACTCCTCAGTTCAGTTAAATGCTTCATCAAAACAAAATAAGCGCCTGAGGACAACAATACTTCCAGAGCAATTAAATTTTCTATACGAATGCTATCAAACTGAATCCAATCCCAGTCGAAAAATGCTTGAAGAAATTTCCAAAAAAGTGAATCTTAAGAAACGCGTAGTTCAGGCAAGTGTGTTCATTATAAAAAAAAACAAAAATATTTTATTAAATAATGAGTAAACAAAAACAATAGAATTTCTCAGATTCAATTAAAATTTGTCATAGTAAATGCAGCTATGTGAAAATGAATACAATATTATTATTAGTTATTATTAGTTTTTTGCCTTTCTGAAAAGTCGTTAATTCATTGTAAAAGAGTATACAAATTATAGATTTTAAATAGAAATTAGACTGTTTCACAGGCCATCTCGTCACACAAATAGATTTATATTTGTGGAATTTAGGTCAGCTCGTAATATCACAGAAAAGTAATTAAAGCAAGAAACCTTGCATTTAATATATGTTTGTTAATTTGAGACTTATTTATAATTTTGTATTTTATTTTAACACTTATTTATCTAATTATTTTTTTTAATTTAATTTATATAGTAAACATATTGTAATTGACTTATGCTAACTGGAATCATGAAGAACTTCTATGAATTGAACTTAAATAAGAGGCTATGACGATTTCTACTAACACATACACAATGTCAGAGCTGTCTACTTATGAGGCCATCTTGTTCGCGTCTGCATCATGACCTTACTGGTCATAGACGCAGTATAGTCATACTGTTTACTTGGTTAATCCGGAAAGAACCGACGTAGATCGAAGCATCTTAAGCAACCAGAGCAAACACTTTTATGAATCACTTATATATAATAGAGGTAAATTTCGGATATACATAGGTATAAAATAAACTACTCAACACACTCAGCAGCCCCGTTAACAGATATTTCCCGTTAACGTGGCTCAATTGTAATCAATTTCAAAAGTAACAAAACAGGTGTATGTAGTGTATTTACTGAGGAAATTTATTGAAGTGTTTTTAATTTTAAAAAAAAATAATTTTAGAAATAACAGCTGAAAGTTTGCTAATTACTAAATATTGTTGAACATTCTGGAAAAAAAAAACAGAAAGTTTCTTTGAAAACTAGTTTACATAGTGTTGGATATATCAGATTCCAATTTGTTATAATATTAATATTCATTCACATAACCGTGTTTGTGTTATGTGTTTGCAAATAGGAGTAACATAAGTTGGACTTAGCAATCATAGTCGATAAAGAGTCCTCTTCGATGGGAATTGTTAACCAGAGTGTAAAGAATGTATTTGTAATTCTAAAATACCAATTATTTATTTTCTGTTTTTTTTGCTTTTTTAAATTTTAGGTTTGGTTTCAGAACTCTCGGGCTAAAGATAAAAAATCTCGAAATCAGCGCCAATACTCACACATTTCAGATGACAACAATAGCTTTGATGGATCGAACGGAAAAGAAGCCGGCAACAGCAACAGCATTAAACAAAAATCTCGTATACTGTCACAAGACCCTATAACCACCTCTACATCCTGTATTTCTTCCTCGACGCCTGCCGCCGGCTCACTCATTGAAACCGATCCAGAACAACAGCTGCAAGACTGTCAACTGTGCCAGATGACACAGGTGAATATGCATAAGCATGCGATAAGTGTCGAGCACATTTACAAGATGAAGGAATTGATTGAACAAACCAGCGAGCTGTATAACCAAAGCAATGCCAGCGGCAGCGAAGACAATGATTCTGACAGGGAAAAACGATTCTTTAGCCTGTCAAAGGCGTTTCTGCTGCAACATGTTGTGCCAACAACTGGCACGTATGATCAATGCGAGACAGCTTCATCTATTGAAACCTTAACTGGTGCAACTAATGACTCTGGCGATATATCACTCATGGGTGTTGTCAAGGGTAAAAGTAAGGTTCAGGGTGACGGAAAGGGCAAGGTCACAGTTGGCACTGGTCAGGTACGTCGCCAAATGTCTAGCGATATTGATATGTCTGCTAACGATGATATTGACGACCACGAAATAACGCAGGTTAGCAGAAAGAATTCGTCTGGGAATCGAGACCTCATGCAACAACTATTTAACCGCAATCACATCACCGGTAAGATTTGCGGAAACTTCCCACAATTGCAATTATATTATTTTAATGGTAATCCTAATAACGAGCTGACGATAGCATTTATAATTATTATCCGATTATTTTAGTTTGACTAATTAAATTACTGTAAATATTTTTGAAATGTTAAGACTACACTTTCATTAGTGGGTCGATGCGTCTATTTAGTAGTGTGAAGTTTAGTTTTTATGAATATAAATATATTTGATAATATTCTGATTCGAAATAAGTAGTTTGCATTCACAAGTGCATAAATGTGTACTTTAATAGAACAAGTAGCTATACAAATTCGGTGAAATCATACACAACGCTATCAAAATGATTGTCTGAACAAAATGTTGTTTTAAACACAAAATAATTTATAATTTTTCTCAAATACAAACGATATAAGACAAAAACTAAGTAGTACCACTTGAATACATGCCTCGCAATTTATTAGTATTTATGACAAAATATACGTTAAGCTAATACATATATTAAACTCTTAAGACTTTAAATGTGACCTATTTAGCACACATTAAAAAAGTGCATTACTTTTAGCCAAGTGCATAATTAGGTTGAAAAGGGGGTAACGGTTTTAGAATTAACCTGAAGACGTAAGGTGTCAATTTGCACTCATACATTTTGGACAGTGACGTTTTTTAAACTTGTACAAAGGCTACATATTCGGGACCAAATCGGAGTATTTGTCTATTTTTTTAAGATCATAAGGCATATAATAATTTTAATTGCCTATTAGAAAATAAAGTTACAATGAAAAATATCCAATTTCAACCGTTGGTAAAAAAAATTTCTGCGCATTGTAAGCATGTATCATATTTTCAATCCTAAAAAAACTCATATACTTATTCGCAAGTTTTTATGAGTCAAATTTAAATTGACTTTAGTACCAGGTATCTATTTTAGGATAAAGCTAATCAGAAGGTGTAATCAATATGTCTAGTCTACATGTATGAGTGCAAATTTATTTCAAAATATTTGAAAATATCGTTATAATTTGCTTTAAATTAAATACAAATTTAAATTGTGTAAGGTTTGGTTATGATTCACACTTAGTTGCGTTTTTTTAATAATGTATTACAATAACATATTTACATATATGTTTAAACATACACATAGATTTTAAATATTGATTGCTATTTTAGGTAGCACAGAGCTCAAAAAATAATTTTGTTTTATTTGAGTGTTATTTAATCACTAACAATTTAATTGCAAAATGAATTAAATTTATTTTTTATAATCGTGTACAAAAATAAAAAATGTATTCGGCTAAACTCGATGTTTTTATTTTTAGCTTTATTTTTCTTAGCACTATGATGGGATCATTTTTAATTCTTATAAATGTTTCCATTCTGAGGACAGACAAAAACTTTTAGTTGCGATTGTTCACATTTGCATTAAGACCAATGATCGAACAATTATTTAAAATTTGAAATGTTTTGATTTCCATAAATTGCAAAATATATATTCTTCCTGTATGAAAAATAAGTGATCAGGTCTTTGCATATGATTATATAAAACAAAAAACAAACCTATAAGATCCTAATATATTAATTTTGCAAATAAAATTAATTTTTTTCATAGTTATTCCATATGATTTCACACATATAATTATTATGTCATCACTTTAAATTTTCTATTTTTTTCTTAATTTTAGATATAAAATAATATACATATACACATACACGAAAATAGTATTAATAACTTACGTAAAAACAATCTTATTGAAGATTATTATTAAAAGTGATAAGTAAATTATTGTTTTAATAGTTATAGGTGGCAAATAAATTGGAACTTAAACACTGGCGATCCGTGAATTTTAATTCCTGGTAAGTGTTTCTTGAATCATTTATGTTCTTATTCAAATTTTCCAAATCGTTACTCTTGCTTTAGATTCTGACTACCGGATTGAAAATATTAACTGTATACCAATTCTACGACGATACACAGAATAGAAGGCCCTACGTAAATCTTTATGAATATACTATGAAAAATTGAAAGTTCCTATTTTAAAAAAATTAAATTCATGACATTTCATGATATTAATTATATAAATATTTATGTAAAAGAAAATAAACAAAATTAAGAAATCTATTATAGAATTAATTATAAATAAACGGAATTGTTCCTAACTATTCAAAATATATATGTATCAGTAGTGTTAACAGAAAAATTATATAATAAGAAGATTAAGAATATCAAAGACGATAAAGTAATTGGTGCATACTAATTTCGTTCATCAAAAGCAACTTCATCTGCATACCAACATAAGCAAAAATCTATATTGACTTGTTTAAACTACGTAGACACTCTTTGAGAACATATAAACATATGTAAAATAATATGAATTATTTTATTCAGATTCGACAGCATTATACACAGAGTCAGACAGAAAGAGAGATACAAACTGAGTTCCTAGCATATTATTGCTTTATGCCTTTGTTTTCAATTTAAGTACTAAATGCATAAGTATATAAAATATCCGTATATCAGAGCTATGATTTAAGTTAACGATCAAAATTTCACACAATTTTAATTAGAATCAAGCATTAATCCATACAGAATTTAAGTATGCCAATTGTGTGTTTGTATTAAAAGATACATTGAAAATTTCAAATTTTAGCGAGCATATACATATTGACTTGGATATGTACGTAGAAATAACAAACAAATGTGCCAATGTTTTACTTTATAACTTAACATTCATGTATACTTATGTTTCATTTGTACATATGTACATAAATGTGAACATGCAACTTTTGTGTGCAATTATCATACATCAAATTTATACTACTGATAAGTTGTAATCAAACTCGAGGAGAACAATATCCCCTTTTTATTCCCGGTGCTCATAGGGTAAAGAGGTGTATTATACATTGTGCCAAATGAAAATGGCATGTCCGACCCTTGATCAGCGTCAGCAGACGATGTACCCATGTCCGTCTGTCCGTAATCACTATCTTTATGATTTTTGAAAATTTCTTTACGATCGGACCATGAACACCGAAGTTTTCGACGAAACACTTTTGTAAGATTAAGTCATATGCCGCTGCACCTGTTCAGTTGCTATATCACTCGGTGATATAATAATGGTATTTAATAAACCTAATGAAGTGTAACCAAGCTAATTTTGACCGTGGTATCTTTTTTGGAAGATCATTTTTATATATTTCGATTATCGCTCTTAATTTTTGTTACATTCAGTTAAAATGAGTGGCGGGTGTATTCTCTTAGCTAGCATATTTTGGAGTCCGCAACGACACTCGACTTTAGCATTCATTTTTAAAATAAATATAAACAAAATGCTAAATAATAGGTTTCTTAGTCTGTTTCTTCATATGAGAGAGTCTTTCGCAGAGCGTCCTTCAAGCAAAAAAGAAAATATCCGTTGGCTTTTGTTACATAATATAATAAAAATGTAATGTGAACAACAAAACTAAGCTGACGACTTTAACAGTTTAACATTGTGGCAATTGTAGAACTGATGCATCGCTGAACATTTTTGTCAACTGTTAATGCAAATCAAGTTTTCAGGAAGTTGAACGATTTATTTATTTTTGTAATTGCTAAACATATTTGATATTTTCCTGAAAATTTCTGGCTTGTTGCATTTGAAACAATCCACAGCATAGAATTCAAATTGATGAATAGAAATGAATTGACTATATATAGGAAAATACACTTACCAGAATCAGTTGATATAAGTCTATTTCACAACTTTAAGCTGCAAACAATATGTGTGTATGTACAAATAATTTAACACACCTATTTAATAACTTTTATAAGTTATTCAATATTGCTTGTACTATTTAACAAATTTGCTATATTTTGCTTTTGACTTCTCAAGTAATTTTTAATTGTTTAAAATTGAGGTGTAAACTTTAAAATGTGATTCGCTTATGGTTTGTTTACGTTTTCATACGAACCTGTGGACCTATTTTCAAGGTTCAATGATAAAACGACTTATTGGTTACGGTAATCGACTCTTTTCTAAAACAAATTTCCATACTGTCGAAGGCTATTACGAGTATAACATAAAACCAAGCAAAACTGTATGTAACAAGCAGAAGAATCACTCTTCGGCCCATATATTGTTAATCAGCATAAACAGACTGGTAAATATAATCAAATCGGGCATGGGAATTTCGATGTCGTGGTAGATACTGAATATATGTTATGTATATAAGAGACCATATGAAACGCATATATTCTTGATCATTTTGATGTAATCATTCCCGTCCCAATTTTTATACCCGCCTACCCAAAGGGTAGAAGGGTATTATGGCTTTGTGCCGACCGAAAATGTATGTAACAGGCAGAAGTAAGCATCTCCGACCCCATAAAGTATATATATTCTTGATCAGCGTCAACAGCCGAGACGATATAGCCATGTCCGTCTGTCCGTCCGTCCGTCTGTCCGTCTGTCCGTCCGTATGAACACCTAGATCTCAGAGACTATAAGAGATAGAGCAACAAATTTTTCGCGACAGTATGTCTTATTGTTGCACGCAGATCAAGTTTGTTTTTGATTTTGGCCACGCCCCCTCCCGCCCCCGTAAATCGAATAAAACCGAATTGCAAGCGTCGTTTTAAACCTAGAACGTTCAATTTTGGTATGCACAATACTAATCACCATGTTAATGATCTCTGCAAATTTGGTTACAATCGGATAAAAAACACAGAAGTTATTAAGATATTACTTTTATAAGGCGTTGCCACGTGCAACTGCTAGTGCTGCCTAGCTAGTTGCTACGACACTCCGCGACATAATAATGGTGTTCAATAAGCCAACTAAAGTGCCGCCAATCTAATAACTTCGAACAAAGAAAATTTTGATATATTATTTTGGTATTTTTAGTATATTTTTTTTAGTATTTTTTCAGTATATTTTTATACTGTTATATAAATATAATATTTTGATGGTAAAATTGGGTGGCGGGTATCTCACAGTCGAGCAAACTCGACTGTAGCTTTCTTACTTGTTTTCATTACTTTTCATTTTCGTTTATGGATATTGCAACAAAAATTCAAAGCTTTGTGTTGACTCTTAGCTTCATAAATAATAATAAAGCCACTATGTTATTAGAGTAATCTCTTCTGTTTCTTGAGGTATTTGAACCGAAGATAGCTATGAATATTTTTATATGGAAACTCATTTCTTGACTTCATATCAATGGAAATTTTTATTTTTTTTTTTCACAATTGAATTGGTGTGACAATTATTACACAATTATAAATAAACATAACAATACATGCTTCAGATAATTATAAAATTCTTCATTTGTCGCCGCGACGATCTAATGAGAATGCTTAATAAAAAGAATGAATATAATTCTGTAATATGTTTGAAATAAAAAATGTTATGTATATATTTCCGAGTAAATATATATGTAACCAAGTGTTACTGTGGATACATTACCATCGAAACGTCGCAGGAGAGCGTCTTACATATGTACTATTTTACTATTGACAAACAAATAATTTGAAAAATTTTAAATTTCTCAATGCTTTTAATAATTTAAGATTTTTTTATCAAAAATGTATATACATCCGTGCATATATATGTATGAATATTAGTTTGAATTTTTTAGTGCATTTGCATTTTGTTTGACAATTTTTTGTAAACCAGTTAAAACAAACTATTTTAAAAAGACAATTCATTTCACGTGGACTTTTGAGTAAAACAAAATGAGAAAAATAACATTTAATTAACTAAATTAATTAACTAGTTGTTAAGAAAATACTTTAATTAAAAGTTCCTATAGTGTTTATTAAACGTACATAAGTATGTATGCAACAAAAATGAAATGTAAGACAGAATATTCTTACAAGCGTTCCAATATACAATTAAATATAAATATGAATGAATAAAACAAAATGATTAACTGATAATTTCAAATTAACTGTATCAATGATATGATGAAGTAAACACCTCGCAACAAAGAAAATTTCTGATAATTATGGATATACATATACATAAATGCATACACTTATATTCATATACATACATTAAGTATAAAAATTAATTTGCATATGTATACATAAAATGCAGAGATATTCATATACAAAGTCGGAAAATCGCTATTCACACATACACATACATGAAAGGGCTTACATACATAATAAAGAGTACATCATACACTTACTTTTATGATATGTATAATAATATGTATGGTTGTATATCTAGGTATAATGGATATGGATATATTATCCATTTCTTTATACATATGTATGTATGTACATATCAATATGTATGTTTAGATACAATGGACACACACAATTTTTACGTTTTGTATTGAACTAATAGAATGTCAGGTACATAGCAACCAGCATGACCACCATTAGTTTTGACGATTCCAATTTAATTGATACGCATATACATACATTCATACCTACATATATGCAAGTCATGTTAATGCGTCATAAATAAAAAAAAAGAATTCGAATTGTGTATGAATGTCTTAAGTACATAATGTATGTATTTTTTAAGTACATAATGATCATAATGTTAATCCAAGTTGCGACAAAAATTGCATAGAATTTTAATAATAAGTATAATATTTATAAAGTTCCTATAATATAATGAATGCAAACGATGTGCAGATATTATAAAATTATAAATAAAGATATTAAAATTACATATATTTATATTTTTTTAAAATCAGCTTTTATGCAGCAAGGCGGTCTACCCTTTTCATTTTCTTGGTCTCAAGCTCACGCAGAAAATACAAAAGCTACAGAGTTACAGCTCCCTACAACATTCCGATTCAGACATAATATTATAGAGAGGCAACCGCCTGACAATCTCTTGCCCCTCTAGTTTAGCCTCCAAAGGCGGCAGAGAAAGGGGCAAGTGGGATAGGTTGTACATTATACGTATTATAAAAAGCTACTTCGACGGACGTATACTACTCTATATATAAGTACGGAAGAGAAGGAATACCAAACTTTCAAAGCAGTTCCACAAGGCTCATTAGTAGGCCTAACACTCTAAAAACGCACGTATGACAGCATAATCTCGAAAATATTACAGGAAAGAACGATTTTTGGGTTTGTGGATGGCGTTACAATTGTTGGTGTGGCAAAATAACTGCATGATGGTAAAGAAAGTCACTGCTTAGAAGCCTGGTCTTCTGCTAGCTGTAAATAAAACGTAGACGGTCTAGTGATTCCAGTTTTTTTTTTTTTTTTTTACATAGACCTTGGACGCAGCGTACATTAAAGTGGTCTTCGCGAGCCTTAACCTGTTGTTGGTTGCACCGTTTTTATATAATAGGAATGAATATATCATTATCCCGAAATATCTCCTGCATAACATTGTCGGCCATCGAGTCAACTATGTCCCAGTTCTCCTTGCTGGCGACCATGTGTTTCACCAGATTCTCCGGTTTTGGCACTTCTCTAAACACTTCTTCAACTGATCCCCCCTTCCTCTGAAACCTGAGGCATACGAGCATAACGTACTCAGCATATTCCTCATGTGCTCTTCCGCACGATTCACAGAAGAACTCTTCGCCATGCCCAAAGCAGTGTAGGTATGCTTTATAGCATCCGGACTACTTAGCATTTTAATTTACTTTGGCCGCATAAACGTATATGGCCACATACAATTGAAGGGCAGCACTCACCTCTACACATCTACCCCCTACGTTTCATAGTACTGGCAGATTAATTTCTGGATTTGTTCCAATCACTAGGGCTACACTTCATAGCAGCAGGAGACCACAACGTTAAACATACTCACGCCTCGTGAACCCAAAAGGCAAATAGCACTAACACCATATTGACCATATTACTCCTGGAAGTCCTGACCATCAGATCTCAATAAGCTACTTGAATTTATCGACTTCACAGTTACGTAAACTATTTCCTCGTAGCTTAGTAAGAGCTGAATCTCTGTCAGATATGTGTACACTGTACAGATTACTTAACTGTACTAATTCTAAGCAAACATAGAGCAACCTGTCAGATTAACTTCACACAAAACAAACTGGCTCAGGTATAGAAAATACATAAGTTCACACATCAAGTTAAGCCCACAACTCAACACAGATATGGAGAGCTCCACATCTAAACTGGAATTCATTCTTGCGGCAACAACTCGTACTTCAACACCTAAAACGAAGAACGTTACACTCAACCCGAATAAGACTAATGTACAAACCGAGCAACTCGTCTATGCCAAAAGCTAAAATGCTAAAAATCCCCACGCGGAAACGCTCTGAAATAAAAAGAGGAACATGCTCAACGCTGACATATAGAGCAGCTCTCGCTACATTACCCAGCTGTTTAATGCAATCACCAATCTTGGTTACTTTTCACAACGATTGAAAAGATAAATCATCATAATGATTCCAAAGCCTGGTAAGGATCATACAGTCCCTTCATCGAATATATGTGTACCATCGAAAAATGTCAGCTAATTCGAATCAATCCACACCTGAGAGCCCTCAACTAAATAACAGCTAATCAATTTAGCTTTCGCGAAAGTCGTGGAACCATCGAGCAGGTGAATCGAATAACAGAAATAAGAAACGCATTTGAAAATCGAAACACTGTACAGCCGTATTTTTTCCCTACCTACCCAAAGGGTAGAAGGGTATTATAACTTTGTGCCAACCGAAAATGTATGTAACAGACAGAAGAAAGCATCTCTGACCCCATAAAGTATATATGTTCTTGATCAGCGTCAACAGCCGAGACGACATAGCCATGTCCGTCTGTCCGTATGAACACCTGTCAACATTTGAAGCCTGAGTAGTGGTAGGTGACTTCCGGAACCCTAACTGTCGGGACAAAAGACCTTCGCACGTTGCGATCCATTGTTCAAGGCGTTCAGCTATGCCACTCTCTAGCGCCTTGCCAGCTGTGTCTAATAGGCAGATCGGTCTATACGATAAAGAATCGTCTAGCGACTTGCCTCCTTTCAATGTAAGTACCAGATCCTGCCTCTTCCAACGATTGGGGTTCCCAATGGGAACCATTCTTTCCGCAAGACAGTCCTTGAACATGCTGGCAAAACAGCCAGTGCGCAGTTCTATTGCAGCCTTAATGACGGCATTTGGGATTCCATTCGTGTCTGGAGCTTCCTCAGTTTTCATCTTTCTCGCGGCACTGAGCACCTCCACTATAATTACCCCATCCCATTGATCTGGCAAACTATTAATGGGAATTACAACTTCTTCGTCACGGCCATTATCATGAAAAAGTATTCAACTATCTTGCGCATGAGTGTTGGGCAATATGGACTGGGGTACATCTTCATTTTGAGTTTGTAGGCTGTCTCCCAAGAGTCTGTATCTGCCTTGTCGCATAATTCCAGGGACATGCGTCTCTTTTTGGACTTGATTAGACGTTTTAGGATCTTCCGCGTGTCTCGGAACCTCAGCCTGAGAGATTCCGCCTCGATGTCACTCTGTTTGAGGACTCTCTGGAATGATCGTCTGGCCCGAAAACAGTCCACCCGTGGACATTTTCCATATTTGGTTTGTGTGCTTCCACCATATATTTGAAAACTTCTAGTTCTAGCGTATGCTCCTCGTATTGAACTGCTCTACGCGCAGCGGGTGCCAGTACTCGCACGCGGATCTCGGTTATTATGGCAGAATGGTCGCTATGAGTGTACTCCCTGCTGAGGGTCCATGAGGTTCTTGTAGCCAGGCCACTGGTAGTGAAAGTAATCTCGAATATGGAGACCGCGCTTGCCCTGCTGAAGGTCTGTCTGTCTTTGAAGTTCTCGGCAATAAGACATGGAGATCTATCTTACACCAGCAAACATGCTATGAACACAATGAAAAAACAAGAAAGCTACAGTCGAGTTTGCTCGACTGTGGGATACTCGCCACGCAATTTTACCATCAAAATATTATATTTTTCAAAAATATACTTAAAAAAATACTAAAAAAATATACTAAAAATACCAAAATAATATATCAAAATTTTCTTTATTCGAAATTATTAGCTTGGCGGCACTTTAGTTGGTTTATTGAACACCATTATTATGTCGCGGAGTGTCATAGCAACTAACTAGGTGCAGCTGCACGTGGTAACGCGTGATAAAAGTAATCTCTTAATAACTTCTGTGTTTTTTATCCGATTGTAACCAAATTCGCAGAGATCATTAATATGGTGATTAGTATTGTGCGTACCAAAAACGTTCTAGGTTTAAAACGACGCTTGCAATTCAGTTTTTTTCAATTTGCATGGGCGGGAAGGGGCGTGGCCAAAATCAAAAACAAACTTGATCTGCGTGCAACAATAAGACATACTGTCGCGGAAAATTTGTTGCTCTATCTCTTATAGTCTCTGAGATCTAGGTGTTCATACGGACAGACAGACGGACATGGCTATATCGTCTCGGCTGTTGACGCTGATCAAGAATATGTATACTTTATGGGGTCGGAGATGCTTCCTTCTGCCTGTTACATACATTTTCGGTCGGCACAAAGCCATAATACCCTTCTACCCTTTGGGTAGACGGGTATAACAAGTAAGAAAGCTACTGTCGAGTTTGGTCGACTGTGTTATTCCCGCCACCCAATTTTAAAGAATGGTAAAATAAATAAGTGCGGAAAATATACTTAAAATATACCAACAAATATACCAAAATTAACTTTGTTCAAAATGATAAGCTTGGTAGCACTTTATTATTATATGTTTATTGAACACCATTATTATGATGATGATTAGGTGCAGCTGCACCTGTAATTCTTTAATAACTCTGTTTTTTTTGGCCGATTGTATCCAAATTTTCAGAGATCATTATGACGATCAGTATTGTGTGTTTTTTTCGATGTACGGGGCGTGGCCAAAATTTAAAACAAACTTGTTCTGCGTGCAACACTAAGGCACACTATGTTGCTTTATCTCTTATAGTCTCTGAGATCTAGGTGTTCATACAGACAGATGGACATGGCTGTATCGCCTCGGAGATGCTTCTTTCTGCCTGTTACATATATTTTCGGTTGGCACTGCCCTTCTACCCTTTGAGTAGGCAGGTATAAATATTAAATATTATTTACATATTATTATATTATATTAATAAGATTAAGACACAAACAGGATCAACTTATTGGACTTATACATCATGACTGTGTATTATAAAATAGTAAAACTTTACTATCGAAGTACATTCTAGACATTTTTTTGTAAAATATTACTTGTTTTTGCCTTTCCATAAATATGAGATAGGTTTCTCACAGTCAAAGAATTTTTTACTCATTATTCCAAGTTCCACATAAAGCCAGAGTGACCATCCGTTCTCTTTACCTATAGTTGCTTCCAGCAATTTATTTTCTTACCTCCTCAAAAGTGGCATTGGTGATATTCATATCAGGAAAAAATTACCAATAAATTATTATTACAATAAAATTATTGTGCCCACTGTAGCACATTAAAGTGTGAATAATGAGAGGGTACGAGTATAAACAGAAACTATTTCGTTGCCAACAACAAAATACTTGCAATTTTAGCAAAGTACTATTTTCCACAAGAAAAAGTTTTCACTAAAAAATGCTGGATAAATCAAGCTTAGTCCATAAAAATAAACTAAAAAAATCCTTATAAGCCTGCAAATTTTTAACAATTACCAAACAAAACTTAACCGTTACAGTCCGACGCTCCCGACAAAACCAGTGGAAGGAGTAACCATCAGCATGCACGAAAGTCGTTACAAAGGGACGGTCTCTTTTGCGAAAAAAATTATGGTCTTGAGAGCAAAATCGAAACAGGGCAGGAGCGACGGCACGGCGTCTCACACACTGCTGTTTATTAGTTTTCAGCAGTCATAAAGAGTATTGGATCAGCCTGAGCAAGATCATGCCCACCGCTCATCTATAGCATTTTACTACAGTACCTGGGCACTATAAAACGAAAAGTTATGCGGACTTCTTTTTTAAATGGAGTTGAGAATAAATATTAAAATTTGAAGTTTAAGGGAACGATTTGCGATTGCTGAATTCTAAAATAAAAATGATCTGAGTGCAAAAATAAGTCATATTGAAACCAAATTTGCCGCTCTACCTTTTATAGCTTCGGAAATCAAAGAGCTCGTACTGGCCTACCCGTCCTCTATTGATAATCTAGTAAGTTGTAGTAGACTGAATTTGCATCTTTTAATTATTTAAGTGATTTTTGTTTGTTTTTTTTTTTATTGTAAGTTCTCTGTTACTAATATTTAGTTAAGTCAACTTAAATTTAAGACAAAGTACTTATAAACATATGTTTGATTACAACGTGTATGTTGATTATTACGATCATTTAGTAAAACTCGCTTTTTTCATGTGCGTGTTTATATTTGTTAATATTAGCATACGTACATTAACTAACACACACACATTCATTGATTTTTTAATAAGGAAAACGGTGTATATAATCACATACATATTAATAAAAGTACCTACTCGACAAATTCGATCAGTTATAGGTAAATATATATGAATATAATAAGTTTTTAATATTAACACAGCATAATAACTTCGATGTTGCACAGCTTGCAGACCCCTTGCACAGTCAAAGCGAATTTCGAGTCTATTTCAAAATAGACCTATAGAATATAGTATCCAATGCAAAATTAATAGAGTTCTGAGAGTATTTAAAAAAAATAAAAGGGATGAGTATTTTTATAGTTATTTTGTAACTTTTCTAATATGGCTATATAGATATGTATGCATGTGTGTAAATGATAACTAACATAATCTCGAACAAGTCATAAGACGCTTGTAGTTTTAAATATATTTAAAATTAAATTTATTATGCGAAATCGATTGCAATTGTCAAAATACCACAAAAAGAGTATCTGGCCCCTTATTCACAAATTACCCACGTACAATTATAATATGAATATGGGTGTGAGCCTGTAGCCAGTTACATTTCTCTTGGGGTTGTTTCGACTTCGTGAGTCGCAGTCGGCGCTTGCAATACGTTGAATGCTTAAAAAAATCAATTGCAACTATCATTTATAAATATCTTTTACAACTCTACCGTCAGATCGATGTGTAATTTTGAATACCACTTAACAAATACGTCCCATTTTTTTTAAATAATTTTTAAGTTATATGCTGTTATATACATCTTCAAAATTACGAGTTTTGGTTGATCATATTATGATTATTATGGATTAAGATTGATTGCATGTTGGGTCATAGATGCCTGTTATATATATTTGCACACAAGTAGTGTATAATAAAATGTTGCCATTTTTAAATAGCACAGGATGTGTATATGAACATATAAAATAAACACTGTATTTAAAATAGGAGAAACAATCAAACGTTCAAAATTTGGGATGGAACAAATAAAAAAATAGGAGTGTTAGAATATTGTTGTTGAGTTTCAGCTGCTAATTTAATTTGAAATATCGGCATAACAAGTATTAATAACTACTTTATCATTCAATATTTTTCTCAGAATTGCTGTAAACTTTGTGTATGATTGTAATATTGAGTAAATTATAACAGTATAAATTGTTTAAACAAATCTCAGACAATTATTTTTCAGTAGTACATTGAAAGAAACCTGTTTTTAAATGGATTTTGCTCAAAGAATATTTTTTTAAAATTTATTTATTATTGTTAAAAAAAACAACTAAAAATGTTCATATTGTGAATAATAAAGCAACAAAATAATATTTAAGCGATATATTCTGAGATCAGCAACTAATTGAAAAGCCCTTTCGGGATGAAAAATCAAACCAAGCATGTAATCACACTGTTGTATAATTTATACATACATATATTCTCTTTTTGATTCTAATTCGTAATTAACTGTCTAGGTGATAGTTAGTTATAATTAGTAGTATAACTTCTTTTTATTTCTTCGAGTCTATTGAAAAGTTGGATGAAATGAAATCTTTATTATTTACTTTCTATATGTTTATGATTCTCCTTTCGAAAATTTTAATTTATTGGTTTAGATACTTACACAGCATGCGTCCAACTACACACATGTACATACACATATATGTATATGTGAGCAAGAACGTATATATGTAAGTTATATGTATGTATATGTGTGTGTCATTACATTAATTCTAAAATTAATTAATGTATAGAAACATATACAATTTATTAATCATAATGTCCGTTTTTAGATTTGTACGCTTATGAGATAAATGTATTAGGCGGAGTCTTTGGTTATCTTATATACTCGTTAATTATATACGGTAAACTACAAAAGGTAAAAACGGCATTGCCGAAGATTGCTAAATATTGAAGGGCGCGATGGCAGGACGAAAGATCAGTGATGAAACGATGAATTTGTTTCGTATTGTATGAATGGGATTTCGAATTGATCTTGATGGGCTTGTGGATACTATGACTGTTTGTATCCTCAGAATCAGAATCCGCTATAGCCACTTATGTCGGACGGCTTGAGTCGCTCAAAGACGCTTAAATGGTGGGGTGTATGGCCGTGATGATGGTGGTGATGGGAATGCGCATGTGCATATCCCGGATAGTTACCCTGTGGAGTAGAATGGCCATAATGCGCATACGGATAATTGGGACTCGGCACGTGCAACGTTTGCGCTGCACTCGGAACGCCATATGCCACATGACTGTAGTCTGGGCTAGTTGTTACGTGTTGTGGCGCATAAGGTGGACCGTACATTGAGTTTACGGCTATGTGCGATGTAATGTGGGCATGATCTGCGTACATTTGTGGATGTGCATGTGGATGAGAATGTGGATGTGGATGGGGATGCGGATGAGGATGTGGATGGGGATGAGGATGCGATGTTGGCACATGATGTTGACTTGCTATTGCTGGGGTCGGTTGAGTATTACGGGTAGTTGTTGATGCAGCCAACGCCGTAATCAAATGCTCAGCATGTGTGTGAGGATACCCAGTTGAACTGTGACAAGTATACTCGTTCATGCTGCTGTTGTTGTTGCTTATGGTATCTGGCCTTAATGCTGGGTTATTGGTGTTGTGAATTAATTGATTTTCAGAGTTCGTCGCACCAGACGCTGAAGCTACTAAGTTGCTGACAGAAAAGTTATTGCTTATAACATTGTTGCTGTTTTCGTTTCCCGTTTGTGACTCTGATGGTACATCACTATCACCAGGAAGACATCGTTTTTGTTGCTGCTGCTGCAATCCTAACAAACGACTTTCGACAGCTGCTGCTGCTGCTGCAGCTGTTGCTGGAGATATAGTATTCGATTCGTGATCACTTATTGATGGTATTTGATCCACCAGTGACTCTAAGCCTGAGAGACTTTTGCGCGAGACGTCAGTAACAAGTTGAGTCGGATTATTGATCAATTGTGAACTTAAATTATGAATTTGATGCTGTTGTTGTTCTTGGTGATGGTGCTGTGGCGAAGCCAGTATATAAGATGCGCTGGGGTTGTGCGTATTGTAGCGATGCCAATGTTCTGGCTGCTCGGTGGGCTGATAGGGTAAAGGACCCAACGCAGTTGGCTGCGAATACTGTGCGACAGTTGCTGATGAAGAAGACAGTGCTGATGAAGAAGACAGAGATTGTTGGACTTGTTGCTGTTTCTGTTGGTTGGGTGATAGCCATTGCTGATAAGGCTCCTGGCCATGAGTAATTGACCCAACAACGTCACGAGACGCTGTCCCACGAGATTGTTCTGACAAATGAAGACTTGCAGCTTCGTGACCATCGTTACGTTCGCTTGGCGGTTCAAAATCAACTCCTGCACACATATTTGGTGAGCTGGGTGGTGGTGTTTCGCCAAGATGTGGCTGATCTTGATTGGTAACTGCAGCATTCGTTTGGCTCTGATGATTGTCAAGTAAATTGTCAACCTGGGTCACTGGCGGCGTGCCATGCGAATGTGAATAGCTGCAATTGAGAGCTGGCGATGCCATTGGGGATGCAGATGCCGTGTACAATATATGGGATGGAGGTGGTGTATTGTATAGACTTGGTGGTGCCTGATGGCTTCCCTGTGGCGATGATGTGTGATCCATTGAAAGGGTATGCATAGTGGCCATACCAGTCTTTGAACCCAACACTGTCGTCTGCGACTCTTGATTAAGTTGCAAACTTTTATTATTATGCGGTTTCGCTGCAGTTAGCATATTATCAATTGTCGGTTTAAGCTTTTTCGGTCTTCCTCTTTTTTTTTTCGTTGGCGTATCACTATTAATTGCAATCCCACTGCTTCCGGTATTGGGAACCACTCCACCTCCACCATTACCATTGGATTCTATCATCGATAAATTTAAAATATTATTAAAATCATGTTGATGACCACTAAGTGGTATCTTGCCCCCACTTCCTGGAAGCATCATATCTTGATCTTTGATTTTTTTTGGTCTTCCACGTTTCTTTTTTTCTGGTGGTGGTTGTTGATGTTGATTCGACAAAATAGATAGATAGTTTTGTTGCGCTCCTGGTGATGAACCAATCCTCAGGGCCTGATCGTTACAACCACCATAGATGTAGCCATCAGGTTGAATCCCATTTGACAAACCAGTGGTATTATATTGATTAGAACATTCTGCACCTCCTTCAATATTATTGCCTCTGTCAACAAGGTTATCTCCAAACATATGACTAGAATGCTGTTCCCCACCATGTTGATCTACAAAATTTGTGTTTGCGTTAAGACTGGTATTCGAATTTGGATTGCCATTGGGGTTAGCTAACTTCAAAACTTTAAGCGGCTGATCTTGCTGCTGTTGTTCGCAGCATTGTCTTATTTTTTGCTCCGTGAAAACACACTCCGAATCATCCATGTGCAATATATGGCCATTCTGAAAGTCTCGGAACTTCTTCAAAGCCGCATAAAATGGAACCTTATCGGCAGCGCGAGGTAATTGCGCACATCGTGCTGACGAGGAGGGCATTACCCATACATACTGAAATTAAAAATAACAAACATTAAATATTCCATTATAATTAACATAACACATGTCAATTAGATTAAGTCAAATTAAATGCATTCATTGTTGACTTTGTTTTTTATACCCGCCTACCCAAAGGGTAGAAGGGTATTATAACTTTGTGTGAATAAAACCGAATTGCAAGCGTCATTTTAACCCTAAAGCGTTTAATTTTGGTACGCAACACTAATTACTATCTTAATGATATCTGAGAATTTGGATACAATCGGATAAAAAATACAGAAGTTATTAAATAAGGTGCAGCTGCAGCTGGTTAGTTGCTATGTCACTCAGTGGCATAATAATGGTGTTCAATAAGCCTAAAAAAGTGCCGCGAAGCTAATAATTTCGAACAAAGAAAAGTTTGGGATATTTTGGTATATTTTTTCGTATATTTTTGAAAAATATAATATTTTGATGGTAAAATTGGGTGGCGGGTATCTCACAATTGAGCAAACTCTACAGTAGCTTTCTTACTTGTTTTTAATTAGTATTGTTTTGTTTGCTCATCTACATTCATTGCTAACAGCAAAGGTAAACAAATATATTAATTCACAACATTGTAAGTTGGTTGTCCTTCCATTTTAATTTTTTTTCTTTTTCCAAAAATTTTTTTTTTTTAAGATTTATTTTATTTTTATAATTATGTGATAAGTCGTGTGCTAAGCGAAACCACGACTGCTCACTTAAGCGAACTTCATTCGACTCGACTTAACTGTACCTTTCATTCTTGTTATAATATAACTTTCGATCAAACTTTTTTATTTGCTTTGCAAATTGTATTTGTTACATTTAAAAACTAAGGCTTCAAAAAGTTTACTGTGGCTTTTGCTTGCAAGTTTTGCTTTTTATACTTTACGGCAATTAGATAAACATCAAATAAATCATAAATAAACATCAATACATTTGAAATATGTGTCAAGGTGTTTAAAGAATTTCCCCATACTTTGCACGCAATAAATTATATAATATTGAATGCTAACACGGAAATAAACATAACACATAAACATATAAACAAAATTTAAAAAAGTTTTTGTCCACCCGACGAAGCTAGTGCGTATGAAACAAATGTGATAATGTATAATAAAAACATGTCACAAAAGCTTTAACTTTAAATTAAAGCCTCTTGCAATTACAATTATTATCAATTAAGAAAGCTATAGTCGAGTTTGTTCTACTATGAGATACCCATCCCTAATTTTTACTGAATGCATCAAAAATAAAGAGTGACCAATGAAATATTAGAAAATATACTAAATATATACTTAATATATATATAATATACTTATACACTTAAAAATATAACCAAATTTACTGCGTTCAAAATTATTAGCTTGGCAGCACTTTATTAGGTTTACGGAACACCATTATAATGTCACTGAGTGACATAGCAACTGAACAGGTGCAGCTGCACTCTTTTTCGCCCTATAACACTAATTCTTGAATATCTTCTATTATGAACAGCTGATTAATAATTACAGCACACATAACAGAAGCATAAGCCACTTAATGCCTAAAGAATACCAAATATGGTTTTATAAATGCAACCTGTCAACTTTTTACATCCGAGGAAGCCACTATATTTGGAGTACCTTTGGAGTAATCGATACAATGTCCTAAATACGCAATAAAATTTTACCGTTACGGTCTGAGGTGATAGCTTGTGCCCGAGAAAATTACGCTTCTGTAATAAGCAAGACAAGGACAAAAAACAACGTCGCGGCGATCGTCGCTCGAGACCAAAAGTGGAGTGGGAACGTTGTTCTTGTTTTGTGTGCTTGCTGTTTTGAGAGTATCGACTGCGTATGTGTTCTTTCTCTTATACGGTCACTTCTCTGGTTAGAGTAAAATCTAATGCGCATTTTGCTCCGACTTTTTTGGAACATCTCAGAGCAAGCACATGCCTATCCATGTTTTACATCAACATTTTGTTTGATTCATGTGAAAACAAAGATTTTGTAAGAGATTCGTGAGGTATTATTATTAATTATTTATTTACAATGTGGTGTACATTGTATTTCATTATTTTGTACTCGTATTAACCGAAAAAGTTATAAAAGTAAAAGATTATTTATTGAGATTTTACAAAGCTCTCAATTTCAAATTTTGTGGCACTGCTTTATACCATCTACCTACACCTAGAGGGAATATATATAAGCAACACTTACTGTATCAGTTCCATCGACGCGGTCAGGTTGACGACCGAAATGAAACTCCTTTTTGCCAGAAAATACTTCAAATATTAACTTTCCGTTGAAAACAGCGACTTTGGGTCGATAGCGTTGAAGTTTTTCCAGCAAAATACGACTTCCCTCTTTGATTTCTTTGCGAGTAAGATCTGCAGATCCCTTTGTGGCACGTGCAACCATATTAGTGAAACCAATACCTTGTTTTAATAATGTATGATCGTCATCCGAGCACATTTGCTCTTTAGTCAGGCCCGATAAATAGAGACACTTCCAAAAATGATTACCAGGCCCCGCGTAATGGTGACCTTTATAAGCCGCAAACAGACCTGGATTAATACCGACCTGCAATAAAATTGCTTCATTTAAATAACTTAAAACATTCATTATATGAAACACTTCTTTAGCAGATATGAGTATATACTCGTATGCATGAAATTTACAACTCACTATAACGATATCTAGATTATCACAAAGATGGTCAGGTATGGTTCGCTTAATGACCTCGGCTTCTGACATGCCATTAAATCGATCGTGCTTCTTTCTCTCCTTCGGTTTTATAGTCAATATGTTTCCAGTCATCAAGTTACCACTGCCACAGTCAATGCCTGCGCTGTTATGAAGTGCAATTAGTTACAGTTACTATTTGTATTAATATGCGAATTTTAAAAACAAGGCGCAGGAAGGGTGAAATCACAAATGTTAGTTTGAAAGCAAAAAAAAAATTAATTATCAATGATTACTCCTGAGTAAGCAAAGATTCTGAATAATTCAAATTAAAAATCTAACTTATTAGATCTAGGGAATTGGATTAGATATACATACTTACCACTGTACGGGGGTTACCACATGCATGCTGTTGACTGTACCCGTAATTAACTTTTTTTTACGACCCCTTCGCTTTTGCACAGGTTCAGTGACTGACATTGGCTTTAAGGTGCTGTTGGAGTTTTCGGCATCAAGCGATTGTCTACTAGTATCCAAATCAAATGATTCTGCAAAAGGTTCACCGTTTGGTAGATGGTGTTGAGGTGGTTGAAGCAAGGCTTGTTGCTGAGGCTTTTTTGTGTAAACGTCTACTGATTGCTCAATATTACTCTCAGTTGCTGGAATTAGGGATGCTGTTAATGAAGTTGCTGGTGAAGATTCGGGTCCCAAGCGTGAGTCGGCTACTATATTGGGTGGATAACTTGGGGGATTTGAAGTTGCTGGGGACACATCTGTCACATTGTGACCTTCTGGAGAATCTATGCGCATCTTTTCACTTATGAAGCTATAAGGATTATTTGACAATGCAACGCCAACATTATTGTTTTCCCTCTGAGAATGAGAAAGATGAGCCAATGCACCACTAGACGTTGACACCTGTGCACTATTCGACGTTGATGCAGCTGATTGATTTTGCCCAAGGTTACTATGGTGCATTTGGTGTTGCGGTGTTATGGAATGAATGGACGAACTATGTGAATTAGGTGTCAAAACATCACCAGCACTTGTCTCATAGCCGTCATCTTGGTTTTCCGGCTTCGCGTTGTTTGGTGAAAGAGTTCTGATAAACATAGAAGAAATAATGTATTTAGAAAAAAACTAAAAACGCATTAGTCGAGAGTATTCAACCCTCTGTCCACAAATATGATACATGAATCTGTTTATGCACATTTTAGATATAACATGCCTTATGGGTGAAAAAACTTTTTTGTTTATTTTCTGAGCAGTACAAAATTTACAGGGTATATTTATAGATATAATAGTGTGAGCATAATTATAAGTGTTTTTGTTACATTAAAAATTGTACAAGATGCAGTATTTGGTGATTCGTGAGATATGCATCCAAAATTTAGAATAACTGCCACTGTGTATTGAATGTAGACACTCACACAGCAAATTAACTTATAACAAAAACTTCCGATAAATCAAAAACAAACTTGATTACATATTGGTCTCCAAATTTGGTAGCTCTATCTCTAATAGTCTCTGATGTCTAGGTGTTCACGAATATATATTTATATACTTATTGGGTGAAATACAGCATCAGTCAAATGGTCAGCAGAAAACCTCTGCCACAGAGTAGCTAATCCGGAAACTCGGTCTCCACTACAACAATAGTTTAACGTGCTGTGTGTTAGGTCGCACTGTCTTTTTGTCATGTCCTCCACATCATTTACATCCCATTAAGCACAACACCTCATGTATCATACGGATATTCGACACCTCTCCTTTCCAGTAGTATTTTAAAAAAAACAAGCAAAATATGGCAATAATTCCTCTTTCAGTTGAGTGAAGTTATACACTAAGCTGAGTAGAGTACATATTAATTTACATACCACAATGTAGCACCTAACTCGTATAAAGCCTAAGACCGACATGTTTATACAGAGAGACTGAATGCCAGATGGACAGACAAAGATTTCGAATACCCATTTGCTATGAGAGGAGGTATAAAAATGTCACAAGTTACTCACAGTTTATAAGCTGAGTTGGGATCCTCATGAAATTCATCCATTATAAGATCTTGATATGTTTCCTGCATTTGTTGGTGTTGAGGTTGCTGTTGGGGATCCTCCTGGTGAAGCAGTTGCTGTTGATGTTCTTGATGAGACTGATTTGGATGAGTGTGCTGTATAGCAAATAATTGATCATGAGAATAATGCTGGGTGTAATTGGCATAGTGAGTTGGCTGCTCAAGTATATTGTGCTGGTGTAAATTATGTAGATGTTGTTGTTGAAGGGAGTGAGGTTGCTGCTGTTGATGTAACATTTCTGCATACATATTATTTTGCAGTTGGCTTTGATGTAATTGTGTCTGTGACTGCTGCTGCTCAAAGTGCTGATGTGTAAGGTTATGATGGTGTTGCAATGTTGGAACCATTTGTCCAAATCCAACTACTCCAGGTGCTTCCTTTTCGATTTGCAATAAAAGTTCGGAGGGATGTGGTTGTGTTTCTCTGTCAGGTTGTCCTGGGTGTTGGTGGGGATGCAGTTGTTGTTGATGAGTTCGATAAATATCCGAATGATACCCATCGGAATCAGCATGAGTGTTAAGATGTAATCGTTCTTGCTTGGCATAGACATTATCACCATTGTATGCCTCAGGACCGATTTGCATTAGGCTCAAATTCTCCCTGCCTACTTCTGATCCATGATGCATACTTTGTGTATTATCTTTATACCCCCCATGTGGCGCCCATATTGTTGTTACTGTATTTGTTGTGCGTCGATCTGTTGTCAAAATATCACCCGTTGTTGTTATTGCTAAATTATCAGAAATTCTCACATTCAAATTGGAAGAGGACTCTGTTGCACAACCATTTGATTTATCAGTTGAAGTAGCTGCTGAAGCGTTTAAAATTATATCAGCTTCATACTGCAGTTTATTGGTTATCTGTGATGCAGATATTATATAATTTTGAAGACCCGGAGCCGAGGATGTATCTGATGTAGGAATTGATGCAGGAACCACTAATTCAACACTCGTCACCAGCGCCTGCTCTGGCGCAATGTATGCATTTGTGGTAGTATATGACTCAATACGATTCGGCAGCTGAGCAATGGACTCTTCATCATTTGGAGCTTGAGCTGAGTGAAAATAGTGGCTACTGGAGCTAGGCACATCACTGCTGACAGTCTTCTTGGTAATGTCAACAAAATTTCGATCTTTTATTTCCATCATAGTGGCGGGTTGGAGTGAATTCTCATATTTATTTTGGTCTTCTGGACTGTTTGCAGAATGCGACATCTGTTCGTTTTTAAAAATAGGATTTGCAAGATCGTCAACCTTGATATACCTGCTTGATTCATCCTCATCACCATTCTTGTCACTATTGCCGTTACTTCCATTGGCAAACTTTTTACGGTTGTTATCAACTGTTGCATCATGACTCCGTAATTTTTTGCTCTTGTGAGCCGTATTGCTATCACTATTAGAATTTATGTTGATGTCTCCATTGCTTTTGTCGGGCAATGCTGATCCAGTTACTGGTATTTTTGGAGCTACCAGATTATCATCTGTTTCCGCATTTGAAGCCATCACAGTAAATGTGATTGCGAATACAGATGCCTTAACCAGGAGACTTTCTAACTCAGCAGTCCCCTTCAATACTCTTATTATATCCTTAAGTTCAGTTCTTAGTCGATAAATTGATAGAGCCCGTCTGGGTATTTTTATAATTGTTATTTCCGTTACTTCTAATATTAATGTGAAGGAACTACTTATCAACGGGACGTTCTTTAGCAAAAATGTTTTCACTTGCATTTCCTCTTCAGTTCAGATTATTTAGCATTAATTAAGATTTTTCCTGCTGTTCCTAATAATTTGCAATTCCTCATATAACTTGAGAATGTTTATCCAAAGTATTAATTTTAGAATTGAAATCTGAAATGAAATACAATAGTTATTAAATAATATTTATCCATAGCATTATTAAAGAATATCAGAAGCAGACACACACAAGCAGTCAGTGCTCGATTTTGAGACTGAACACACACACACAAAACACAAACAACTATTGTCTTTTGTCACTGTCGTTCTTACGACTTTTTGCATCGTTTAAGTCTTAAGCACAGGATCACCATAAGGGTCCGGCAGTTCGGTCTCTAAGCTCGCGCTAACATACAAAACAAGAACAACGTTCGGTCTCGAGCGACCAAAAAAAAGAGCTACAATCGAGCTTGCTCGACCATGAGTTACCCACCATCCATTTTTACTGAATACAACAAAAATGAAGAATGGGCACCGAAAATATACTAAATCAAGTCGGAACGGCTACAGTCAAGCTTGGACTGTACGAGATCAATGATTTTTAATGTACATGCGCAGCGTTTAATAATGTTATAAAATTATAATAATTATTTGGTAAAATAAGTAAGCAAGTTACTGTCGAGTTTACTCGACTGTGAGATAGCCGTCACTCAATTTTACTGAATGGAAGAATATAGAAATATAATATTTTTCAAAAATATACTGGAAAATATACTAAAATAAGAAAGCTACTGTAGAGTTTGCTCGACTGTGAGATACCCACCACCCAATTTTACCATCGAAATATTATATTTTTAAAAATATACTGAAAAATATACTTAAAAATATATACTAAAAATATATAATAAAAATATATAAAAAAAAAGTAATTTCTTAATAACTTCTGTGTTTTTTCAGAGATCATTAAGATAGTATTAGTATTATGCGTGCAGCTGCACCCGATTTCGTCTTATAAAAGTAATTCGTTAATAACTTTTGTGTTTTTTGTCCGAACTGAACGTTCTAGCTTTAACATAATGCTTGAAAATCGTTTATTTCAATTTACTTGCCCACCAAGTTTGTATATGTTGTCTCAAAATTTAGTAGCTCTAGCTTTTATATACAGACAGACGGACAGACAGACAGGGCTATATCGACTCGGCTGCTGATGCTGATCAATAATATATATACTTTGTTGGGTCGCAGACGCATTCTTCTGCCTGTTGCGCACATTCACAAATGCAAAAAGTAATGATTTTTTTTAAATCCATGACCTAAAGAACACTAAACAATATACCAAAATGTATACCGGAAGTTACCACTTTCTAATTTATTTGTTACCTACTCCTTACTAGATTTATTGAATACAATTATTATATCATTGAGTGACAGCAACTAAACAGGTGCAGTTGCTCTTGAATTCATCCAGTAAAAGTATTTCTTGAATAGCTTCTATGTTTCTTGTCCGATCTCAAGTAAATTTACTGAAATCATTATGTTTCAAAAATTAAAATTACGCTTTCTATTCGTATTTTTTCTATTTGCGGGTATGAGAGTGGCTAATTTCGAAAACCAAATTGGAGATTTCCAGAAGTTATTCAAGAAATATTCTTTTATATAATAATTTTAAGAGTATTGTAATAAATTTTATATTTCGGTGTTCGCTTCTATTGTTTGTTTGTTTGTTGTTTGTTGCATTTAGTAAAAATGGGTATCGTGTTTTACTTGTTTTATCGTGGTTACTTGTTTTATTTTTTTCTTAATTCGGAGACTTATTTGACTTATTTCCCACTGCTGCCATAAACAGATTTAGCACTGTCAGTCACCTTCCCGTGAACGCATAGATCTCAAAACCTGTATGTACCAGACACTACAACTTCGGTATGAAGTTTCAACAACCTTCGGGTGATTTTGATATTATTGTATGGATAAATACAATATGTTGTTCCAGAATCTAGTGATTCTTAAGATAAGTTATATGTTGGATCTTTAGGTTTTTATCGCGCCTCGATGAATGAAAATGGTTTCAAAGAAAAGAGAATTTTACAATCTCCTATATGTTTCTTTTTTATTGCAATGTTCGTATTTATATATGTATGAGCGAGCTTCGTACTACAATGAGTGCACATACATTATGAATTCAGGGCATCTCATAGCCGTGAATCCATCCTTCTCACGTGTATTCAAGGCGACAAAAAAGAATTGTATTTAGATGTATGTACATTGAAGCACACATTCCCACGAGAATATACATACATAAGGGAATTTAGAAAGCTACTATTCCAATCCTGCGCAATGCAGCAGGCTGCAATTTAGGCAATTTTTTAGTAGAACACGGTCTACAGTCTAGTCTATACAACACATCCATAACTAGAAATTGTCTGTGCATAATCATATGTATGTACATACATTCATGCATTCATGTGACTAACAAACATTTGTAGACATATTCATACAGCGGCACTAATGTGAATAGGCTGCAAGCCTTTAGGCTTTATACATATATACAAATTTACATGTATGCCTATACATAAGTAGTTATATACGTACAATATAGCCAGAGGGAGACGAGTCGATGCAACATACTCCTACATACACTAACATAAGCATTTTGTCTCTGTTAAAACTGCTCTGAGCCTATGTATGCATTGATTCATATGTATTGTGTGTTATACCTACAAAAATACATTGAAATGTATACACACAAAAAGCAACGGGCATGGACTTTGGATGTTGGCTCTGAACTAAGTTCTATCATATTCATTATATTTTTTGTTTTCTTTTCGTTTGCTATACTTATAGCTGTTTCTATTTCGGATTTTCTCTTTCTCTTTTATCAAAATATACTGGCAAATCCAGATATATAAATGTACATACAATACATACGAACATACATATTGGCAGTTATTTAGAAATCTTGGAATTACTTTATCTAACACGCATTTGTAAGAAAATATAAACTTAATCTACTTTATGAAAAGTCGTATTCAAATTAACTATTTTATTTAGAATCATTTTAAATAGAATCATTATAAATCTTATATGATTTCCAACCGCAGACCGCAGAAGTATTTGACAACACTTCGTTTGACAATTAAATAATGAACTAACTTAAAACGAAATTAATTAAAACGAATGAATATATGTATGTATATACACCTCTTGCATTTTAGAATCAGTGCGGAGCTAAATAGACCAAGGATAAGAGACAACCAGTTAAAATGTCTTTTCTGGCTCTTATTTTTACCTGTTATGAATTTATCCTTTGATTGAAGCGGATTTGCACATGACCATGCATTCTCAATAATGTTCAAATCCTGAATGATGTCCCATCTAGTGTTTTAACTAACTTTTTAATTAAAAAAAACTTTTTTATTAACAAAATCTTTTTAATTAACATCCTGGTATGATAAGGATCGTCATCCTGTCGAAGACATTCTGACCTTGCTACATTGACTATACTGTTGATGCTAATCAAAATTTCTAACGCATTTTTATACCCGCCTACCCAAAGGGTAGAAGGGTATTATGGCTTTGTGCCGACCGAAAATGTATGTGACAGGCAGAAGGAAGCATCTCCGACCCCATAAAGTATATATATGCTTGATCAGCGTCAACAGCCGAGACGATATAGCCATGTCCGTCTGTCCGTATGAACACCTAGATCTCAGAGATTATAAGAGATAGAGCAACAAATTTTTCGCGACAGTATGTCTTCTTGTTGCACGCAGATCAAGTTTGTTTTTGATTTTGGCCACGCCCCCTCCCGCCCCTGTAAATCGAATAAAACCGAATTGCGAGCGTCGTTTTAAACCTAGAACATTCAATTTTGGTACGCACAATACTAATCGCCATCTTAATGATGTATGCGAATGGTTACAATCGGATAAAAAACACAGAAGTTATTAAGATATTACTTTTATAAGGCGTTACCACGTGCAACTGCTAGTGGTGCCTAGTTAGTTGCTATGACACTCCGTGACATAATAATGGTGTTCAAAAAACCAACTAAAGTGCCGCCAAGCTAATAACTTCGAACAAAGAAAATTTTGATATATTATTTTGGTATTTTTAGTATAATTTTTTTTTAGTATTTTTTCAGTATATTTTTATACTATTATGTAAATATGATATTTTGATGGTACAATTGAGTGGCGGGTATCTCACAGTCGAGCAAACTCGACTGTAGCTTTCTTACTTGTTTAACAGGTAAGAAAGCTGCAGTCAAGTTTGAATGCAACTGAATGCAACAAACATAAAGAGCGAGCACCGAAATATACTATTTTTGGAGAATATACTTATTAAATGTACTAAAAATTATTTAAAACAAGTAAGAAAGCTACTGTCGAGTTTGCTCGACTGTGGGATACCCGCCACCCAATTTTACCATCGAAATATTATACTTTTTAAAAATATACTAAAAATATACCAAAATTTTCTTTGTTCGAAATTCTTAGTTGGCGGCACTTTAGTAGGCTTATTTATTAGCATTATTATATCACGGAGTGACATAGCAACAAACCAGGTGCAGCTGCACCTAATTACGCCTCATAAAAGTTATTCTTTAATAACTTCTGTGTTTTTTATCCGATTGTAACCAAAATTTTCAGAGATCAATAAGATGATGATTAGTATTGTGCGTTCCAAACTTGAATGAAAATTAAAATTACCGATTTTTTCGATTTACGGGGGCGGAAGGGGGCGTGGCAAAAATCTAAAACAAACTTGATCTGCGTGCAACAATAAGACATACTGTCCCGACAGTCAGACATGGCTATATCGTCTCGGCTGTTGACGCTGATCGCTGATAAAATATATATATATTTTATGGGGTCGGAGATGCTTTCTTCAGACTGTTACATACATTTTCGGTCGGCACGAAGTTATAAAACCCTTGAACTTTTTTAGGTTAATTCAATATCAATGTTATATTACAAATGTGACATAGCTAATAACAAATTACTCATTAATAGCAGTTCTTGTATTTCGTATGTGTTTATCGCCCGATCGTAACTAAATTTACAGAAATTATCAAGATGGTGATTATTATTGTGTGTATCGTTCTAATAAATGCAACAAAAATAAGAAGAGACCATTAAAATTTACTATTTTTCGAGAAATACTAAAAAATATCTTAAAAATTATACGAAAATATTCCCAATTATTTTTACAAAATTATATATAAATATACCGAAATATTGTATACCATTATTATATTACTAAGTGACCTAGTAACTAAAAAGGTCCAGCTGCGCCTGACTTTCTCCTATACTAGTATTTCTTGAAAAGGTTTTTAGTTTATTGCCAATTGTTACTAAATTTTCAGAAATCATTAAGATGGTGATTACTATTATGTGATCTAGGCTTAAAATAATGCTAAGTGGGGATATTACAAAAAACAAGTAAGCAAGAAAGCTACTGTCGAGTTTGCTCGACTGTAAGATACCCGCCACCCAATTTTACCATCGAAATAATATATTTTTCAAAAATATACTGAAAAATACTAAAAATATACCAAAATTGTCTCTGTTCAAAAATATTAGCTTGGCGGCACTTTAGTTGGTTTATTGAACACCATTATTATGTCACGGAGTGACATAGCAACTAACTAGGTGGAGCTGCACGTGATAACGCCTTATAAAAGTAATTTCTTATTAACTTGTGTTTTTTATCCGATTATAACCAAATTTTCAGAGATCACAACGATTATGATTAGTATTGTGCTTACCAAAATTGAACGTTCTAGGTTTAAAATTACGCTTAAAATTAATTTTTTTCGATTTACGGGGGCGGAAGGGGGTGTGACAAAAATCTAAAACGAATTTGATCTGCGTGCAACAATAAGACATACTGTCCCGAAAAATGTGTTGCTTTATCTCTTATAGTCTCTGAAATCTAGGTGTTCACACGGACAGACGGACAGATGAACATGGCTATATCGTCTCGGCTGTTGACGCTGACCAAGAATATATATACTTTATGGGATGCTTCCTTCTGCCTGTTACATACATTTCCGGTCGGCACAAAGTTATAATACCCTTCTACCCTTTGGGTAGGCGGGTATATAAAGTAAGATAGCTACTGTCGAGCTTGCTCGCCACCTATTTCCATTGAACACATTACGACCGACGATCAAGATATTATCTTTTTATAAATATACTAGAAAACATACTAAAAAAATATAATTATATACCAAAAAATATTCCGAAATGAACCGCGTTCAAAATTATTGGCTTGGTAGTACTTTATAAGGTTTATTGAACACCACTATTATGTCATTAAGTGTGATTAAGTGAAAGTTCTAGTTTACGATTGCAATTCGATTTTTTTTCTAAAACAATCTGCGTGCAAATATTATACATACATCTGTTCCACAAAATTTGGTTGTTCTAGCTCTGAAAGTCTCTGATGATCGACGAATGAATAGATAGAATGTTCACGCTGATCAAGAATATATATATTTTTTATGGGAACGGATATGTATTCTTCTACCTGTTTCATTCATTTTCGGTTGGCCTTCCCCCTGGGTAGGCGGGAATAAAAACGACAGAGCAGCGACCGTCATTCGAAAACGAAATTGAAATGTGAACATTGTGCTTATTTTTCTCGAGTCCGAAGCTCAGTTTCTCTTGTGTAAGACTGAAACTGAGCATAAAGACATAAGAAATACAGAGATAGTTCTGGACTCTAAATCCATACTGCTGGGTATGTCTTTTTCTTTTACCGCAGTCATAATGAGACTGAGCATGAGCATGCTCACACGTTCTACACTCTTTGAATTATCTTTCAATTGTTTGAATGCTTAGTTAGTTGCCGCAATTATAATACCCTGTGTACATTTGTCTGTCTGTCGATCTGTGCGTTTGTCCGTTATAATGAACGCGTATATCTCAGAAACTGTAAGAGCTAGAATCAAATTTGATTTGTGTGACGTATGCGCATCGAGTTTATTTCAGATATTCAATATCAAAAAAAATCAATATCAAATCAGTTCAATGGAATTAACCAATGGAATCAATGAAATTATTTTAAAGATAGCATTTAACTTGACAAATATTTTAAATTACTTTTTACAGTGCTAATCTAAATTACACATCGATCAGCCCATAAATATACAAAATATTATCAAATCAATTCACAATTAATTTTAATTATTTATTTGGTGTGTAAGTGCAAACAAGATGGCGAGTGTCAATAGTCAATGCAAGCGTCATCTTAAACACAGACAGCGAAACAAGAGCAAAGAAGAATTGTTTCTAAGTGTCACTACTCTTGTAATTCTTAACGTATTTTAGCAAATTCATGTTCATGTTCATACACTTGCCAGAAAAAGTCTGCGTTCACAAAATGTATGTAACAGGCAGAAGGAAGCATCTCCGACCCCATAAAGTATACATATTCTTGATCAGCGTCAACAGCCGAGACGATATAGCCATGTCCGTCTGTCTGTCCGTATGAACACCTAGATCTCAGAGACTATAAGAGATAGAGCAACAAATCGTGACAGTATGTCTTATTGTTGCACGCAGATCAAGTTTGTTTTTGATTTTGGCCACGCCCCCTTCCGCCCCCGTAAATCTAATAAAACCGAATTACACGCGTCATTTTAATCATAGAATGTTCAATTTTACGCACAATACGCACCATACTAATCACCATCTTAATGATCTCTGCGAATTTGGTTACAATCGGATAAAAAACACAAAAGTTATTAAGAAATTACTTTTATAAGGCGTTACCACGTGCAGCTGCACCTAGCTAATTGCTATGACATTCCGTGACATAATAATGGTGTTCAATAAACCAAATAAGTGGCGGCAAGCTAATTATTTCGAACAAAGAAAATTTTGGTATATTATTTTGGTATAATTTTAGTATATTTTTTAAAGTATTTTTTCAGTATATTTTTAAAAAATATAATATTTTGATGGTAAAATTGGGCGGCGGGTATCTCACAGTCGAGCAAACTCGACTGTAGCTTTCTTACTTGTTTTGTTAAAATTAAAAAACCAAAAATTCATGTATTTTAGAAAAAGAAAAAGTCTGCGTACAACCTAAAACTTAATTGTTCAAAAGATTGGTATGCAGTTTTTGGTACTCTAAGATCACAAATAATGGTGATAAAAGCACTAAAAACTTTATGCTGTTAGTTGTTTTAGCCAATTTCATCATTCTATTAAGAAAATCGCAATGGACAGGAAGAATAAAGAAATTGGCTCCAATTTGAGGCAAGGAATCATTAAACTCCGGAATGAGGAGAAATCTCTGCGGGGAATTGGAAAAACCGTGAGCAGAAGTCACTCCTTTTTAACTTTACTTTATTAAAGGACTCCAATCTAAATTACAAACGTATGTTATTTACCCTGATTTCAGTGACGCTTTTGATTCCGTCAAACACAGTCTTTTATTATATAGGCTCATAGAGAAGCTCATAAAATAGAGAAAGTAACTGATTAAGTATCCTTTTTGATTCAAAATTAAAGTTTGATAAGCTTCCATGGCTTATAAGCTTTATAAGCTTATCCATGGATGTATTAAGCTTTGGTCAAAGGAATTTAACGATCCCTAATAAACAAAACATCTTTATATCTCATTAGTTCATCCCATACTTGAGTATCGATCTAATATGGGTTTTCTCCAGTATGGGGTTCATAAAGAGAGGATTGAATCATTGCTGACATAACTTCTCATTGCTCTTCGTAGTCTTAACTCAAATCCTACTAGTAGGCTGCGTTCGTATCGTATTCGACTTTTATTACTAAACCTTCCTTCTCTTCCTGACCGTAGAACTATGCTAGGTGTTATGTTTCTACATAAACTAATTGGCTTGCCCGAATTGATAAGCCAAATAAACTTTAGCGTTCTGGTCAGAACGACTAGAAATTTTCTTCCTCTTTCTTTTTTCCGCTGTACTACTAACTATACTGGTCACACTCCTTTCCGTATTTTGTGTCCAAATTACAATAATTTTTTTCAAGTGAATTGCAATACCAACATTAATATTCAGATGAAAACATCGCTTTCACAACACTTGTCTCATAACTAAGTATACTATAAATATTAGTGTTTTGTCTGTGTCATCTGTATTAACTGATCGTGAACTCCGTCCCCGCTCGGTATGCGTGGGTTCATTTCCTAACCGACAAGCTTTCGTTTATACTTCATTGTAGCCGTTCCTTTCGTTTGTTTTCTTCTATTCTTAAGATTCGTCTAATAAAGATTCAATAAAAGACATTTTCTTGAATTCATCAAATCTTAAACTTTAAGTGACGGCACAGTTTTCATTTGAAAGAGACTGGCGCCTTTCTGAAAAAGTCCATAACAAAATACATCAGCGGTCAGTTTGTGACTGCCTTTCTTATGTGTTATTTTGCACCGTTTCAGTCTTACGCCCGAGATCATCATAAGCCTGCTCAAGGGTCCGACAATTGGTCTCTAAACTCGCGCTAGTGCACAAGACAAGAAAAACGTTTCCAATCCACTTTCGGACTCAAGCGACGATCACTGTACCATCGTTGTTGATCCTTGTTGTCCTCATTACAATGGCAGCCCTATCTCGTTTTTGTTCACATTCATTCATAATTTTCCCGCTCGTCTCTACCACTTACCTTTGTCGCGCCTTTCCTGAATGCTACTGGCTACCATTTCTATTACGTTAGTCGCGAGACTAAGGCCGTAACGGTAAAAATCATCTTTTTAACAATTACTGATAAAATAAACGCAAATGTAGATGTATGATCTAAAGCAGAAGTCAGCGCTGCCCTATGACAGCATTTTTTTTTTATCTATATATGTATATACATATGTATAAATTTTTTTTTCTCTATCTGGTAATGGGGTCTATGTAGTACAATCAATACTATTGACAATACTGCTACTGCTGCTACACGCTATTCAAATTTGTTTAATTCATACAGCTAGAAAATTTTCTGGTATATTTATAAATATATATTTAATGGGACACTAACGCTGCCAAGCTAATTTTGGTATATTTTTTTAATATATTTAGTAGTATATTAAAATATAATAATTCTATGGTCGCTCTTCATTTTTGTAACTCACAGTCGAGAAAACTCGACAGTAGCTTTCTTACTTGTTACGCATCGAACTGACAGGATTAAATATTAATAAATATTAACCGCAAATAAATATTTTCCCGAGGGGTCGAACTACGGTCCCAAAACACTCCACTGACCGTCCGATATGCCACAGATCATAATAAAAAAAAATTTCTAAAATAATAAAACTGTCTGAAGAGAATTCACCGTCCCTTGAACTCGGGAATTCAACTTCAATTTGCTAGTGTATTGCTATCGCTTTAATATTATATTTAAAAAACAGAAACAAATAAAATTGTAAATGTGGTCAAATTCCAAAACAAACTTGATCTGTTCGGAAAGTCTTTACATATTGGCTCCAAATACAATTACATATTGACTTTTCCAAATCCATGGCCCAAAAAAATGACATTGACCAGCCAATAAAACAAGAATGCTGCATAAGAACTGCAGATTAGATAAACATAAATGCTAACAAATAATAATGAATGTTAATTTGCTTTAAAAAGTTTGAAAATACAAATTTTAAAATTTGTAACTAAAATATATTTGGCCATTATTAAAATACGTTGTATTACAGAGAAATGCACACATCTTCCGTTACAAACAAGAGCTATTTACATTTTTTTTTAGGTCATGGATTTTAAAAAAAAAACATGACGTTCGTTTGTCCGAATGTGCGTAACAGGCAGAAGGAGGCGTCTGCAACCCCATAAAGCATACAAATTCTTGATTAGCATCAACAGCCGAGTGGATATAGCCCTGTCTGTCAGTCCGTCTGTCTGTAAGAACATCGAGATCTCAGAGACTATAAAAGCTAGAGCTACCAAATTTGGAGACAACATATACAAACTTGATGGGCAGATGAAGTTTACTTTAGATGTTGGCCACGCCCCCTTCAGCCTCCGTAAATCGAAAAAAACTATTTTCAAGCATCATGTTAAAGCTAGAAGCGTTCAGTTGACACACACAATACTAATCATCATTTTAATGATCTGTCAAAAATGTTGTCACAATTGGACAAAAAACACAGAAGTTATTAACGAATTACTTTTATAAGGCGAAATCGGGTGCACCTGTTCAGCTGGTTGTCACTTAGTGACATCGTAATGGTGTTCAATATATGTACATAATGAAGTGCTACCAAGCTAATCATTTTGAACAAAATTAATTTCGGTATATTTTTGGTATATTTGTAGTATTTTTTAGCATTACTTGTACTTGTTTTTTTATAAACAGCTGATTAATGTTTATGAACAACTGATTAATAGTAAAAGCGCAAATACTTATCAGCAATTAAATGCCTGAAAAATATCAAATATGGGTTCATAACATCAATATTTTACTGCTGTAAGGCAGCGGTGGGCACAGCATTCGAAGACGAGAGCAGCACAACAAAATGTACATCAGCAAGTGCCCACTGATTTAAAGCATGCATATAAATTTCCATTATTACTTAATATTATATATTCTTTCAGTTTTGTGCTTCATATTTATGATTTACGATTTTGCGTCGAGAACCCAAAAAATTTTAACTTCGCCGCAACTTTTTTTCTCATCTCTCTTGCCTGTCGCTGCAAAGACTTTTGCATGCAGAGCCGATCGCGATCCCTAGCACGTTTTTGTCGGCGATTCCCTAATGCCTCGGACCGTTATGGAACTTATATTGCACTTGTTGTTAATTTTGTTGGGCTGCTCTCAACTTTAAATGTTGGGCCCACCACTGCCCTGAAGTGTAAATATTCGGTAATATTTACTATATGAACACTGCCAAATTAAGTGGTAGTTCTTAATTATAAATTAAGCTCTTCAATATATTATGAATATTGGGTTAGGATCATTTAAATTATACAATTTATATTAACATGATTATTTATTTAACCTTGAATTTTAAAGTTTACTGTATCGAACGAGCACTGTATGTCACATTTACATATATATTTGCACCAATACGTATGTACATACTGAGGGAGACAAATTACATGCTATACATATGCTTGTACTTCCAAAAACTTGTATTATATACAATACTGGTTATACTGAGTAACACTAACCACACTATACTAAGACAAGTAGTACACTTACATACATAGTATACATTTGTGTGTACATATATATGTATTTCATATATGACACGGACACATTTTTAGGTGTATATTTACTAACGGATACGTTTTTCGTCTATTTAGATACAAAACCAGGCAGAGAAACAGTACGATAATGAAGATTTTGTTGGATTGTTGCTACACGTAAAACATACACATGTACTTATATTTCTGTACTGTGGTTTCAGAGAGAGTGAGAGATGTTTTAGCTCAGTGCTTGTCGATACCCAAACGAATGCCAAGCATACACACGAAAAGGAATACTGTATGTAGGAATGAATATTTTCGATGTATGCATGCGTACATATAAGCATGTGTTTATTTATATGAAAACATGAACATTGGCCACATATGTATGTATATATAAACACTGAATGTAGCTGACACCAGTCTATAGAATTACTTACAAATGTATGTACATGCTTAAATATAAATGTACTTACGTACATGTGTTTTATACACGTACAATTTTAAATGTAGGCTTTTTACATTCACAAAGTGGGCGGAGAATTTAATATATTTTTGGTTTCTAATGCATACAAGAGGTGTTGTACCCATAGAACCTCTATGTATATTCACGTACTTGAATAATATATTTACTATTTATAATTCATTTCATTTTTGAAAAAGTTAAATGTCAGTATTGAAAAATAATTACACAACAGAATATTCTCTCTCTATATAAAACGCGCACACACTTATTGCTCTGGAATATTTTTGATTTTATATACATATGTACATACATAAATACGTATTGTATGTATGTAACTCTTTAGAAGGAAAACGAAACATTCGAACGAAATTAAATTGTTGTTAAACAGAGCTTTTATGTATATGTATGCAACCACCGCGAACCGACCGAATGACCGAACAGAAATGCCGCAATTAAAAATATACATGCAAACGTACGTATGTATTCATATATAAATATAAATATATATATATATATATATATATATATATATGTATATTAATGCTCACATTTACATCTATGCACACAATATATTAAATATATAACAGTAGGCGTCCGCGGTAGACGACCGTACGGTCGGAGTGTGCATTCTCTTTTAACAGTATATTAACATTCCAATTGGAACTGTGAATTTAATTTAAGGTTGAATAAAACAGTTAACAGAATGTTATGTATGAATGTATGTACGTTTGAAAGTGTGCTCTCAATCGCGGCATAATATAAAAATAATAAATTTCTATGACTGAATACTTTTATGCTAGTGCGCTGATTCCACACAATTAGTGTAAACAATTAAAACTAATTCACAGTCGATTTCAGACAATCATTTTTAAAGAGTTCACATTTAATCAAATTAACAAAGAAGTTCGTGGCGGATTAACACTAATTGAAAAATTAATATATTAACATTTCAAATTTAATGTTTTCTTAACAAATAAAAATGTTATTGATTTTAGAATTCTATTGGGGAAAAAGTTTTTTTTGTATTTTTGTATGTAAATACATAATTCCCTGACATTGTTGTGAAGAGCATAAAAAGCTTTCCTCAAATCAGTGTAACCATATTTTTTATTATATAAATACTGAAACATCTATTTACTAGTGTTGCCAAATTAACTATTGAATAGCCAGATAGTGCTTCACTAGTCCCTACAATTCCAGGTATATCTCAAAGTTAATTTGTTATTTTTAGGTATTTCAAATAAAAAACAGTTATACGTTTTTTTTTTAAATTGGTAACATTTGGTTTTTTTTTTAATGGTTGGATTTATTAAGAATTTTATTTAAAACTTTTTCTTGGGAAAATCAGTAGTTTTCTTTTAATAAATTTAAAGTTTGTAAAAATAGTTTTTATGAACAGAATATATTCCGCTGCCAACAATAAAATAAAATTTTTTAGTAATAAATTTTGCTTGACAAAAAATCAGTTTCCAACACAATAACAAATAAGTTAAAATAATAAAACTTTATTTTTTGAATATATTTTATAACCAACATTTAAAATAAAAAGATTTTAATTTAAATTGTTTCAATACATTTAACACTAAATTTTGGCTCTAATAAATTTAGCTTGACAAAAAATCAATTACACTCACGAAAAGAAGAAGAGTCACACAACGGCCTATAAAGACAGAAAATATTGCGCAGCCAACAACAAAATACATGCAATTTTTGCAAAATTTTAAAATAATTTAAAGAAAAACTTCTTATTTCCCAAAGAAAATTTTTTTTTCAAAAATTCTGAATAAAATTAATTATTATGACTATTTTTGCGCTTGCCAAAAATAAACATTTTTTCTTTAAAATTACACATTCAATTTGTTTTTTTTTTTACATTTACGAGGGCTGATTGGGGTGTGGGCAATATCTAAAACAAACTTGAACCACGTTAAAATATAAGATATAACATATTTGGTGTTGCTCTAGCTTTTATAGCCTCTCAGATCCCAGTGTTTATACGGACGAACATGGCTATATCGTCTCGGCTGTTGGAGCTGAGTAAGAATATACATATGTAAACGGATTACATACAATATCGGTTGGCACAAAATAATAATACCCTAAAAATAATACATAAAAACTGCGTCCTTTCGGATGTCAGTCCAAGAATGACAAGCATTCTGTCGGTCGAATGCTCTAGCTGACCGGACTCATACGCAACCGATATTTAAGGAATCGCTCTGCTCGATACAACATGCAACAAAATTGGTGCCTGAGCATTGCAAATTCAAAATACAAAGACTTCAAGCAGGGCATGCCATTCAACATTTATATATTATATGAGTATTTATATATAGCTTAGTCAGGGCTTAAAATGCGCTTGCAATACTTAAGCAATAATCGTAAAACCCATTTTTTCGAAGTGTACTCATTCTTATAGTTTATGTTGTTATCGAAATCGAAAACTTCTCAACATGGGCCATCTCAAAGTGAGCGTCGTCGTAAAGTTTGTGTGTGTGTGCGTATTTCATTTTTTTAATAATAAAAAATAACTCAAATATATTGCATGTACTGTCCCTAGAACATTTTGATAGAATAGTATAACCAAGTAGTATTCTTACAATCTAACGATTTTGATGTTTGTCACTTTTTAAATGTTTTTAAGAACATAGGCATATGCATATGCTTGTCGTCTATGGAAAATACTGGGTGCATTATATTATTTTAGTGCATTTAATAAGTTTTTATCAAATATAAGAATGATATTTCAAACACAACAAATATTTTATTTGACAGAAATCTTCCAAATTATATAAACATATGTTATCTTATATACTAAACACTTGACTAGTTATGTATGTACATATGGTTCTGCATATAAGTATACATGCATGTGCATTTATGCATGTACTACGTTCAAGGTTGTTGCACGTAAAGACATTCATATATACATCACCCACACATCCGCATTTTCAAACATGCATGCTTATTTATGAGCTTATATGTCAAGACAATTAACCATTCAAATATATTTGTATAATTTTAATGTAAATTTGACACTAATTATTTAAGATTTGTTTATAGAAGTAATAAAATTTTTTTTCTATAGGTGTTAAAGCTCCAGATCAAACTCTTGGCTAATTTTAGCAGCTGGTGAAGGGCTAAGAGGCAAGTGCAAGAAACGGATTACTGTTTTGGGCATCGAAGATATAATTTCTGACACGTCATATATAGAACCATTTCGTAATGTCTGACCTCGGAAGTGGCGACGAAGGCATCTCAGGATCAAGTAAGTTCCTATTGTAATCTATAAAAGATCAATCATGAATTTTTCATTTAAATCAATAGTTTGAAATTGACTTAAAATTAGACTTCTCCCACTTCCAACTTATTGATTCTCAATTTTTGGATAGTTAAATGATTGCTTTCGGCCCGTGGAATATCAGTGTATGTGCACTAGTCGGCTCAAATATTTTGACAATGCTTTAGAATTTTACGAATTAATTTTTTTTTTAAATTTTAGTCCAGTAAACTATTAATATAGGTGTAAAGCTAGATTTAAAATGAATCTCTCGCTTTTAGTATTTTGTTTTAATTTTTCAATACCAGTAACAAAAATAAAGAGATTTAATTTTTGTTTTAATATATAAATCCAAAACTTGATGCACGCCTAAATTTTGGTTGACAATATATTCATTGTGCCATAGAACCAAAGCAAAGTATGGGGAGAGAGAGCATTTCAATGGCCGTCACAAACACTAGTTGTTACGAAGCCAACAACAATGTGTATGCTTTTTTCGCAAACTTTAATTTAAATTTAAAAAATCAATAAGCAATCGACATATAATTGTTTCATTGGAGTTTATGATAAATCTAACTCTTGAATTAACTTTTCAAAACAATGTTTCATCGTATAAATATATCTTGCATTTCACCATGCATTTTAAATAATATTTTCATTTGGATTTATGGAGACAATCCAGAGTTTCAATTCCATTTTCTGTCAAAATCATATTGAGTAATTTTTGGTATAGCGAGCATCGTTATCCTGTTGAAAAAGGAATACTTGTCTAAGTAGTTTTTCTCTAAAACCAGGAATTAATCTATCGAAACCAAATATCATACTTTATTATAAGACACTATTCCTCAAATCTGTTTTTTTTTTCTTCCATCCGGTCCAAATTGCTTGCAAATATTTTTCTTATTCCTAAGTAAACATATTTTTGTAAAGAGTGTAACTCAAAGTTTAAATCATCAGTCTAAATCATAAACCAGCATCAACGTTCGACAACCCTCAACAACAGGGTAACGATCTTGTCTTACCATTAACTTAATTAAAAAGAATATTATTAAGAAAGGCCATTTAATTCTTAATCGTTGCAATGACCAAACGGGATCCAAATTGTCCTAATCGGATCCATTTTTATCATTTTATGATACAACATAGTTTTGAAAAGTTCATGTAAATGTAAATCAAAGGCGTCTCATTATTTTAATTGTAAATTGAATATATTGGATCTTAAACTAGATAAACAATTTGTTCACCATCAGAAAATCAAGTTCGCAATAAGGTTTTTAAACTCTACCTCTAAACTATTTTTTAAATTATAGAATACAATGTGAATACTATGGAAGGTTCATTGAGCAGAAATGATTTTGAGTCTGGCAAAGGTATGTTGTTCACATATAATTGTTAATCTTTTTAATTTATAAAATACTCATATTCAATTATTAGCTATAATATGTTCAAAATATTAATTATATTTAATTAATGGTTTTTCAGCTAGCAGTGCAGTTGAGCAGGAACTGGCTACAAAAATGCTTCAAATTCAATCGAAACGTTTTTACTTGGATGTAAAACAAAACCGTCGTGGAAGGTTCATTAAAGTTGCTGAGGTAAATGAAAATATGTAAATATTGCTAGTTGTCTAATAATATAATACATGAAGTTGTGCACTATGACACGTTTTTCTGTGTACTGTACACTGACAAACCAAACTGTAACAACTTCTTACTTCACCGACACACAACTTCTCTTAAACTGTATTGCAATGAGAAAATTAAACCAACCCAAATGTTCCTATTTTACACTTGTTTCTATTATAAAATATTTTTATACCAATTAATTTAGTAATGGGTCCAACACGCATTTAATATTTATGGACTGAAAAAAAATTCATGAATGTGCGTAACAGGCAGAAGGAGACATCTGCGATCCCTAAAGTATATATAAAGCCGAGTTAATATAACCCTGTCGGTCAGTCCATCTGTCTGTATGAACACCTACATAGATCTCAGAGACTATAAAAGTTAGAGCTACCAAATGTAAAAACATAACGCGCAGATCAACCCACTTCGATAAACCTAGAACGTTTATTTTTGCTTCACACAATAACAATCACCATCTTAATGATCCATGGTTGGTAATGACATGGTTATAATCGGACAAAAAAAACAGAAGTTATTGAAAATCAGGTGTAGCTTCACCTATTCAGATGGTATGTGAATCAGTGGTATGGCTTTCAAAAAACCAGATAAGGTGCAACCAAGTTTATAATCTTGAATGCGTTTTATTTCCGTATATTTTTGATAACTATTTAGTGTATTTTTTAGTATATTTACGAGAACTAGAATATTTAGTTCTTAATTTTTATTGTATTCCCTAAAAATGGGTGGCGCGTATCATATATCACAGTGGAGCAAATTTTTTTTAAGTAAGACTTCCACTTTTGCAAAACATTTAGGGTTTATAATCTACAAAAAAAAAAAAAAAAATATGAAAAAATCATATTTAGTTTAGGAGTTATCAACTAAAATCGGAAAACTGTTCAAATTCTCTATAGTCCAACATATTCGTATGATGAATTTATGGGTTACCTCCTACAAAAGATAATTTAGATTAATTGCTCTGACTTCAATACTTCTGGCACTAGAACATAGATATGTACACTTAAGCCCAATAAATTGTTGTTAGCTCTAAGAAAAGTTGAACTTTTATACCAAAAACTAGACTTTGACAAACGTCAATAGAATTGCTGTTTTTAACATAAGCCCGTTAAGTTAACGTTTCTTAAATATAGCATTACAGCTTAAATATTTCAGAATTCTTTGGCACTAATAATTCGATGAATGGGGCTAGGTGTACATGGGATTTTTAAAAACTTTAAAATTCAATAAAAAAAAAACAAAGGAGAATGCTGTTGTCGAAAGAACTCTTCGACGATATACCCTGTGCCCAGTCCTTGCTTTTCTTTTTAACCCGTTATTTACTTTTGAGGAATGCAGCATTAGTTAATCGTAAGCAGTAGGTTTATTAAATACACTTATTATTTTTCTTAGCGACATTGCAACTGAACGTGTACAGTTGCACATGATGTTACCCTATATATGTATTTTTTTTTAATAACTTATATACTTATAAACTTATCGTAATAATATGATTGTAGACGTAACAATATTGATTATAGACATTTGAACTTATAAATGATGGATTTTCAATTACGCACCAAATTCAGAGTGCATGTTATAGGTCTCTAGTCTCTAAAATATACGCTTTCATACAGTCTGACAGCTAGCTTTCTGGTTTTTAGCATATTATCCGGGTATTGTCTTAAGCTAGTATACTTTTCGTCTTTCATTGTCTATCTCACGTTTAATATACAGAACTTAAATAATTTGTATACTTTTCAGATTGGAGCTGATGGCAGACGAAGTCAAATATATTTGGCACTTTCAACCGCAGTTGAATTTCGCGATCATCTGTCGTCATTTAGTGACTATTATGCGTCTTTAGGTATTAAATGAGCTTATATTAGTATATTGGGTTTGTTATTAGATTAATAATCAATTAAGCTGATCAAAATGCAGGGCCACCAAATACTGACAATTTACCAGAGGATGGTAAATTAAAGTCTGAGATGATGATTAAGGATAATCGAAGATATTATTTGGACTTGAAGGAGAATGCTCGTGGTAGATTTCTTCGGGTAAGTTTAAAGACAAGTTTAATAATAATTTACTTCTAGAATCTTTATACAATAATGCAATAATGTAATACAGTCGGTTTCAACTCTAACCCTTTGACCCGTCTGTCTGTGTAAATAAAAATGCTCATCGCTAATGAGCATGAGTTCTTAATACTATTTATAAATGATTGCGGAAAGAAAATTCGTTACTTACTATATTTTATAAAAAATTGATTGCAGATAGCACAGTCGAGCATTCTCGACTGCAGCTTTCTTACCTTATTTGATTTACTATTGAATAAAATACTTGAAACGATGTGCAATTTTTCAGGTTTCTCAAACAATCACAAGAGGTGGTCCAAGATCGCAAATTGCATTACCAGCTCAAGGAATGATTGAATTTCGTGACGCCCTTACGGATTTATTGGAAGAATTCGGAGCCAATGACGGGGGGTAAAGTGTTTACAACAATTACTGTTCTGTCCGTCCAAATGGGTTTCAGAGACCATACACTACTAGTTATATGTGCATAAATTTATTTTAAAAAAAATTATAAGCAGTTCGAAAAGTGTATATTGGGTAAAACTCATAAAAGCATTGTTTTTTTTTTGTCTTGTATTCTCATACTAGATAACAGTCGTACAGTTCTTGTTCTATTTTTTTTTTTCAGTTTTAAAGGCGATTTGCCCGAAGAACGTCATATGAAGGTGGATAATAAAAACTTTTATTTCGATATCGGTCAAAATAATCGTGGAGTTTATATGCGAATAAGTGAGGTATGGATAATATATGAAAAATTGCCTGGAAATTAGTAATTGCTATATTATATTCAATTTAAGGTTAAAAATAATTTCCGCACTTCTATAACGATTCCTGAGAAATGCTGGATTCGATTTCGTGATATTTTTAATGATTATTGCGACAAAATGAAAAAATCGTCCGATTCGGTCACTGCCGATAATAATCTACCGACAACAACAAATAGTCTCAAATAATTGACAAGAAACCGTAATTATTAACTGTGTTATCAAAGATTCATCACCGCACCAATCAATGAACTAAAAACAAACATTTCAATTTTTATGCTCATGTCTTAGAATTAAACAACTGAGCTATAAGGGATGTGTGCATTCAATGATTGTTTTAAGATCCCATACCTAATAATTATTTATGTGACAATATGTAAATATTGCGTCTAACTGCTTATAAGATGCATATGTGATCATTTTAAGTTTTTTTTTATACCCGGCACCCACCAGATAAATGGAAAATGTTACGAAGAAAATGTAACTGAATTTTTCTGATAGGACCATATCCGATTGGCGGTAGGTAAAATCACTTCTCTCAAAGACCTAATTCTACCAAACACTCTTATATTTATTTAATTTGTCGAGGGGTTTCAATAATATCACCACATATTTCTTAAATCCAAAAATATTGATATTTTATAAAAATAAAAATTTTATTATGATTATATAAATATTTTGGAAATTTAAAAAGTTAGGCAAAAAATTTGAAAAGTTAAAAACAAACAGCACTTTATGGTTTTTTATTTATAATATGGACACCGGGTATTCAACAGTCGTGCACAGTCGACTGTAGCTTTTTCTGTTATTTTTTGATTTGTTGATAAAATCTGTTTAAAAGCATTCATTAAAAGAGCTTTTATATTTATTTTATTTATCTAGCATTTAGATAATTCGTACGTACATAATTAGGTAAATGTATGAATGTTAGTATTCTTTCAATTTAACTACTATTGTATAATTATAATGAATAAAATAAACATAGCAATTTGCATAAACAATTACATAATTCAACATCCAACAACTCACAACACACGCCTTTAAAATTATTGAGATGCACGAAAGCTATGGTATTGCAAGTTAGAGAATATGTATATATAAATAATAGAAATGTTAGCCAAATTTGTCCCGCTGTTTATTTAAAAATTGTTATTACAATGTCATTAAGATTTAAATAGCATATGAGTTAATATATAATATGTGGATAGACAATTTAATAAAGACAAAAAATGTGTATTCAAAAAACTATAAACATATGTTAATTCTAAAAAATATGTGTGTAAATTTAGTTGTGTGAGTTCATATACTAAAAATAAATGTATCACACAAAGTCCTGTAATACCTACATATATGAGTTCAAATGATATTCATATTTCTATACTCTGTGAATATAGTGTGCCCAATACAACCTTACTCAGTTGTTACTATCAGCTTCATCATTGTTTTATTAAACTGTTGTAGGCCGGAATGAAACCCATCTATAAACGCAATACGTATATATTTTGGTCAACGTAGCAACTAAATTGAAAACATGTAAAAACCAGACAACCGGCTTTGTTGAAATTGAATTGAAATTTATAAAACACTGAAACTACCTTAAAGGTGTTTTTATAGATTAAATAGATCCTTTTGTCAGATGTATCCGGTTGAAGCAACTTAAAAGTTAACTTAAAAAATATGTATGTTATACATTGTTAAAGCTCTTAGAAAATATGTTACTACTACAGATTTCTTAAATAAATTATTGAAAAGTTTATAAAACAAAAATTTAATGTGATCACGTAGATTAATAACTTATTAAGTACTATTAAAAAATGCATAGCAAAATAATATGAACAATAAAAATAAATAAAACATAACAGTATGTGTGTATGTATATTAATTGAAACATGTATATGCACATACCCAACTAATATATGTATATGCATTTGGCGAAAAAATATTTATGTTAATATAAAATTTTAGCTAAAAAATAGACTAACAATATGTATATGTTTATTAATAATAAAAACAAGAAAATACATCGCTACTGCAACTTTAATTCTTCACCACCAGAAATTTGATATCATATACTAACAAAAAGAGAGGTAAATGCCTTACTCTATAATAATTAAATGGATTGAGCTGTAGGTTGAATTGTTTTTTTTTTTTTCTCTGTTGAGATGGATCTCGAACCTTTACATTATCACATTCGTGCTCAGCAATTAAAGTTACGAAAATTTAAAAAACAACGGTTATTTATAATAATGTATTTGTCTTTCATGTTGTTGGGAAAGCATTAACTTTTATTGTAAGAATTTTGTGCATAAAATCTGAAAATAAAATATGGATTAAATTATACTCGTCAAACTTTACTTCGTTTAAGTGTATTAAAAAGAACAATTGTAGAGAAAATATGGACGCAGCAATCCATTTCCAATCCTAATAAGCGATCATAAAAACCTGGAAACTAAGTTATGTTGACCGAACTTAAAATGAAAAAGTCTTGCTCTCTGTGTTATTTCTTTTTTTTCACTAAATGAAGTTAAAATGTTCACATAATATATAGTTATCACTCTCTGCATAGGAAAATAACAAATGGTAAAACAACCTTACGTGCTCAGAGAATTTTTAAATTTGAATATCTTGCATCTTTGCTGAGTTTTCTTCCGTAAGCAGCCCAATAGCTGCTCCTGTTTCAACATTGCTCTTATTGGTTTCTTTATTTATTATAAGTAGGTTTTAACAGCAAAAAATTCAATTATTTATATTAAATTAATTTTGTTATGTTAGATTAACCAAATTGCCAAGATTGGGTCTGTCCGTTGCTATAGTATTTCACAGACTATAAATGTAGGGGTAGGATTAAGTTCTTCTTAGATCAATTTTATTTTACAGTAATAATAAAATAGTGAATGTACTTCTAAATTACTTTAATAACAATGGTATGAGCTTGCTAATTCTAGAAAATGAAGTGAATCCAGTGATTTTGTGATGTATTATATTATAATATAAACTATTTTTTTGATTAATTCATATGGTAATGCCAAAAAAAGGAATATCGTGTATCTTACCGTCGACTTTCTCTACTTCGCTCAAAAAATAATTCATAATGATGTACTTCCTTTACTTTCTAAATTAAAGTATGTAAAATCACTTGAATTAAATGCATATCCACTGAATGAATTGGCGTTTTTGGTTAAAAACCACTAAGATTTATTAATTTATTTCATAATAAACAATCGCATAGAAGAATTATGTTTAAATAAAAAGGTTTATCGATCAATTTCACCAAAAACAACATCAAGAGTGCCAATAATGGCAACAACATCTGCTAACATATGCTGTTTTCCAATTTTTTCAAGAGCTGCTAAATGTGCAAACCCTGGTGCCTTGATCTTGCAGCGGTATGGACGACTTGACCCATCGGATACCAAGTATACACCAAACTCACCCTTTGGTGCTTCTATAGCTACATATGTTGCACCGGGAGGTACTTGATAACCCTGAGTAAATAGTTTAAAATGATGTATCAGCGCCTCCATTGAAGTCTTCATTTCGAGGCGCGAAGGCGGCGTCACTTTGGCATCATCCGATTTTATTTCACCTGGGGGCATTTGGTTTAAACACTGGTCAATTATGCGTAAGGATTGACGCATCTCCTCAATACGACACAGATAACGATCATAACAGTCTCCTTTAGTACCAATTGGTACGTCAAAGTCTACGAGATGATACGCATCGTATGGTTGTTGCTTTCTTAAATCCCACTTGATCCCTGAGCCTCGCAGCATAACACCACTAAACCCAAAGTTAAGAGCTTCTTCGGCAGACACAATTCCAATGTCTTCAGTACGTTGTACCCAGATTCGGTTCGTACTAAGTACATCTTCCACTTCATCTAAGCGCTCGGAAAACTTCGATGCAAATTCATATATGTCATCCATTAGGCCCATCGGCATATCCTTAAAAAAAAATGTTTTTTTTATTAATTTTATAGATTTAAATCTTTGTGGCATTTTTCAATTAATTATTTACCAGTGAGACTCCGCCTGGGCGGATATAAGCTGCGTGCATGCGAGCGCCGGAAACGCGTTCGTAGAACTCCATCATTTTTTCACGTTCTTCAAAGAGCCAGAAGAAAGGAGTCAATGCACCTACATCCAGAGCATGAGTGCCAACAGCCATTATATGGTTTAGGATGCGGGTTAATTCAGCAAAAAGTGCTATAATATATATGTCGCATCATATTAGATTAACTAACAAAATAAATGATTTATTTACACTTTACACAATTAAAATATGTTTGAATATTTCAAATGTATGAAAGATACCCACTTCGAATATACTTTGCGCGCAATGGAACTTCAATATTAAGTAATTTTTCAACGGCCAGTGAGTAGCATTGCTCATTGCACATCATTGATACGTAGTCCAAACGATCAAAGTAGGGTAGAGCCTGTGTGTATGTCTTGTATTCGATTAACTTCTCGGTACCACGATGTAACAAGCCGATATGGGGATCAGCTCGCATGACCGTCTGAAAGTAAATATGTAAGTTTGCGAATACAAATTGGATTGCAATATGATAACCTCGCCATCGAGCTCAAGTACAAGACGCAAGACACCGTGGGCTGCCGGATGCTGAGGTCCAAAATTTAGAGTCAAATTACGAACTGATTTCTCAACGGGAACAACTTTGCCTGGTTTTTCAGAAAAAAAAAATGGAAACATTTTAAATAAAACTGATATAAGTAGATGCGGAAAAACGTACTGTTCCATGGGGGCACTTGCCACAGTGCTGTAACTTCATCTGGATACATCACTGGGCCGCTGAATTGCTTCATAAATTCAGGATCTGGATACCATTTGGCAGCTCCTCTATGCTGATTCGTACTAAAATGTTAAACACATTCGATTGTACACATATGTATACCGCATTAGTATTATATTGATTATGTAAGCGAGGCCTTTAATTGTATACCTCAGGACATTGCCACATGCCGCCGTAATACATGATTGGGCTTTGAAAATGTGCTTTCCGGCACCTACTGACCGCCTTACAATATTGTTAAACATTTTCAGTCGTTACAAAGTTATTTGTGTTTTTTTATCCAAACAAATATATCGAAGGAAAACTGAAAAGCCAAATCAGCTGTTGAGTTAGTGTTGCAAGTTTTAAAAACTAAACTCTTATCGATATGGTAATAAAAATATCGATAGCTAAGTCCGGATATTGCAATTATCGAGAGCTTAGTCAAAGCTCCATGTAGTTATTACTCTATGTAATTATTATTTTAAGACAATTACTATGAACATATAATATTCAGCAAATCTTATTGCGATTTAGAAAGAAAGAAAATACTTTTGTATGCATGAATATAATTATTAATTTATTTTAAAACTACTATAATAAAAAAAAACCATATACGTATTAGCACTAACCATATAAGAGATAGACTGGGCTTTTCATGAGAGCCTATTCGGCCACACTATTTTATTGCGATGCTGCCCACGAACATGTTGGGTCGTAAGACGTTGCTGCCCACCAACAAATAACTGCATAAAACCGGTTTTGGTTGCGACGGCATACGCAGCATTCGAACGTGCACACGTTTGATGTTAGTCGAAGCCCTAGTATGTATGTGTGATTTTATGTATAAGCGTTTTGTACTGCTGGTGCGTTCTTGAATATGTTGGTGAATACACATATTTTTATGCAAAATGCAATTGTGTTGAGCTATAGGCAAATTTTGTGTATTCGATTTGCAGCTAGCACAAATTGTTGTTTTTATTTTGGTTTCTTGTCTTGTGTCCTCCTCCTCCAGCACAAATTACGTCATGTCAAAAAGACAATCACATCAGTCAAACGATGTTGAAAAAAACATAGGCAAGGGGAGGGAGGCAACACGAGGCGTACGACAATAGCGCTCGGCAGCCGACAAGAAACGAAAATAACAAAAACAATTGGTGTCAGTTCAAAGAAGTCGCGCAAATATCCTAATGAGACTTGAAACTATCAAAATTAAAGCAATCGAATACACAAAATTTGTCTACAGCTCAACACATTTGCATTTTGCCATATATGTGTATTCACCAATACATTCAAAGGCGCAAGCATTGCCCAGCGTTTCAAATTTTAGCTGTCTTGATTTTAGAATATTTCATATGCATGTATGTGTTGGTAAATGCACGTATATGACAAGATACAATAGCATGGGTGGAGCTTGTCAATTTGAGTGCATTGCCCAGCGTTTCATATTTGTGATTTCTGAATGCCTCATTTGGATAGTTGCATAGTTTATGCTCTTCCTTGTTGCCATATATTGCTCTGGCAATAAAAACTAAGAAAGAGTAAATGCTGGTAGATATCACCCATTTTATTTTGATTATTTTTGACTTCTCAAGTTGTTTTTTCTGTCCTTCGGTTTCATGTATGTATACTATGTAGTTATTGTTTTTGTTGATGACCTGCGTTTCGCTGTTGTTATTGTTTTTGGTGACGTTTTGGCTGCTGGTGGTGCGTTTGGTGTGTGGTATTTTATTTCCTTGTGCTTGCGCCGATTACACCTGTTTAAGTGTTACGCACATTGATAATATTTTAAAACAATTGCTATGGACATATTATATTCAAATTTCAGCAAATTTTATTGCAATTAAGAAAGTGTTCTGAAAATTACTATAATTATTTATTTAATAAATAAAATTATACTAACTCATTTACATTTTTTTAGTTAGTTAAAATTAGAATTAGAATGTTAAAAAAAAATACATAGTGTATATGTATGTATGTATATAATAATTGATATATTTTAAAACTGCGTTATATATTTAAGCATTTCTTAATTTAAGTTTGCCTGATAAAAATAAAAATAATATTAATAATAATAACAATAAAATTTGCTGAAATTTAAATATAATATGTCCATAGCAACTGTTTTAAAATATTATCAATGTGTGTAACACTTAAACAGGTGTAAACGGCGCAAGCACAAGGAAATAAAAAACCACATAAATAAACGCACCGCCAGCAGCCCAAAACGTCAACGTCAAGCAAAACAATAGCATCAGCCGAGCGAAGGCAAAGAAAACAAGGGGAAGGTCATCTAACAATAACAACAAAGGCATATGTATACATGAAACCGAAGGAGAGAAGAGAACAACTTGAGAAGTTAATAAGAAACATTGACACATTGTGAAGTCAAAAAACCGAAAATATGAAAAGCTGTGCAATGTTCACAAATTGCCGGCAGTTCTTCACACACAATCAATTTGCTCATATACATATATTAACACATACATACTAGAGCTTCGACTAGCATCAAAAGTGTGCACGTTCGATAGCGGTGTACGCCGTCGCAACCAAAACCGTTTTTATGCAGTTATTTGTTGGTGGGCAGCAACGTCTTACGACCCAACATGTTCGTGGGCAGCATCGCAGTACTTTTATTTCGATGCTGCCCACCAAAAAGTCCTCATGAAAAGACCAGTCTACGTATTGTATGGTTAGTGGTATTAGAGGTCTGCATGAGTACATTCAAAATTTTCGGCTATTTGAGTACCACAAGCCTGAGTCGGAATTCGGCGTGCCGAAACGGTTTCAAAAAAGTAAATTGCGCATTGGTAAATGTTGTTTTCGTTGTATGCGAAATGAGTGAAAATCAAACCAATGCGTAATTGATAAAATGAGTAAATTCAGAGTAAGTGTTGTGAGTACTCGGATAAAATTTTGGCATTCTCGTCGTTCATTGCTTGCAGAGCAGAAGTAGCAGAGCAGCAAAAAACGTTATATTAATATTTTTATTTTTAATTTTTTTTTTTTTAATTGCCTTGAATGGTGGCATATAAACAAAAATATTTTCCCATTATTATACAAAACTAGCTGCACAATTTGTTGTATTCCTGCAAGCAGCTCGGCATCTGAAAGAGCATTTTCAGATGCTAGAAATTTAATTGCTGAAAAACGTACTATTGCTAACAATGCAGATATTATAAACAAAATTATGTTTCTGCATTCAGCCATTAAAAAATAAAATAAATAAACTACATACTTATATATAATAATAAATCCATGTCTTTCTATTTTTCTATGTCTTGCATTGAAAAGCAAAACCAAAACGAAAACGAAAAAACAAACACGCAATAAATTTGACGGCGCACAACTAACCGAGTACTCGGTCGCGAAACTCATTCGTGCATTGCTTCGCCGTTTTGATATGATAAATTTTCTACTCATGCCTGCACCACATTTGCCAAATCCGTTTTACTCCATGTCTCACTCAGTCAGTCAGAACTTTGAGTGAGAGTACCAAACGCTGCTTTGACTGTATTCATGCAAACCTCTAATACGTATAGATCTGTATTTATTTAAGAATTTCTTAATGTAAGCTTGCCTGAAAGATATAAAAATAATAATAATTATTAATTATAATCAGAAAAATATATATCTATAGCAATTGTTTTAAAATAATATCAATGTGCTTAATATTTTAACAGATGTAAGCAAGCACAAGGATATGAATGAACACATCGACAAACGCACTAAAGCAGTCAAATTGTAAGCCTCGATCAAAACAATAGCAGCAGTCATCCAAAAATATGAATAAAAGCATATGTATATATGAAACGGAACGACAGAAGAGTACAACTTGAGAAGTCAACGAGAAACAAAAAAAACAAGTAAGAAAGCTGCAGTCGAGTTTGCTCGACTGTGAGATACCCGCCACCCAATTTTACCGTCCAAATATTACATTTTTCAAAATATACTGAAAAAATACTTAAAAAAATATATTGAAAAATACCAAAATAATATTTCAACATTTTCTTTGTTCGAAATTATTAGCTTGGCGGCACTTTAGTTGGTTTATTGAACACCATTATTATGTCGCGGAGTGTCATAGCAACTAACTAGGCAGCACTAGCAGTTGCACGTGGTAACGTCTTATAAAAGTAATATCTTAATAACTTCTGTGTTTTTAATCCGATTGTAACCAAATTCGCAGAGATCATTAACATGGTGATTAGTATTGTGCATACCAAAATTGAACGTTCTAGGTTTAAAACGACGCTTGCAATTCGGTTTTATTCGATTTACGGGGGCGGGAGGGGGCGTGGTCAAAATCAAAAACAAACTTGATCTGCGTGCAACAATAAGACATACTGTCCCGAAAAATTTGTTGCTCTATCTCTTATAGTCTCTGAGATCTAGGTGTTCATACGGACGGACGGACAGACGGACATGGCTATATCGTCTCGGCTGTTGACGCTGATCAAGCATATATATACTTTATGGGGTCGGAGATGCTTCCTTCTGCCTGTTACATACATTTTCGGTCGGCACAAAGCCATAATACCCTTATACCCTTATACCCAAGGAAGAGCATAAAGTATTTAACTATCCAAACAATACATCTAAAAAATACAAATAAAACTATGAAACGCTGGGCAATGCACGAAAAGTACTAACAGCTAAGAGCACTAATCATATTTGAACTTATACAGACTGACGGTTGTCTTCGGTTTTCGACTAACATACCCAACAGGTCATGGGACAGCAACTACCTATGGGCCAACATATTCTGGGACAGCAATTCAGAAAAATTCGTGCAAGTTAACGCTCGCATGGGTTTATGAAAGTTTCTCTATATCTTATTGTGGTTTTAGTCAGTGAACAATGGAATAATAAATAGGGGGAAAACAATAACGAAGCACGTGAAAAAGTCTAAGTACAACAAAATTCTAATTTGTGACATGTAAACTACAAAGCGACATGGCAATTTTTAGTGGATCACTTGATCACTTGAAACCCTTCGATGACGAGTAGTCCTAGCCGGGCTAATATCAACCGATTAATTATGTACTGGAATGCTCGATACAACTTGCAACAAAAAGGGAACTTCAGCAAAGAAAATACAAGTGCGATGCATCTTCGAACGATTACCAGTAAAGCTATATTTATATATTATATGGTTAGTGTTGGAGTCTTAAAATACAACATGTTTGTATGTACACACGTCGCACCTCGCCCTTAACATTTCTCTGTTAACAATAAAATCCGTGCACACGATCTTACTCCGGTCCAAAAAGCATATAATATAATAGCGGCAACACTTGGACTTGGCGTTCAAGTTGTCGCTGTGCTCTGCTTCTTGTTTAGTATGCAGATAGCAGCAAAAGACAGGAGAAACACTCTTCGATGTCGCACGCTTTTCGGTAATAAAAAAAATATAGAGTATCACTTTTTTGTCCAATGTTATTTTATATTATATTATATGGTTAGTGCCCGGTCTCTATAAAATGTTACCATTTCCTTTCAAGTCAGCTTATTGTTTTATGAACCAATCTAAAGATGAATTTAGTTTGGAACGAACGAGAGTGGAACAAAACAGATTCGCAATAACGTTATTTTTTTTAATTAAATAAATGAAGTTAATCTTTCAAACTTCAATTATTCAATTAAAAAAAAATAACGTTAAGTTAATCTTTCAAATTTCATTTATTCAATTAAAAAAAAAACATTATTGAGAATCAAAAGTCAAATTACAGTTTAGTATTAAAAATTCTGATGTAACTTAAAAGTACTTGGATGAAAAATAATAGTTAGATACAGATACATTTTTTGCACACTGCCACACTGAAAGTTCCGTATTATTCTTTTTACGCTTAGTATAGCTCATTAAATAAATGTTCTTATTTACTTATTTATTTTAATAAATAAGTTTGAAAATAGGCATACTATTACGGCCACTTAGCCAATACTAATTAAAGGCTATGGAAAAATGTGATGCGGTGTGAAATAATATAGAAACAAAAAATGTACATATGTATGTATACGTAAAAAATAGTAATGTGACTGAAAGTGTGTAAAGTCTCTATTGAGTGTTATAAACTTAGTTGAGTGCTATAAAACGTAAACGAAATACAATTTTATTCAAATGCATATATAAGTTTAATGTTTTCAATATTTAAAATCATTTGTCGACAATTAATTCAGTTCCTAACAGATTGGGCGAATTCGTACTACATTTGGCGGCTGTGTATGCCGTTTAAACGAGTATGCGTGCAAGTGTGTTATAAGATGTGTGTATACACAAAATCGTCACGTTCGTTGTTTAAAAGTTGATTCTGCTTTTAGGGGGAGGAAAATAGAAAGAGAGAGATAGTTAAAAGCCAGAGAACGCTCTCGTGCGCTCGGTGTAATCCTACAACAACATTTGTCCTGCCAAAACAAGCCATAAAAGTCAGGATCGAACAAAGAATGGTTCTGTAAATTGAATACAATTTATTCCCGAATTAAAAAAGCTGTTTGAATTGTACAGGCATTACACACTGTATTTTTTCAAGTCACTATTAAGTGCATGTGTACGAGTACATATGTACATAGTACTTGGTAAACTAAAGACTTCACCTAAAAGTATTATTATTGGAATTTTTATTGGTGTTGGTGGTGTGTAAATGTTATGTGATTCTGTTGGATGTTGTTACATGGACAATCTTAATATATAATTAACATCAGTTCATACATTCAACAGTATTACCTGTATTTAAAATGTTATATTGTGAGAGATATGAGACATATTTCAATTTCAAATTACAGTGTTTGGAAACTAATGTTCACTCTCGGATAACGACACACATCATCACCACTTTAATTATTCATTACACCCTTAATTTTTCCTGTAAGTGTATTTTTTTAATAATTCTAGGTAATGTGATCGAAAGAAATTAACTAATTGGAAATCTATAATACAAATTCATTATAGCTCGCTTTCACAGCTTTTATTTAAATTTAAAAAAATTGGTAATTGACCTAGCTGTATTAGGTAGTTCATTGAAAATAAATCACAAAATATAAAAGGGTTACAAATGTTCTCTCAAATGATCTTAAACCTATAAATTTTCTTACAGAAATAAAATTCGTCGGCATGTTGCCGGACTTTCATTTAATTGTGCCAGAAGGAAGCGACAACGACAGAAATTCGGTGTGTTTGGGATTTAGTGCAGAGCCGACATCCAGACCAACATCGATTCATCGATGTATTGTAGTAATCTAAGAGAAAGCAACAAGTTTAAAAGGACCGGGTAGAGATAGCACAACTTCAAAGTGGTGCTCCATCAAATAACAATGTCCAATAAAGCTTAAAGTTGACGGTACCATCAGCAATTCAGCGTAAGCTAGTGGTAGCACGTAGCTGCAAAATTAGACTCATGTCAATACTGATTTCGAAACAAGAAAGTCGAGAGCAGTCACCAACGACTAATGGTGCATCATCAATCACTCTGTTATCTTCGTCGTGCTGCTGTATAAATAATCGGCAACCTAATATTACAATTTGGCAGGAGCAAGTGTCCGGGCTTACCGTTAGTGATACTAAGACATTTCGACCTACATCCTTTGAGAAATGTATGCCAAAAGAACGAAATCGAAATCAAACCACAACACGTATAATCCCAACGATGCACCGCAAGTCCAAGAGTAAATGCAAGACTAAGGTAGCAGTTGTTTCTGGCCTTATGTCGACAACGCCAACTGATAAAAACTTGTACGGAGACCATAAGAAGCCCTATCAACAACCTCAGTCCGGGTCGCAGCTTCAGCACTCGACAGAAATATCGTCCAGAGTTATGACAGTCGCTGTAAATTCTGAAAACAACCTTACGGCGAGTAGCATCTGCAACAACGGAAAGAAAAAGAAAAGTAATCTATCCCGATTTAAAATGCTAGTTCCGTTACCCTCGTTGGGCGCTACTTCTTTTGTCACTTTTCTCACGGTAATCTGCATAGAAACTGTTTTACTTTCGACCATGACCAGTTGTGCTAAAACATTCTATATGCATTGGAATACGTCAAACAGCATGTAAGTTAAAAATTTCTATTAATTTACTCAGTCCACATTTGGTAAGTTGTTTCCCACATCCCCTGTTGTAAAGGGCAAAGAATTTTAATATGTTTAATTCTTATTATTAATAAGAAATACATTCTAAATATATTTTGAATATACAATTCAAGGTAATTGTTGGAGTCAACTTTAGATATCGATTTATCATGAATTAGCTAGGTTACAATAGAAATATTGATAGTTTGCTCTTAATAAATATCCTCGAAAAGCTTATTTTTTTTCTTCTCAAATTGAATTTTTAAGATTGCGAAAATCCAACTTCTCAAATTTCTTTCAAGGTACTGTTTGTTTGCTCACTCTATGTAGTGTGTACGTCAACAAAGCGATATTTATAGTGAAAGTGCAGTCATAAAAAGTAGGAACGGGTGCAGCCTGTATTTGACCGTATGAGAATACAGATTTTCGTAGAACGCATAACTTGCAGTAAAAAACGATAGTATATTGTCAGCCTACCGGCCGACACACTGTCTAGTCTTTACCGAACCACAGAAACATTTTGGACTATAAAGTCAAATTATCTTTGTTGTTATCGCTGTCGATGCTGATATCTGGTCTAAAATTATAGATTTATGTAGTGATATAGATATCGAAGTTGTAGCAGTAAAACTGATTTTTAGTAGTTTTAGCATATGTATTACCTGTTCTTACATTCCTGACATTACCTGACTTAGATAACACTCTGTATATATCCCATTCATCTTTAATTAATCGCATTTCTGAAATGCTCTCTGATAGTGCTTTCTTAATAGCTCTTAAAAGTTTGAAATAGCATTGTCAACACTTTCACCATTATTTTTTTTCACCTGCATTTTTTCTGCAGACCCTGGAGGAGATCCTAGTTGTATGCTTAGGTCTTGTGCCGAGGGACTCTGTAAACCTCTTTTTAAATTATTTGAATTGTCTGTAGAGTTTAGCTCTATTCCCAATGTTTGGAAAGAGTCTTTTATTATTCCTCCTCAAAAAAGGAATTAAATCTAAAATGCATAACTATTGAGCTATCACCAAGTTTTCTGCTACTCTGAAACAATTTGAGAAACTAATAATTTCTCAACTGCAACACTGCTGTAAATCTATAATTTCACTGACCACTGACTTATTAAAATTTGCATACATTTTTATTGAAAGATTCCAATATAAATTGCAATCGTATGTCATTTACACTGATTTCAGTAACACATTTGATTCCGTCAACCAGTCTTTTATTATATATGGATTTCCAAAAAACTTAATTTTGTGGATACTTAGATATGGATATTTTGTCTGCTTCTAATAGAGTCCTTGGATTTATTAAGCGTTGGTCAAAGGAATTCAACGATCCCTACATAACAAATCATCTTTATTTTACTGTCTTGTCCTATACTTGAGTATGGATCTCATACCGCGTGTTCCCAGTAGGGATCATCAAGATAAGCTTAAATCAGTGCAGAAACAATTTCTTCTCTCTGTAATACTAACTTGTAATATTAACTATACTATTTGATTTACAAAACTAAATCTATTTTTCAAATGAAAACCTTGCTTGCACAATACTTGTATCACAGTTAAGTATTGTTATTATTGATTTGTATGTGCCATTTGTGTTAACTGCTCCCGACCTCGGTTTTCCGCTGGACAGGTGGTGGGCTGCGTCTTCGTGGGTCCGCGTGTTAACAAGTCCAAACTGCCGTTAGTGCGCCATCATCCAAGAAAAAAACACGATTTAAAATGTATACTATATTCATTATTCAATTAAAACAAGTAAGAAACCTACTGTCGAGTTTGCTCGACTGTGAGATACCCGCCGCCCAATTTTACCATCAAAATATTATATTTTTCAAAAATATGCTAAAAAAAATATACTAAAATTATACCAAAATAATATACCAAAATTTTCTTTGTTCGAAATTATTAGCTCCGAGGCACTTTAGTTGGTTAATTGAACACCATTATTATGTCACGGAGTGTCATATCAATTATCTATGTCACGGAGTGTTATAGCAATTAACTAGGTGCAGCTGCACGTGGTAACGCCTTATAAAAGTAATTTCTTAATAACTAATGTGTTTTTTATCCGATTGTAACCAAATTCGCAGAGATCATTAAGATGATGATTAGTATTGTGCGTACCAAAACATTCTAGGATTAAAACGACGCCTGTAATTCGGTTTTATTAGCTTTACGGGGGCGGAAGGGGGCGTGGCCAAAATTAAAAACAAACTTGATCTGCGTGCAATATTTACACACACTATTCCGAAAATTTGGTTGCTCTATCTCGTATAGTCTCTGAGGTCTCTAGGTGTTCATACGGACGGACGGACAGACGGACATGGCTATATCGTCTCGGCTGTTGACGCTGATCAAGAATATATATATACTTTATGGGGTCGGAGATGCTTCTTTCTGCCTGTTACATACATTTTCGGTCGGCACAAACCCATAATACCCTTCTACCCTTTGGGTAGGCGGGTATAAATATCGAAGTATAAATTTCCCCGAGCAGGATTCAGGATTCACTACTTTCTTTTGGTCTACGTTCTGCTATTCGACCAATCACATTACCACTTTGAGAAGCGTAGGTGAAGATGTATTATGAGACAATTCTAATTACGAGTATGTTATATTAAAATAATAATTGCCAAAAAATTTAAAAATGTCTGAATCGAACCCTTGATCCTTGACTTGACTTTACATACTATATACTATTTTCAAATATAGTATTGTCCGACTTTAATGAAAATTTCACGAAACATGAAAATATATATTGTGAGACAAATCTTATTACCAAAGCTAGAGCCCTATGGGTGATGGATAGAAGAAAATTATAAAATAAATTTTTTTTATTTTAGTATAAAAGTTTTAATTTTGTAGTTTTGAGCGATTAAACTTGGTTTAAGTGCATCTAAAAAAGCACAGAAATCTGCGAATTTGGTAAGGACGAGAAATTATAGCGTTAAAATCTTCTTGGATTTCCACAGAACTTAATTTTGTGGATATCTTCATATCTTACATGTAGAATTCAAAGAGTATTTTACAATTGTCTGAATTTTAATGATCCCATATATAGCCTCAGATTGCAATCTGACCTATATTATTTTCAATCGTGGTGTGCTACAAATTTATTAAATCTTAATTGCAATAAATGTAAACTTTTGACATTTTTTAGGAGTATTTTCCATTTAAATAATTATCATCTAAATGATACTCAACTTGGGCGAATAGAGTCAGTAACTGATTTAGGTATAGGCATATTTTGTCTGCTTCTAATAAAGCCATGGATGTCCTTGCATTTATTAAACGTTGGTCAAAGGAATTTAACGATCCCTACATAACTAAACATCTGTAAATCTCACTGGTTCGTCCTATTCTTGAGTATGGATCTAATAAAATAAGATAGACTTGAATCAGTGCAGAAACAATTTTCTTTTTGCTCTTCGTAGTCATAGCTGGAATCCCACAATTAGATTGCCCTCGTATCGTAGTAGACTTTCATTACTAAACCTTCCTTCTCTTTCTGACCGTAGAACTATGCTAGGTGTAGTGGTGTAGTGTTCTACATAGACTAATCATTGGCGAAATTGACTCCTTGCAGTTGACAAGCCAGATTAGCTTTGCCGTTCCGGTCAGAACGACTAGAAATTTCCTTCCCCTCTCTCTTTCCCGTTGTAATACTAACTATGCAAGTCACATTCCTTTTCGTATTTTATGTGTAAATTATAATAAATTTTCTAATCTTGTTAATAATACTAACACTACCTTAGTAATAAAAACATTACTTCTACAAACATTAGCTCGTAGTTAAGAATAGTTTTTATTATTATTATTAGTATTATTATTATTATTAGTATTATTATTATTATTTTATTCTTTTTATTAATACTATTTGGTTGTTTTGTCTGTGTTAATTGTTCGCTTGACGTCCAAGAATATAAAAAATATTTATATTAATTTTTGTGTCACGTGTTTGCCTTTCCCCTTAAGTTTTTTAAAAAACATTGGAATTATAACCTATTATGCTTCAACAGATTACCATGTTACTTTCGTTTCCAATTAGATATTTAAGAAAAAATCCATGTTGAAAGAGTTAAAACAATATATAAAAAAAAAATAATCTTGGAAGATCAGGATTCATAAATTCGTTCTATAGTTCCTGGGTCTGTAGTAAGAAAGCTACTGCTCGACTGGGAAATATGCGCAATACAATTTTACTGAATGAAACAAAGTTTTTTATTTTTCAAAAATATACCATACAAATCTATATTATATAAATATAATATAAAAATGTACTAAATATGTACCAAAAATATTCCGAAATTAACCGAGCTAAAAATTATTAGCTAGTTGTAGTTTAGTATGGTACGCTGAGTGACAGAGATCACTAAGATGCTGATTATTATTCTGCGTACCAAAAAGAAAATGGGCGAATGGAAGCATGGCCAAAATCTAATATTTACTTATTCTTAAATTTTAATAAAGAAACACCGTCAAAATATAAAAACAAAATTTTAAAATTATACTAAAACTAGTCAAACACTCCGACTAAAATATGGTATATATGTTATATACATGTATATGTAACAAAGGGAAGCCCTCATAGTAAATGTAAATGCAATGAATACACATAATAACACACTTCAGTTGCAACAGGGGTTCACAAAAGAAACTGCACGCATACAGTCGGTTACAGATACAATTTTCAACCCTCATCTACATCGCTTCCAATGCATATCATTGAAAACTCGTCCTTGAATGAACACTTCGACGATTAAGGTAACTAGACCCATTGTTCAGTACCTTTTCACAAATCTTATTCAAAAGAGTACATATTCAATATTTTCTTGGATTTCTATTACATGTATGTTTAAGCTATAATGACTATAACAAAATGTAATGATTTGATTTGATTATGTTAATTGTATTTTAAAGTATCCTATTGGCTCTAACACTAAGCCACATAATTTGGGTAATTTTTAAACATTGAGTACTTGATCCAAGTTGAGAACTTCAAAAATCCTGCAACCTGGAATTATATTCAAAATGGGACTTTTTCATATATTTTATATTTAAATTATTCATATTTGTTGTTCATCTTTATTATCTGGGAATGTAATAAACACCCCTTGATTTAAAATATATAGTATATAAAATTCTCTGTGTATTTCTGAGTCCCTAAAGGAAGCGCAATATGCGTATTCATCATTAGGGATGAATTGTGATTTACGCAACTCTTTGAAAACAATAAGTCGAAAGAGGGCATAAAGAAACCAAGGTTACATTGGAGAACTTAGTGGCATGCCATAAGTGAGTGATTCAGCAAGGTAAGATGAGAAAGCTGGCCTTTCTTTTATTTTGGAAGCAAGAAATATTATATTTTTAGGGTGGTAAACCTGGAAAACATGGTGACTGAAAAGCTCTCTAAAGAATTAGGGTACTTGATGCCTGGAATCAATACTATTTTACAACAAGCAAAATAATTTTGAACTTGGTCTATTTCGGTATATTTTTTGGTATTTATTTTAGTATTTTCTCAAAATCATATTTTTGTTGCATTTGATAAAAATGTCTGGCAGATATCTAATAGTAGAGCAAACTCGACTGAAGCTTGTTTACTTGTTATACTCGCCTACTCCTAGAGCAGAAGCGTATTATAACTTAGTGCCAGCCGACTGCGACCCCATAATAAAAATATATTCTTGATCATTGTCAACAGCCAAACCAATATGGCCACGTCCGTCTGTATGATCACTAGAATCTCAGAGACTATAAAAATTTCAGCAGCCAAATTTGGTGACAGTATGTCTTATTTTGATTTGGTCCCTTCTCCGTCTGTCCCTACAAATCCAAAAAAAAAAAACCGAATTGAAAACATAAAATTTAAACTACGATTTTTAGGTAATGGATTTTAAAAAAATTCATGATCTATTGCGTTTGTCCGAATATGTGTGACAAGTAGAAGGAGACATCTGCGACCCCATAAAGAATATATATTCTTGATCGGCATCAACGGCAGAATCCATATAGCTTTGTTTGTTTTGTTTACTAAATTTGAAGAAAACATATAAGGCAAATCTTGGTTGCGCCCCCTTTCTTCCCCGCAAATAAATAAAAATAGAATTGGAAGTCAATTGTAAATAACCCTAGAACGGTAATTTTCGGTGAACACAATATCACCATCTTAATGATTTGGTTACAATCGGACAATAAGCACAAAACGTATTAAAACAAGTAAGAAAGCTACAGTCGAGTTTGCTCGACTGTGAGATACCCGCCGCACAATTTTACCATCAAAATATTATATTTTTATAATATATATACTAAAAAAATACTTAAAAACATATACTAAAATTGTTCCAAAATAATATACCAAAATTTTCTTTGTTCGAAATTATTAGCTTGGCGGCACTTTAGTTGGATTATTGAATACCATTATTATGTCACGGAGTGTCATAGCAATTAACTAGGTGCAGCTGCACGTGGTAACGCCTTATAAAAGTAATTTCTTAATAACTTCTGTGTTTTTCATCCGATTGTAACCAAATTCACAGAGATCATTAAGATGGTGATTAGTATTGTGCGTACCAAAATTGACATTCTAGGATTAAAATGACGCGTGTAATTCGGTTTTATTAGATTTACGGGGGCGGGAGGGGGCGTGGCCAAAATTAAAAACAAACTTGATCTGCATGCAATAATTACACACACTATTCCGAAAATTTGGTTGCTCTATCTCTTATAGTCTCTGAGATCTAGGTGTTCATCCGGACGGACGGACAGACGGAAGGACAAAAGTATGTAACAGGCAGAAGAAAGCATCTCCGACCCCATAAAGTATATATATTCTTGATCAGCGTCAACAGCCTAGACGATATAGCCATGTCCGTCCGTCCGTACACAACTCGCAAAAGAGCGAATTGTGAGCGTCATTTTAAACCTGTTCCATTCTTCAATCGGATAAAAACCACAGAAATTATTAAAGAATTACTTGTAAAAGGCGTAGTCAAGTGCAGCTAATAATAATAATGGTGTTCAATAGACATAATAAAATGCTGCCAAGCTTATAATTTTGAATATTATTCATATTAATATTTTCCAATATATTTTTGAAAAATATTCGATGGTCGCTCTTATTTATTCTTTCATTCAGTAAAATTGGGTGGCGAGTATCTTAAAATCGAGCAAACTCGAAAGTAGCTTTTTTACTTGTTAATTGTTTTTATTTTTTTTTCGATTTATATCGATTGAAAACAAATTTGGTCTGCATGACACATTAGAAAGTAATTATTATTTGGAGTTCCTTCTTATAGTCTCTAAAATCGATGTGTTAAATACAAACATATGGATTAGGCAACATCGTGACGCTGATCAAGAATATAAATACTTAATGGGGTTAGTGATTCTTCCGTATGTCTGTTACATACACTTTTGGTTGGTACTAAGTTGTAGTGCCGTTTTACTTTATGCGGTAGCGGGCTTAGAAAAAATCTCACCAACGCATTCAAATATCAAATATTTGACTATTTAAAAACATTTTTTTCGTCAAATTCGACAGAGCACCTCAGACACATTGTCTTAGTCTAATTGTTGACATTACGCATACGGTAAATTAAATTCAATTTACATATATAAATATATCTAAATTTTTAAGAGTTTAAATCTAAAGACTGCATTATTAAACCATTTAAATTGATGCAAATCGATTTTGTTTTTGTTTTCAGATTTCGGATTGACAACACCGATCATATTATTGATGTGAATAAAGGTAATCTAGCCTTTGAATTTGACCAAGTGCACATAATATGTCCGGTTTACGAACCTGGCGCATTTGAGAATGAAACTGAGAAGTACATTATATACAATGTTTCCAAAGTGGAGTATGAAACATGTCGCATAACGAACGCCGATCCGCGAGTAATAGCTATATGTGATAAGCCCCAAAAATTAATGTTTTTTACAATAACTTTCCGGCCATTTACACCGCAGCCAGGTGGTTTAGAGTTCCTACCTGGAAATGATTACTATTTCATTTGTAAGTTTGACTTTTTGCCTTTTTACGATTTTTATTATTACATTCAATAAATGTTTTGTTTGTTAGCAACTTCATCGAAGGACGATTTATACCGCCGCATAGGCGGTCGCTGTTCAACAAATAATATGAAAGTTGTGTTCAAAGTGTGTTGTGCTCCAGAAGAAAAAAATAGGACAACGCCAGAGTCAACGCCTATTGGCAGTGTAACAGGAGGGAGTGGCGTTGGATCTATTGGTAACGGGGTGGACAATACGGGTGTCAATGTTGAACTAAACTCAAATGTAAATGTTAAGCTTGGTCATGGTCATGGCCACAATGGAGTAAATACTATTGGTATAAGTGGTGTCAACACGGGCTTAATAGCACCAACTGGCAGTGGCACTGGCGGAGGTGGCATACAGTTGAAGCCTCTTAATGGATTGGGTACATCGATTAATTCAAATATTGATCAATTTAATCGCGTACCCCTACAACCAAACATAATTAGTAACAATATTGGTGGTGCCGGAATCGGGGCAATTGGTAGTGGTACCGCAGGTACTGGTGGCATTATCTTATCGCCTGGCCATGGCAGCATCAATATGTTGCCACCTGGCCGCGGTGGCGTTCACATGACTTATCCCGGTCATCATCATATCCAAACCGGCATTCGGATAAATAATGTGCCAACGCAACATAATAATCAACACCCGCACCATAAAGGCAACAACAATGTTAACTCGAATGGTAAGGATACAATAAATACACATTCAGAATATGATCAATACTACTTAAAAGAAGTTGGCACCGGTTCGATTGGCATTCATGGTCATTATCTGCCATCTGCTGTTGACACAAATCACAGCAATATTGTACAGAGCACTATTAACTGGCCATTAACAACATCTTGGGGCATTGGCTCAAGCACGGATACAATTTCATCATCTTCATCTACTATAACTAACAATAGTAAACAATTGTCAAACTATCCAAAATATACAAATATCGAAATTAATAACATAACCATAAACAGTCATAACATAACAAGTATTAGAAATTACACACCATCGTCCCACAGTCCACCAGATCTTGGTAATAATCAGATGAAAAGTAAGTAGAACATCTAGAAAATGAATTTGCATTCGCCTATTACCCACAATCACCAAACACAATTAAATCCTGTGATAGTTCCTCAATGACTGTAATCGATAGCCGCTTTCATATTATAATTATTTATTTAAACATAATCTCACTCGCATACTTATAGTTTTACATTTTGAATTTGTATAATATAATTTATAGTGCATTACTATAAGCATCTTAATCCCGTCAGGTAATTATTTAATCTACCAACAGATTAAAAGTTTTACCACCTCGCTTAGTTTTCGAAATGTATACGCGCACAATAAATTTGCGTACAAAGTTTTGGAAATTGGCCATCAGTATAACGTTTCAATTTACGATACGAACTGATAAACGCTGGTTCCCATACTCGATAATATTCAAATATTCTTTACTTGGTAATTTTAACACAACTAATGACATTCGACATAATATTTCAGACTAAATCTTGTTATAATTTTATCTGCATGTCAAATTTCAAGCAAAATAAAAAGAGCTAAATCCACTAGCTCGATCATGATAATAACACATGATTACTCCTAAATTTTTCTGAATTTATTTCGATAACTACGTAAAGACAGTGGTGCATCTCACCCGATCAATGCCAACCAACTTCCCATGTATGTACGATCACTTTCTAGATTTATTGAAATTGTTATCCATTTTGCCCGGTTATCGTTTGACCAGGTAAAATATCGAGTTGATTTTTCAATGACTAACGCATTTAATAATTACAGATGACCATCTCAATTATGATAAACATCCAAATGAGGTAGTTAAGAATGAGGAACTCACCTACAACAGTGGATCGACGCGAACTGGCACCAGTCATATTCATGGATATATTTTGATCTGGATAGGTTTATCGTCACATATTTGCGCCTATACCATCAATACAACTATTTGTTTCGCATTAATAGTGTTAATCATGTTTAATTGCCTGTTCGACACACTTGCCATTTCACTTAAACCAAGATGTCGTTCTCGGGAGGAAACTGTTAGTGTTGATCGGTGAATTATGCCTTGACGTAGCCGCATCATAGTTTTGAGGGCCATTTAATTAACACAATACGTATTGGTGGAATTACATATAGATAATAATTTTAAAGAGGACGGTGAATTCGTGTAGAATTCGCCAATAGAATTGGTCGATTTGAATATTTAGAAATGAAAAAGGATAGTAAAAAAGAAGGAGAAAGGTGAAATAGAATAAATAAGTAATAAGCATATGAAAATTTCAAGCGCATTAAAACTTAGTTTATAGCGATTAGGTTTAATACATATTTCTAAGAGGAAAATAAACGGACAGTACGCCGATTATAATTGCATCTTATAAACGATTAATACAATTAACTCTAAACGCTCTCATTTAAATTTTAGAGTCTGATCTGAAATCATTTTGAATTTTTTTTTAACAATAAAATAATTTAGTTCCAGATCTACTTATCTCTGTATCTTTTGTAAAATTTGACATTTTGTTTAATCGTGTGAATTGGTGATTACTGATGAGCATTTAAATAATCATGACATTTTGTAATGGAAAATTATTTAAATATAAAATAGTTACTTATTTAAAACACATAAATGTAAAAATATTCCGACATACACTATTATAATTGTTTCCTCAAAATGATTTCGAAATATAACAATACCCCTATGGGTGTGACTTAATAAGTAATCATAGTCAGTAAACGAATTCACTCAGTATTGACCATACCAGCTCGTTTACTCTAATCGAAAACCCAATTCCAAACACATACAAATACGCTTCGTAAAATTGCGAGAGTTATGACGATTTTTGACTGAAACATGGAAAATATTATATGCATTACTTACATTTATTATATATAGAAAAAGTACATTAGCTTTTAAGTGGCCCATAATGTAGAGAGCGAGCAAATGAAAAGGTACATACATATATTCGAATCCAATTTAATGTTACAATAAAAATCGTGTATGTAAACATTTATATTTACACTTAAAATTACAATTATTATAATAATATATATTCGTATTAAGTATTTTGAATATGGGAAAGGTGAAATTCAAAGAACTCAACTGTAAGTTTTATGTTCTTTTTTAAGTAATTTGTGTTTTTGTTTATTATTTTATTTTATCAATTGTATTATTTTGTAAATTATCCAACATATAAATATTTATATTTCTTCAAAATACGTGACAAATTACATGTGTCAAATGACATAACAAAATTTAGGTGAAATTGATTGTATATTTAATGATAAATAATAAATAAATAGATTTGTAAATGGTGTATTGAGGTACATACGCTCCATTTAAAAATAAGAAAACCTAAATGGAGAAATATTTATATATTTACATACCATATTAGCGAGTATTCATATACATATGGGCATACATACATATTCATACGAAGGTTTTCACACGCGATTGTGGAAATCGAGATGAGTGAAATGTATAATTTAAGAGCAGACAAATGAGTGCCCTGTGCATTATATACAAATAAACTCAGCATTAGAATCATTCATTATTTAAGTTATTTTGTCGTTTTTTTAAACAAACACACCAACACTTTGTACGCATACCTTACAATATACAAAATTTGAATATTTAACACAAGTATCACGTTAGTGGACTTCACTTAATCTTAAACGCACATGATCCCGGTAGTGTGATGTAGTAACAATAGCCATTTTAACAAACCTAACCACTTACGACTAAACCGAATTTATATCATCCAAGAGCCCAATTCAACCTAAGCCGGATCCAGTTTTAAAATATTTTTCATATGATTCGCGCAGCTTACTTTATCAAACTCATCCAAGATCATACATAAGTACATATAGAAACAATAGCATTGACATGATTAGGATTATTCATATTCACTGCAATAAAATTTGTTACAATACAACACAATAAAGCCCAATACACATAAAACATACATACTCAAATACTCTTTTAATAAGTTATTTAAGTCAAAGGCGAAGTTGTAATTGTTTTAATTAAGTTACATTGCTTCTTTAGCCAGTACTTATATTTACAATTTGAATATAATGGCAACTAACACACATATCGAGGCACCCCAAACCCCATCTGTTTTCGTGATCAGGATCAATACAGATATATGTTCTAAAGCCTTTCATTTAAAATAATCTAAATAACTCCTGGATTCAATTGAATTTACAATATTGAAAATATATTCAACAATAAAATTTTGTTGGCTCCTTTCAGTTACTTTCGTTACATCTATTTATGTTTATTGATAATTTATAGAACATCTTAAAGAACAGCTTTCTTATTATTTTAATTTAAAATTCTTTTGTAGATAAATTAGTTCGCAAACTCTTTAGGAAGCAATACAACATTTTATAGCCTCTACCCTTAGGATAGGAGGATATTTTAATACTAATATCAACAGTAAATACATACATTTAAATAATAAGGAAAATTCCTAATCAGCATCAACAACCGAAACGATACGCAATGTCCGTCTGTCCGTGTAACACCCAGTCCCAGAGACTATAAATGGTAATGCTACCAAGTTTGGGGACAAAATGTCATATTGCTAGGAGAGCTCCCTCCCTGCGAATCATAAAATTATTTTTGTTGGGTATCTATTACCATAACTACCGTTCAAATCATCCTTGAAAATTAAGATCATATCTGCATAGAGTGAAATATCACACAAATGATAATAATATTTAATAGCGCCTAAGCTATTCGTTTTTAAAGTGGTTCATTGCGGTACATATTTCGTAAAATATATTTTGCCGCTTGATCTTTGTTGCATCCTTTAAATGTAGGTAGGAGGGTATCTCATAGTCGAGCAGTCTCGACTGTAGTTTCATTTAATTCTTATGATTGTTTTTATTTTATTTACTAATTTTGAAAGTATAAAAAATCATAAACTCAGTTGTTTTATTCACCGCGTATTCAGAAATACGGATGACACTAAAAATTCGTTTGTGTGGCTGGGAGTCTCCGACGTTCCACGTATTTACGTTCCATGTACTTACGGTCGGCTTGCTTGTTTGTTTCCGAATGGCCATTTTTGATTTAGAGTCGACTTGGATATGATAACTTTTTAAGGAGTGAATGTCGATCTACATTGGTTAGTCTGAAACAGCGATGGATTTAGTGAGCAACACCGGCCACAGAAAAAATATCAACAAGAGTACATGGCACAAAAGCGGCGACCGTCTCTCATCCCTCTCTCGATCACGACTTTCAACTTCGTGTCAACTTTCTTACTTGCATGGAAATCTAATTAGTAAAGCATTAATTGGTACTAAAGTTTATGTTGATGTTTAATTTAATAAATATTATTTCTTTGTGTACAAATACAAATTTAAAAAAAGTTTAAGACGTCGACACGTTTGAGAGTACAAAATCCGTATTGAGCACTCCTCAGTCTTATGAGGACATACATATGTATGTCTGTATCGAGCGTGCATTTTTTAAGTTAAATTCAGGGAGCCCTCTTAAACAATGTGTTGTTATAAGATACACGTGCCTACTTAAAAAATACGTAAAAATAATTGCTTATAAGCAGTCACCCTCATTTCTCTTCGCTCTTTTTAAAAATTAATAATTTTAGTTTATATTTATAATTTAATAATAAATCTAAAAAATCCATTCTTTTTATAGCAAATAGAAAATTGTGAAATTTTTTGGGCTCTTACGGGAAGTGAAATTATCGCTTCTAATAAAAATTACATCAAATTGCATAACTTTATCTAACTACAGCAAGATAAACATTAATTGCTTAAGCATCATTACACAAACAGATTCACACCCTGCAAATGCGATAAATATATATCCAACTATGTATGTATGCTTTTAGAGAATGAAGTAAAACAGAGGACTAAATTATAGGTTTTAATTGTAGCACAGCATATTTATATATATTATATACTATTTAAGCTGTAAAATAAGCAAATGCGATAAATGTAAACGATATTACATACATTTGTAGTATGTATGTGTGTATTATAAAATCACAAATGATGGCACGAAAGATTGGAGAAATGACAACTGAATCAATGCAAATAAAAAAATTTTAAATTTAGTACTACATTGCAATTGTTCTTTACACTTGACTAAAACGATGGGAAGAATCGGATATTTACAGAAAATGTGATCTATTTTATCAGTATCAATGTGAATTTTTTGAAAACTATTCCTTTCGCCAAAATAAATATAATGTATAATAGATATTAATTTAATAATTGGCGGAAATTTTAACTTCTAATGAACCAAAAATACATAGTGTTCATGATATACATATATTCTTATTTTTATCATTACTGACTCAAGATACTTTATTACTATATAATTGTATTCATATTAAATCGATTGAAATATAGAAAGGCTGCATAAATTTTGAAATCTACCAAATTTTAACACAACCTCATTGTATGCTGCGGACCAGCATCCCTCCCATTCCCCGAAGTCTTGAACTTTGCTCTCTCACTAAGATCACAATCAATCGATAGATCGATTGGTGGACTGGGTCGCGAGGTTTAGTATTATTTTTATTATTTATTTAGAATGGTATTTTAACTTTGTGTCAACTGGAAATGTATGTAACAATAGGAAGCATCTCCGACCTCATAAAGTATATATATTCTTGGTCAGCGTCAACAGAGGAGACGATATTGCCAAATCTGTCTGTTCGTCAGTCCATCCGTCCGTATGAATACCTAGAGCTCAGAGACTTTAAGAGCTAGAGGTACCCATTTTTCGGGATAGTATGTTTTATTATTGCACGCAAACCAAGTTCGTTTTAGATTTTGGCCACACTCTCCCGTGGTAATTTGTAATACACGCAATTTGTAGTACACGCAATTGTGAACACGATCTTAATGATTACGATGATTAATGTTACGATCGGATAAAAAATACAGAAAGTCAAGAAATACTATTAAAGTATTAAATCAGTGGCTGTAATAAAGGTATTCAATAAACCTTGTACAATGCAATTTTGCTAATAATTTTAAAAGTGGTATATTGCGGTATATTCCTTAGTATATTCTCAAAAAATTATATATTCCGGTGCTCGTGTTTAATGTTTGTTGCATTCAGTAAAAATGGGTGGCGTGAATCTCACAGTGGAGCAAACTCAACAGTAGCTGCCTTACTTGCTAAAATTTTTGTTGTTGTACAATATATAATAATAGTGTGTTGTTGTACAACACATAATAAATACAACATTGAATTTTTTTCGTACGAAAGAGTCAACTTGACTTAATAGGTCAATTGAGCGGTCATCAATCAAAATATTTCAGTTGTTCAGTAAGGAGCTGAGTTGACTATCGTACGGTAGACAGTAGTTTTAATTCCCGGTCAGTTGGAAGTTAATTATAATTATTTTTAGGTCATGGATTTTAAAAAAATCATGACCTTTTGCGTTTGTCCAAATGTGCGTAACAGGTAGAAGGAGGCGACTGCGACACCCCAAAGTATATATATTATCAATTTGGAGGTAACATGTAGAAACTTGGTGCACAGGTCAAATTTATTTTAGGTGTTGGCCACGCCCCCTTCCGCTCCCGTAAATTGAAAAAAATGATTTCCAAGCATCATGTTAAATCTAGAATGTTCAGTTTTGGCACACACAATACTAATCATCATCTTAATGATTTCTGGCAATTTGGTTACAATCGGACAAACAACACAGAAGTTAATAAAATAAATTTCGGTACATTTTTTGGTATATTTTTAGTATATTTTTTATAGTAAATTTTCCAGTATATTTTTGAAAAATATAATATTTCGATGGTCGCTCTTTATTATTGTTCCATTCAGTAAAATTGAGCGACGGTCGAGCAAACTCGACAGTAGCTTTCTTACTTGCTTTACCCAATAATTATTATAATTTTCATAATTTTATAACATTAAAATAAATTACACTAAAAATCCATGACCTCGTACAGTCAAAGCCTGACTATTGCCGTTCCCACTTGTTTTAATTAAAAGAAAAAATTTTACTTCTCTTTTTTTGTAAACTATGCCACAGGAGCACCCCATTGGTTTAACCTTACACTTCGGCCCATGACGAAAGGAGCACGCCGTGCGCATAACTACAAAGAGGACACAGTCCATTGGTGCACCCCGTGAACTCAACCGGCACACGTAGGCCATGTCGACTTATGCACCCTGCACATGGCTACTTAGTCGCAATCAATTCAGATTCATTTACAGAATACAAACTGGGGAAAAAAATTTGAAAAATAGGAAAATAGGATATAATATGAAAAATTCGGCACGGCTTAAGTTCTCTGGAATATAATAATAACAAAGTTTAGAAATATGCTGAATAACACTGACTGAATAACACTGACAATGGGTCTGTTCTTTTTACACATTTTTCCCCATTTTAATTAAATAGAAATTAACTTTGAGAGTGAACCGCCGAAAAGTCATAATAGAAAATTTGGAAAAAATAAGGAAAGAAACCAAATTTAACATCTGTGAAAAATGATTAAAAAAAATAACCACTGACTCAATTTAAGAACCAAATTAAATTTTGATAAACATAATTAGTTTAAATCAATTAACAAATAAATGCTAAATTCGAAAAATTGGTCTTAGAGGATTTAGCTGATGGTGGCTTTTCTCGTTACCAATATATCTCGCGTTTTCTTTCTTCCTTAAACTATCTTATACGATTTATTTTGTTCTCTTCCGGTTAATTTAATTAGCTTTCGTGTAGCCAGGTCGGCGAGCTAGTGTCGGAAATTAAAGTATGCCTCCGCCAGTGTAGATCGTCCATCCCGCTACAGATTAAATGAATAATAATAAATTAAGAAAAGTGGCGCTCAACGTTGTGTATAATACCCATTCATTGACTCATCAGAAATAAATTCAAAATTCTTTCTATCCTGATTTCTTTCAAAAACTTTTCAAAATTTTTTTATTTTTTCTTGTAATTGTTCGGAAAAAATAGGGAATTGAATAATTTAATTGCATAAATGGAAATTAGGACTTCCACTTCAAGAAGATGCCAGCGATGCGATGAATGCCATAGCGTTAATTACAATGGATCGCTGGCTTCTAAATAGACTGTCAGAGAAAATAACGAATATAAAGTAGTATCTCGATTCTTGCACGTAGTGAAAACCAGGCTCAGTGCACGTTTTGAGGCTGTCGTAGGAACCGAGTTATTATTTTCCATACAATTTTACGTACATATCTGCTTAGCATTCAAGTTTATTATGTTTAATATTTCAATTCAAAAAAATTAAGTACACATTTTACGTGGAACTGAAAAAATTTAGTATTTTTGTTTGTTTTGTGCAAACTTGCTTTTTCAGCACCCCACTGCTTCTGAGTCTCTGGAGCGTCATAATATCCTCTAAGGAAGCATTGCTTTGCTCCGCCCATTCTAAGCAAATATTAAATGCTGATATAGTCTCCTCCGGTGCAGCTTTCTTTGTACTGTGTACCGCGTCGTCAGTTTCTTCATCAGCATCGTCGGTTAGGTCATTATCGGTGTGCTCTTCATTTTGTGTTGTGGGGGCGTTGTAAATCTGCTCCTTTTTTAAATCTAAATCGGCAATTCCTGCGTTTAGTTTTTGCAAAAATGGGTTAACAGAAGCAGACTTATTCGACAGTTTTTCCCCACATATTTTGAGTCTCCGGATTCCATGTCTTTTTTTAAAGTTTACAACCCAACCATTGCTAGCTTGGAAGTCACTCGGATTTTCCTTGATTTTGGCATGCAATAATTTTGCTTGAGCATATCAGATGTGATTGGCAAGTTCTTCGCTCGTTGATTTGCAAACCATTTGAACAATGATCTTTCCATTTTTGGAAACTCCGTACGTTTAAGTGTCTTTCTTTTACCGGGGCCAGATTAGAATGTGCGACGAACTTTTTTATGGTGTATTCATTTTTCTTAACACGAGTTATTGTTGATCTATGCACGTGAAAACTTTTGGCTAAGGAGTTAATGGAAAATCCAGCACTTAATTTCTTTAGAATGTCAGCTTTGTCTTTAATTGTCAGCAACGTAAACTTTTTCTTTGCCATTATGAAACCGCACCGTGCAAAGGTCAGCTTAAAACTGATTCAAATTACATACTACAATTCATAAGCAGCATAAAACTACGGGAAATCCCCGAATTTTATTTAGTTTAAGAAAACGTAAACAAAAATAGCATGCAAGAGCAAGACAAAATGTCGCAAGTATCGAGTATACATATGTACATATAATTTTCAGATGTCGCAAGTACAGAGTACGTAATGGAAAAAATTGCTTTGTTGCAAAAATCGAGGTGTGCAAGTATCAAGCATGTGCAAGAATCGAGATACTACTGTAATTCAAAATTCATTTCAGTTCAGAGAATAGGTTCTTTTTCTGGTGTCGAAAATCAGAGTATACAAAACACTGGTTTCCCTTTTTTAAACAGAATCCAAGGCGTTGATTTGCTAAACCGTCCGGACAAAGTTGTTCACATTTTAAACGGTTTGAAATTAAAGTTCCCTGAGACAGGTTGATAACAGTTGATGACTTCATATACCGAGTGAAAGCACTGACCCTACAGATTTTAGAAGCCAACTTCACTCATTTGAGAATAAAGCCAACGAATTTTATTAGCGTTACCACAAGTCCGTTACCGAGGTTTTATGAGACCAATTATGTGCAGCTCTGATGTTGAAGAGCTGATTAGAAGTCGAAAGTAGAAAGCTAACAAAATCTTTGATTTTTTTTTTGACAGAATGTCGGTACTATCAGATTTTCTGAAATATAACTTGTGACCAGAGTTAAGGTATGAATTTCTAAATGTTGATATCATAACGCTATCGGGTTTAAGAGATATCTGTCGACGTGAATATGCGAAGGGTACATAATTTAGATGAGAAGTTTCCGAAACTTTAGAGGAGAGTAACAATGTCGAATCGATCACCGCTCAGAGTGTGGTCGAAATAAAAGCATTTCGTTATTTTGTTGAATCTGACATCAAGAATGGCACAGGATCAAGATCTTGGGTCTAAAAAACGAGTTTTTTGTTAAGGCTGTGAAGCCTCAAACACTTACAAGTCTAATTGTGGTAAATGTTTAAAAACTCTAGTTCACAACGCAATTAAGCAATATTGACCCATTAAATATTGATGTACCATTAGCTGCATCAACTTTTCGCCCCGAATTACCTAAAAATTCTGATGTAACTTTTCTTCATCAGAAAATTTCAACACTATCAGATATATCTTTTTACAAAACTGGGTCTAATTCTCTTTTAAACCGTTATAAATCTCCAAGAGCTATTAGAATAAAAAATTTCTATCAACACGCTAAAAAATGTTAGATTGCATTAAACCGCATTTGTTAAATTCTTCAGCGGATGTTAGTCCGCTCTAAGTGATTATGTGAAGTGAAGCTTGAATAGTTATCAGAGAGCCTTCATGACAAATGTAAATTAAATAATGTGCAAAAAAAAAAAAATCAAAGAAATCAAATTAGATCAAGTTACAGAATGAAAATTGAAAAAATAGGGTAAGGTTCACTGGAATAAAATAACAGCAAAGTTCAGAAATATGCAATATAACATTAAACTTTTTAGCAAAATAGAAAATATCGCTTTTACAACAGGATCCGCCCGGCGATTGATCTTTCTACCCTAAATACTCTAAAAACGATGAGTCAGTTTTTATATCCGACTACCCAAAACGTTACTTTGTGCTGACCGAAAATGTATGTAACAGGCAGAATGAAGCATCTCCGACCCCCCCCCCATAAAGTATATATATCCGTATGAACACCTAGATCTCAGAGACTATAAGAGATAGAGCAACCAAATTGTCGGGATAAAGTGTTTTATTATTGCACGGAGGTCAAGTTTGTTTTTGATTTTGGCCACGACTACGTAAACGAAAAAAAAATAATTTCAAGCGTTGTTTTAAACCTAGAACGTTCAATTTTGGTACGCACAATACTAATCACCATTTTAATGAATCTCTACAATCGTACAAAAAACACAGATGTTATTAAGAAATTACTTTTATAAGGCGTTACCACGTGCAGCTGCACCTAGTTAGTTGCTATGACACTCCGTGACATAATAATGGTTTTCAATAAACCAACAAAAGTGCCGCCAAGCTAATAATTTCGAACAAAGAAAATTTTGATATATTTTTTTTGGTATTTTTATAGCCGCCTACCCAAAGGGTAGAAGGGTATTATGGCTTTGTGCCGACCGAAAATGTATGTAACAGGCAGAAGGAAACATCTCCGACCCCATAAAGTATATATATATTCTTGATCAGCGTCAACAGCCGTGACGATATAGCCATGTCCGTATGAACACCTAGATCTCAGAGACTATAAGAGATAGAGCAACAACATTTTCGGGATAGTGTGTCTTACTATTGCACGCAGATCAAGTTTGTTTTTGATTTTGGCCACGACCCCTTCCGCCCATACAAATTGAAAAAAACTGAATTGCAAGCGTCGTTTTAAACCTAGAACGTTCAATTTGGTACACACAATACTAATTACCATCTTAATGATCTCTGCGAATTTGGTTATAATCTGATAAAAAACACAGAATTTATTAAGATATTACTTTTATAAGGCGTTTAACTCGTGCAGCTGTACCTAGCTAGTTGCTATGACACTCCGCGACATAATAATGGTGTTCAATAAACCAAATAGATTGTCGCCAACCTAATAATTTAGAACAAAGAAAATTTTGATATATTATTTTGGTATTTTTAGTATATTTTTTTTAGTATTTTTCAGTATATTTTTGAAAAATATAATATTTTGATGGTAAAATTGGGTGGTGGGTATTTCACAGTCGAGCAAACTCGACAGTAGCTTTCTTAATTGTTCTTTTTTATTTTATTACTATTTACATATTAGATTTCCCAATTTTTATCAAATAGAAATTAGCTTTGAAAGTGAGCCGCAGAAAAGTCAAATTAATGCTAGAAACTAAAAAAAATTGAAAATAAGGAAATAATATTTAACATCTGTGAATAATGAATGAATGACTTTAAGAAGCAATACGATTGTATTACTTTTTAATACTAGAATACTTAAGCGAATAGTCAGTAACCGATTTCTATTCAATTCCTAATTCAAAACTAAACTTTGATAAGCATATTTTGTCTGCTTCCATGTTGTCATTATTGTCTTTCGATTTATAAAGTGTTGTAGTCCTAACTAATATCCTACTATTACATTGCTAAAAAGCTATAGTCGATTATGCCCGAATGGTAGATAACCGCAACCCATTTTTACCATACAACAAAAATTAAAATTGCCAATCGAAATATGCCAATTTTCGTCTAGATTCTAACAATTATTTTAAAAATTATACCAATACCTATGTATGTAAATCGAAAATATCACTGAGTAACATAACAACTGAAGCCGTTTTTGAATAAATGATTCAGGTAGTTATTATTATGATGAAATCCAATTGAAATTGCGCTTTCAATTCATTTTAACGATTTTCGGCGGCAGAAAATGGTGTGTCCAAATTTTAAAACAAAATTAATATGTGTGTCAATTCAGTACATATTGCCATCAAATTTGGTAACACTAGATCCAGTCTCTGAATTCCAGATTTTTTACAGACGAGTCAAGAATATATACAAAAGGAGGTCGGAGGTACTTTCTTCTGCCCGTTATATATATTTACGGTTGATACAAGGTTAGTATACCATAATAAATCTAACAGAGATTTTGTTTATTTAATTTATAAAATCTTACATTTTTATACAATATGGAACTTTAGTAAACTTTAGAATTAAATATACAAAAAACTAGAAGTCCCCAGAAAATATTTATGTCACATAAATTCATAACAAATCGAGTAAATTCAATAAAAAATTATAAAAATCGAGATACCGTTTAACAATTAACGCTTAAAACTGATGAAATAATACATTTTTGCGGTTGCGTACTTTTTATTTTAATTAAAATGTTTGTGGGTCAAGGAGTTGTTGTCTTGGATATAAAAAATGATATGGGATTTTAAGCAAACTGCAAAATTAACTGTAATTAAATTTGGTAGTATTCCACGAAGTGTCATTATCAGATTTGAGGACAAATTAAAAATAAAAAGTGCATTGAGATAAACAAACTTTATTAAAATTTGTTTAAAATTTTTCCAAAATGCATTAAAAACGGTATTAATAAAATACTAGTTCCACGACCGGAGCGAAGTTCCGATATTCGACACCAAAAATCCTGAGCTACCTTGACGCACATGCAGGGAATATCCTAGACATTCATTTTACATTAAGAGAAGATGGTAGCCTTCGATTTGCTCATAAGACGGAGCGAACGCTACAAAGCAACATAACAAAAGTCACCCTTTGCTTGCATTTGGTAGATTCATATGGTGACATGGTATTCAAAATTAAATTTATGCAAGGACTTTACAATATAAAATAATAATAAATATTTAAAGTCTACTTTCGATTAAAATTTCAACATTGCAGCTTAATAGATATTATGTGATATTTATTATATTTGAAATTGAGAGTGAAACTTTGTGAATGCAACGAAAAAATTAGGCGCTCCCATGGCCAAAGGTCCACAGAAATTGTGCATTTATTTAAAATTCTTAATTATTACAAGGTCACGTATACTATGGTTCATGTAATATTGCAGATGAAATGAAAATCAGTTAAATATCTATCAATTTGTTGTGAATTAGAAAGACGTATCTCCACTTTTAATGAGAATAGTGAAATATGTGTAACTGAACGATATATATACGTACATAAATATCTCCTACTAATACAGTGGTCGGTATCAATTCAGAAACATTTTAAGATTCAGTTTGTGTTGGCAGGAAACATTAATAACTAATATTTCAGATTATATTTTTCTCATATTGTAGCTTAAGTCTTTTTGAACATTTAATGTTGCAGAAATTAAAATGCAATGTGTATTTCGTGCAAAAAACAAAAAATTGGGTGGAGTTTCTCGATTTCATAGAAAATTAATTCATCGTTTTTATTTTATTGTAAAATTTGAGTTATGACAGTCTTCAATTAGATGTTTGTCGAAAGAAATAACATATTAAACGGAAAATTTACGGAGGGACGGACGAACAATCGGGCGCATCTAACTAATTGGATTCAATTTAATTCAATGTTAATATAAATGAAAATATATAATAAATTGTAATTGTAGCTTCTCAGCCAGAAGCATTTGTCAATTAAGAGAAAGTTAAGTTGAAAAAAAATTGCCATGTCATGGGAGAGCATTGCATCAAAAGATTTACTCAGGTAAGTCTACTGTTAAATCAAAAATTATTCAAAAAAACTTTATTATTTATTATTATTTTAATTAGCATTCCCCGAAGTCATAATTTATCTGCTACCCATTTACTGGCGTCACCAGATGGATCTCGATACTTACTGGAACATTCAAACGGTGTGTTAGATATAATTACATCCATATGTATACTATTACAGATATTATAACTATTGATCAATAAGAAAGAATCACGGCGTTCAAACATTAGTATCAGATAGAACTAAATTTACATTCTTCATTTTTTTATCATATGCCTTTTTTAAATTTTAAAATTATGCAATGGTTTGAAGTCTAGAAAAGACAGTATGGCTGATAATTAAAAAAGTGTGTTTGTAATTAAATTATAATGATTTTCTGTTTTTGAAGAAGATAAAAAAGGAAAACAAAAAAAGGCAGAGGGATGCATCTCCGACCCCCTAAAGTATATATATTCTTTACCAGCGTCTTCAGCATCCGTCTGTCAAGACTAGACTGGGCTATTATTTTAAAAATATGATTTTGGTCACGCTACCTTCCTTCCACGAAAATCAAGTAAAAAAGCTATTGTATTGTAATATATATAATATTATTCAAAAATATACTAAAAATATAGCGAAATTAGCTTTGTTGAAAATTATTAACTTGGGAGCCCTTATAGGTATAATGAACACCATTATTATGTCACTTAGTGACAAAGCAACGGAAAAGGTGCAGCTGAACCTGGTTTGGCCTTATGAAAGTAATTTTTTAATAACTTCTATGTTTTTTGTCCGATTGTAACCAAATTTTTAGAGATCATTGAGATGGTGATTAGTATTGTGCATACCGAAATATAACGGCTTAAACGGCAATTCGGTTTTGTTCGATTTACGGGGGCGGGAGGGGGTGTGGCCAAAATAAAAAAAAAACCTGATCTGCGTGCAACTAAGATAAACTATCCTGAAAAATTGGTTGCTCTAGCTCTTATAGTCTCTGAGATCTAAGTGTTCATACGGACGGACGGACCGACCGACATGGCTATCTCGCCTCGGCTGTTAACGCTGACCAAAAATATATATACTTTATGGGGTCTGAGATGTTTCTTTCTGCCTGTTACATACATTTTCATACCCGGATTCGTATTATCGTATAAAGTACATATACTCTTGTTCAGAGTTAACAGTCATGACAATATATTTATATGATGAGTAGCATAGATTTAATCAGGGAGGTGGTATGAATTTGGACGAACAATTAGCTCTCGAGGAGCAGCTCCTCTATTGAGAAGCGATCACATTTGATGTGATATTTTTGAAATCAGAACCAAGTTCTGAAGAAAGAGCAAATATCAACGATCGATTTTGAAATGTGGCCGTAAGATTTTGCCATTATCAAGGCAGAAGATCCTTGGAGGACATCGTCGATAAGTAGTCTATACGTAGAGCTTACCCATTATATGCATTAAAAATGTAGGATCCACCTATATCGTCTCGTATGGAGTCTTTTAAATATGTTAATATCTTGTCAGCTGTTTCAGTGATTTTACTCGGCGAAGTCTCCGTTGTTCTCAAATCCCTGCAAGTTTTCAAAATATTCTTTAGATACCTGAATAGGGGTGCATGCCAGTACTTATGAATGGCTTTGCTACAATCTCTCTTGGACCTTACTATGGTCTCGATCCACCAGAACACCGACACTATATGCTGCAGTGTAGTGGTTTCTGATCTTCTAGTTGTCTGAGTCAATGATTGAGCCAATCAATACTCTTCATTAAGTTGGGTGAAGGTTTCTATGATTTTTCAATGACAACGGGTATCTGGCCTCTATAATCTTAAAGGGTGTCCAGTCTGGCCTCGAACTCCTGCGCCGTTAAACGTTTAGGAGGTCCAAGGGACCCCACGTCCAGATTAATGCTCGGACAGATTTGTTGGTGAGTTTGTGAGTTCGTCGAGGACAATAGTGTGTATTACTGCTTTTTGGCGATAGCACTCTTTGTATCCACCCAGGTTAGATAACATACCTGAACGATAGGACCTCAATAGTACTGATAAGTAGAGCCCCTGGGTGGTGCTCTCGAAATAACCATGTCCGTCTTTTTGTCTGTCCGTATGAACACCTGAATCCCAGAGACTATAACAGCTAGAGCTACGAGTACCAATTCAAACAGAATATTCCATTATGTAGGGCATAAATACATCTGACAATGTGATAATAGTAAAGAGCTGCATAACGCGTTTAGCTGGACAACCCGAGAAGCAGGAAGCAACTATCTTGCCGTCCTCTAATCCATTGGACTGCGCCAACAGATGGTACATTTTTTGAAAATTGATTGCAACTGATTAATTTATTGAAAATTACATAGATTCATAAGTATGAGTTTAAGTTAGTTTTATTGAACTAAGAAGAGATATCGAATATTAAAATAAAAAAAAAATGTCTTACTGACTGGTCTGTTAATGCTGATCAAATATATATTTATTATGGAGTTGCAGATGTATTCTTGTCCCTATTACGTACACTTAGACAAGCAACAAAAAGAAATATGTCAGATTTGAAGTTAATAGCTTGGTTTCACTTTATTAGGTTTGCTAAATAAGCAAACTCAACTTTAGCCGTCGTACTTGTAGGTATTTATATCTTCTACTGAACGAGCTTTATGGGATCCGGTAGCGTTTCCTTTAGACTTATAGTAATTTTGCCATCTGATAAAAAATAAACTTTGTTAAAATCTGTCAATATTCTTTATTCTATAGACTTATGTCAATTTGATGAGAACTACTCCAGACTTGCCGGATATGGGTCCAGTCCTGAAGATGGAGGATCTCGTTCATTATGGGTACGCAATGGATTTACGCGTGGACAGGCTAATACTTTCATCAATTGCTTTTGGGCATGTCAAAGAAGTTTACGTCAATATATAGCAAAACGAAAGGTAAATAAGTATCCATTAAAAATTTGAAAATATGTTGAACTGAAATAATTAGGAATATTTCAAATTCTATTGTGTTTCTGCAGAATAATTTTTTAGGACGTGAGTTCACCTAAAAGTTTGGACGTGGTATATGTGATATGGTTTTTACTATATTTTTGAGTATTTTTTCGGGAAATAGTATATTTTGTACTCCTTAATTTTTTTGCATTTAGTAGCAGTCGATTATAGCTTGTTTAAAATCATTTAAAATATATTGACCGTTTTCCTTGTGTTGATATAACATTTCCATAAAAAATAGTGTCAGCTGCCAAACTTTATCTTATAACAGTTATCCGCGTGGATATAACCTTGGTAACAGTGCGTCTGTCTGAATGAAACCCTATGTCAGCGGCTATAAGAGCTACACCATCAATTTTGGGACAATATCTTATTTTCCCACGTAGATGAAGTTTTTTTCAGTATTTGGCAAAACGCTCTCTTCCGCCCTCGTATGGTGTTTAATAATCATCGAACAAATGAAATTAAATTATTTAGGAAATACTATATAGTTATTTTGTTGGGTATTTGGATAGCGAGGCAAGGGCACAGGTTATCTCTTAGTCGAATTCTTTTGACATCAGCGTTCTTACTTGTTTTTTTTCAGATTGAGCGAGGTCTACGGCTTTATGAGCAGCATAATCAAACAGCAGCTGTTAGAACCTGGCGAAGTGCTTTGAAGGGTACTTGTCGACGTGAGGATTGTTTTCAGCTATTAGGTTATCTGTATCAGGCTCACATGGACTGGGGAAAGTATCGGGAAGCAATTGACTTTGGCCATCAACAACTAGGTATATCTGAGGAACTTGACTCGTCAAACATGCGCGCCGAAACCTACTTAAATCTAAGCCGGGCACATGCGAGTTTGGGTGGTCTAGAGCGAGCCTTATCTTATGCTCGACATTCGCTTTACAATGAATCTGGAACAAAGTGCCGTAGTGGTCTGGTCCATTTGACAGTAGCACGAGTCTATCTAGAAATGGGAGGTTTTTCTAGGGCTTTGGAGGGTTTGCAAGGTGCGCACAAGATAGCCACTGCCATTGGTGATCCCTCACTAGAGCTGCAAGTTTATGTAGCGCTTTCGGAACTCTTTGGTCGCCTCCAGGATAATGATAAAAGTGCAACATATGCTTCTAAAGCCTACGACTTGTCTCGATCACTGCAGCTCGGAGATCTCAATTCCTGTCACCATCGAGCAGCTCTATTGCGAATGGCAGCATCATTGCGTAAACAAGGTGATCTCGGAGATGCGCACGATTATTGCATGGTATAATATATGTGAAACTCTTTATATTTAATTATTATATTTAATTATTTCCCTTTATATAAAGGAAGCAACAAGGCTCTCTTTGATTTCCGGAGATCAGGCTACATACATGAGGAGTATTCGGGTCATGGGCGATATCTACCGTAAAAAGATGGATATTGATGTATGTATAACTTATTGTATTTGTACTGCTCTTTGACGGTTAACTTTATAAGCGAAGAGTACGATTTCTAATTATATGTCTAATTATCAATTAGCGAGCATTCCGACAGTATGAACAGGCGATGGGGACGTCGGCAACTTTAGGCGATCGTATGGCTCAGATGGAAGCGATGGATGGCGCAGCCAGGTGTCTAGAGACTTTACGTCTTCAAAGTAAGATCTGTAATTGCCGGCCTCTGGAGTTCAACACTCGATTATTGGAGGTAGCCAGCTCGATTGGCGCTAAGGTTGTACACTCCAAGTGATTAATTCGAACTATAATGAATTTATATTAAAATTTTCATGTCCAATAGCTTTTGGTTCGAAAAATTCGAAGTCGATTAGCTATGATATATCGAGCATTGGGCGATGAAGATCAATGTAATACACACCTCCGACTTGCTGATCAGACTGATGCAGCACTAGGCCTAAAATGTGGTGCCTGTGGAGAGTTGTTTGGTCTCCAGCCTGCCAATCTCGAAGCACTGCCATGTGCACATATTCTACATGCCAGGTAAATAAGAACATCGATCAAAGCAAAAAATCAACCTGTACTTAACCCGAAACAATGTGCAAAATTAATTCATTTCACATTTAATTGAATGCGGCAAAGATAAGTGTGACTTCATCACTTTCATCACATTCCTAAATATTTTTATTTTGCGAAAATAGCATATAGATGCTCCGGTAGAAGTTCCTTTGAACACACAAACTTGTGTTCTATGAAAATGTGTAGTGGATATCTTAGAGTCGTGACTATTCGATTTAAGCTTTCTCACTTGTATTACGTTCTAACCTACATATATATTGAAAAATTTATGCCCAGATATATTTAAAACTTGACTGTAGTAGTTTTTACTTGTTTTAGATGTGCACATGAAATCTGGCGACGCCGGGACAAAAATTCTTCGATGCGCTCGTGCCCTGCGTGTCATAAGTTGCTCAACTCCCGTCTTCATCTATGTGAAAGTGGAAACGTTCCTGAAAATGAAAACTTTGATAAGAATCACGTAACGCTTAATGCAAATAGTTTCACATTGGATGGATTTATTACATTGAATTCAGAATCTGCCCTCCCACTATCAGCACAATCAACGACAGATACGTCGGTGTTTTGCAATGGCCTTAAAAACAAATCAATGCCGAGTATCGAGAGCTCCGCATTTCTATTAACATCGAGTGCCTCACCGAAAGCTGTTTACCGAAGTAACCTATCCTTGGCGTCTCTCAGTATGCGTGCGTCGAGCCTAACTATCGATAGTGGACGAAATGCCACATCCTCAGTCTGAGGTGTAGCTAAAGATTAAAATGTACTTATTCGTTTCTAAAGCGCTAAAGTTTCAGCATTGTAAGTAATGTATTCCCATAGTTAGATTTCGATTTCCAATTTTAATTATTTTTAATTCATAACAAAATCCTATTATTCTGCATATCTACAGTGATAAACAACTATTTACATTTTATTATTTGACTGTAAATTGTTATATATACATTTAATTTAAAGTGTATCTGTATATTGTTATTTATATAGTGTATGTATACTATAATATAATATATTGTATTTATATTTTCAAATAGGCCTTGAAACTTAATTCTTAATCGAATGTTTTGGTTTCGCACGCGAAATTCTCCTATTCGGGAATGTCTGTTGCCAATTTGCTATTCGCCTCAAAAAAAAAGACAGATGTTATTGTTTGTAAACAAATCGAAATTGTGAGAAACTGTTATGATACAAAGTTAACTTGTCAGAAATTTTAAATTACCATTTAAAATATGGAAAGCAAGAAGTGAACGATGGCAAACATAATGCACATTTTTGTAAATTGTCTGAGATTGTTAGCATTTGATGATGACCCCTTTGACGACTTTCAGGGCAAGCTTTATGACGTTGCTATGGTGGTTTCAATGAGAAGGAGTATTCGCATTTGTAGATCTGGTTAGGAAATTTGTAACAATTACAATCAAATATTTATTGAGAAGCTGTAAGAAATATATATTATTTGAACCAGTAACTATATTCACTTCAAAGAAAAATTGTGTGCAGTGTTGATGGATAGATTAAAAGGCACGGAAATACTTGTATACGGAAGGCGTTTTCTTTGGACAAGTATATCTAACGCCCTTATGGCCGTAAGCTAATATTCTTTATTTAAAAAAAAAACAAATAGTCAAAAAATTTAATTGATATGTTAAGTTGGCATCAAATTTTCAAATTTTTGTTTTCCAAAATAATTGCAGACTTCAAGACTTTTTCATTCAACATCTTTGTCATCTCACATAATGTTATTGATAAGAAAATTATATTCACAAGTGGTTTATTGTTTTTTGCATGTTATACTTATATATTTGTATACCCACTCCAGCTATGATAGAACGTAGTCTTTATGGTATGCTTCTACCTTTTTTCGGATGACTCTTCCCCGTGAATCACTTAGATTCATAGTTAAATATGATGGTGTTCCATTGCATTTGAATCCAAGATATTCTCTCCAAAACCAATATTAACGCTTCTTCTTTTGACGAAGTGTAAGCAATGACGTTAGTTTACGCTAAAAAATAAGTTAATTATAAGCTTTAAGTTAACGAGAAAACTTATCAGAAGACATACCTTATCTCAGCGATGGGCACGGTGACCTTCAGAGCAAAATAAAATACTTCTAAAATACGCAATAAAATTTTACCCTTACGGTCCGAGGCTCGTGAGTCGCGATCAAAGCAATGGTAGGGGTAGTCATTAGAACGAAATTCGCGACAAGATTAAGTTAGATGCAGCTGCTTGTCAATTTCACTAAACGACTTTCTAGATTTGTAATAATCTATGATAAATTTTCTAATTTGTTCACTAATAAGCCTACCACGCGCCATGGTTGCAGTTACATTTGTTCCCATATTCTCACGATACGAATAAATAGTGATCAAATATATTTTTTTCCGTTATGTGATGAAAATTAATGTTCTTGAAACTTTAAAAAATTTTTTCCTTACATCAAAGATAAGAAAATTTTCTTTCAGAAAAAAGTATATTTGCATTTGTTATCTGCATTAAAATGCAAAGTATTGGATATGTGTTGCGATCTACATAAAATATGAACTAATTGAGAGGGTTGTCACAATTGCGGTTAAGCTTCTATATATAAAAAAAAAATAATTCTTTTAAAACAAAGTGACCATAGTACCTAAATCCAAAAAACAGGGGTCCGGTAAATAGATTATTTCATATATGTACGTATAATATGTAGTATTACAGAAAAAAGGAATACAGCAATTGTTAAATACCGTTAAAATATAAAGTATATAATATCAAAATGTATGTAGAAAACTATATATTTTAATTTTGGAAGATAACAATATGCGTTAATGTTGATGTCACTAACTAAAAAGGTGCACCTGAATTTGTGTAAATCTAATCTTCAATAAAGTTAAGAAAAATCACATATGTAATTTATTATATTTATGAATGTTATTTGCACAAAAGTACTAAAGCACATACAATTATTAAGTATTGTTAACTAAAAGACAAAGTCAATCATTGATTAAATCGATTAAATATCCGTTGTTAATAAATAAAAAAAAAATGTCTTCAATCGAACTGTTATCGATTTTTGCACTTTAATATTTTTCGCATTAAAGGAAAAACTCTTAAGCCGTAAACCATTGAAAATTTAATAGATTCACCGTCGACGTTGTACAAATATGGTGATCAAAATAAAGCCCATAAAAAAATCTTAGTCTGAGCCGTTAATTTAATTATTTTAAGCTGCTGATATACTATATTATTGACGTTGATGCTTTAATGATGAAATGGACCAGAGACGCAAAACTCGGGCTTGTTATCTCGCGGTCCCAGGCCGACCGGCCGACCAGCCAACCAATAATACGAATGCAAACAAGCAGGAAAGCTACCGTCGAGTATGTTCTACTGTGATATACCCGCCACCCATTTTTAGTGAGTGGAACAAAAATTAAGAGCGACCATCGAAATATTACATTTATAAAATATACTAAAAATATATACGGTACATTTTTTAGTATATTTAATATACCGAATAGACGGACATTGCTATATCGTCTCGGCTGTTGACGACTACGAATATATATACGTTGTGGGGTCGGAGATGCTTCAATCTGCTTGTACATACATACATACATTTTCGGTTGGCACAAAGTTATGCTATTCTTCTACCTTATGGGTAGGCGAGTATAAAAATGAAACGAAATATTGATTACTTGCCATTTAATGATGAGCAGCTTGGACAATTTGGCATAAAATCATCAAAATTTTGGAAAAGAGTCGAGCATATTGAAGGTGAACGGCATAAAAGAGGGCCACAGCAAACGAGACAATGCTGACACTTATTCGCGTAGCAGAGTAGCACACATGCGAGGTCACATAGAGGTAAGCAAACGGTGAGCTGAACAGAGGCGGCGATGGTGTGTAGACCGGGGGCCCCCTGTTAGTCGACTAGAGTCGTATTAGTTTTTATAACAAATATTTTGAAGAAAATTGGAACATTCCTCTTCTATTTTAATTATAAGAAATCCGGGAGCCCAGGTTTTAACCGCTCCTTTTCTTTTATGGAGTTATTTGTGCAAAATAAAGTTGGTTAACTATTGAAGGGTGCTCAAAACAGAGAGCGTTCCGTCGGAAGAACATCGAATGAAAAAGAAGTGTACCGAGGAGCACGCGAGTTTGATCGCGAGTTAATAGTGGGTGGCGAACACAGTCCGAAGATTGCAAGGGGAGAGAGTGCTGAGCACCATCCGAAGTCCAAAGCGCAAACGAAGTATCCCTAGCAACACCCGAGTCGTATCATTAGGGGGTAAAAGAAGTGTGTCAAGCGCCTCGAGTCATTTCACGAATAAATAGATCACCATCCGAAGTGCATCCCCCAAGTCAGATCGCAAGTTAATTGCGGATGCCGAACACCATCAAAAGCGTGTCAATGGTGATCGAAGTGTGTCGTGTGCTATCCGAGACTTTTCACGAATAAATAGTGAGTGTCGAGCACCGTCCAAAGTACACCAAGGGCAAACGAAATGTCTCGAGCGCCAATCGAGTCGGATCGCAAATTAATACGAGTGCAGAGCACCGTCCGAGTCATTTCGAGAGAGTAACGAGCACCATGAAAGGACAAAAGGGTAAACGAAATGTGCCGAGTATCAGTCAAGTCAGATCGAAAGTTAAAAACGGGTGCGGAGAAACATACTAAACATACTTGACGCTCAGTCAAGGTGATCGAATAAATAGTGTGTGCCGAACATTACTCAAAGAATATTAAGGGCAAAAGAAATGTGCTGAGCACTGCCTAAGCCGTAGTGTGGACAAGTAACACAGTCCGTTGTGAATCGGGCGTACCAAATTGTTGTGGGCACCGGCCGAACAATATTCTGCGTAATCTGACGTGAGTCCATCAAGACGAATAACGTATGCCGACCGTGATCTGAAGCGTGTCGTCAACGAATGGAGTGTGCTGAATATCGCCACTGAGTACCGAACATTGGTTGAAAGCAGTCGCTATCAGCGCTGCGAAATCAGCGAACGAAATAGAATTATAAAATGATAATGACTTGCATACATCGTCCTGGTTAAAACCTATTGTCGTCAACGAGGTAGGTAATACTTTCTGTTAGTTTAAGGCAAGCCACAAAAGTGGACTTTTGTGAAAGGGCCAAGGGGCGAAAGGACAACTTCCAGAACAATGGCGTCGCTGGATGCCGGCAATGGCAATAGGTTGATTTTAGGAAGATTTTTTAAAATTGTAGCGATAAAGTGTGTGTCGGCAGAACTGACGTTGATTTCAATAACATTTTGCTGGTTTGGATAACATCAAGAAGGCATGTAGCCAAAACTATTAAACAAGAACGAGAGCAGATTAAACACGCTGGAAACGGGGGTGGGTTTTGGGCAAAAATATCTGGAATTGTAGAATTGCGCAGAATTGGACGGCGGAAAATTTTGTCAACGAGTGGCTCGCCATAGTGTGGGCGATCCGATTCCCAGATTGTGCACAGGAGAGTGGAGAACTTCCTGGCCAATTGGCCAAAGAGCAGGAGACGATTTTTATATACCGTGGAAGCTATGCGTATCACAAAGTTAATGCGGGAGGACGTTATAAAACTGCCATCATGCACCCACGGCAGGTCATATGAGCGTAAGAAAAATAGTGAGAAAAATAGCGTTTGTCGCAGGGTTATCACTTGCCGGGGTTGAATCGGGACACGACTAGGTATATCAGAACCTGTGAAACGTGGCAAAGCAGTTAAATGTCTGTGCTGCAAATGGGTGGAATTGATTACCTTTAATCAAGTTAAAGAGAAACTCTGAAACTAGCAGTTAAGAAGCATATTCTCAGCCGACATGTCAAGGATGTTGTTCATTGAACGTTAACCTAGAGCAAACGTCGCTCTTCTGTTGCTAGGAAAGTGCAACGCAAAGAACGACCCGGATGGTCAAGACCATGATCGCTAAATACTTAGATGGACATCAAAACTCGAGGAACGGATAATCCCCAAATTACCGTTTGCCGCTAACTCCAGTGTGACAGACTCGACAGGTTGTGCCCTGGCGTATTTGGTGTAAGGTTGCCAGCATCACGAAGAAAAGACGGGTCAAGGGAACGCCTTTCAGTCCCAGACCCAGAAAAGGACAAATTGGCTAGATAAAGGACAAATCGGCTACACAAAGTGATTGGTGGTTGTTGGTATGGTTGAAGCATGATCAATTATCAAATAAGGCAAAGGTTTTCTGAGCATAATTGGCTCTAAAGATTAATGGAACATATGAAGTTTGTGCCGCCAAACGATGTTCGAATGAAAAAGGAATGATAACGAAAGACAAGGATCTCCAACACCGCACAATTGAAATAGCACAGAAGGAAGAAGATACAGACCACAAGCATCTATGGTAAGGCTTTCTGAATTCTCTCCTTTATGTAGATAGTTAATACCGGAATATTTATTGTATTTTGTAGATCGGTAGATTAGAAGTTTTTATTCTTCGCGATAAAGGCTATCGATATACCAAATTTCATAACGATTGGCCCATAAATATTATTATTATTAATGATGAGGAAGTTTCCCAACAGAGGCACTGCGACCATGGTGGTCTTTTGTGCCTATAAGGCTCTCCCTAGCTAGACAAAAGCTGCTCTGCTTCCCTAATGACGGAGAGCAGATCTTTCGTCGAGGAACGCACAATATGCTCGGGATCTGCGGTATCCACGTGCAGATGTTTCCTCCTAGTCCATACCAAGGCTGGACAGTCGCACAGAATGTGTCTGGTTGTCTCATCGTCTTCTTTGCAGAGTCACTCAGCAACGGAAGACAGACGCGTTTTGGTGAGGTGATAGTTCACCGTATGATGGCCACTAAGATAGCCAACGAGGAGGTGAAGATCCCTCCTGCAAAGTAAGCTATTTTTTTGGTTGACCACGGGATTGATAAGCTCCTTGGCTTGTCGCATCCCTGGGTGGACCGACCAGTAGCGATCAGTCAACCTAACAGCCCAGGTTTTCACAATTGCTGAGATGGTTAACCAACCCACGCCACAGAAGGGCTCAGGGTCGGATAAAGTGGCTGACGAACCGGCCCTCGCGAGTTCGTCCGCCAGCTCATTGCCCTGGATACCAGAGTGTCCAGGTACCCATAGAAGAGTGACGTTGTTAATAAGAGACAGACTCTGGAGACAGTTCCAGTAATCAGCCTCCAGTCGAGAGCTTACTCTTTTAGAGGAGAGGGCGAATATGGCCGCTTGACTAACAGAGAAGATGTAGATGTTCACTCCTCTAATCCCTTTCTCAAGGAGCAGATGGCAGCAGAACTCGATGGCATGAACCTCAGATTGGAAGACTGTGGGCCATTTGCCCATATCAATTGAGATTTTGGAATTGGATCCCTAGATCCCAGTTCCAACCGCCTGATCAGTCTTTGACCCGTCTGTATTCCAGTGGATACCGTAGGGGTCGCTGATGGTGTTGCCAGTGTCCCAGTCCTTCCGGCCCGGGATGAGGGATCTGAATTTAGCACCAAAGAAAAGTTCCTTAGTCATAGTATCTGATCTAGTGCATATATCTATGCCAGGAATGTCTTTCATCAGGCTAGCATGTCCTGATTCGGTAGATAGAAGCCCTGATTGGAGCTTGATTCTAAGAAGGCTCATAGCAGCAACTTATTTAATTTGGATATGCAGCTGAGTCAGATTCAGTATCGATTCCATTGCTGCGGTGGGACAGGTACGAAGTGCACCTGTCAGTGAGAGGCACAGCAGCCTATGCAATTTTTTGCATTTGCTGATGGCAGTGACCTGCGTAACCTTTGGCCACCACACAAAAGCAGCGTAGGTGACGATGGGTCTGACCATCATGGCAAAAAGCCACTGTATGGTGCAGGATTTAAGACCCCAGAGTCTACCAAAGAATCTCATGCAGGCCCACATGGCATGGGTCGCCTTTGTGAGGGTATTGCTGAGGTGGGAGTTCCAATTTGGTTTTTTATCGAGGGTTACCCCTAGATATTTGACTTCGTTAGATAGCCCCACATGGGAGCCGCTGATATAAAGTTGACCAATGTCAACGGAATAGCGCCTAGTGGATGGATGCTAAGACCAACATCTGCGCACCATCTACTTACCGTATTCAGAGCTGATTGCATCAACTCTGTCAGGTTGCTGGTTTAGTTACCGGTCACTATTATAGCCAGGTCGTCAGCATAGCCGATAGCTTCAACGCCTTGTTCGGAGAGTAAAACTAGTAGTTCGTCAACTACTAGGGACCAGAGTAGGGGGAATAGAACCCCTCCCTGGGGACAGCCTTTGACTGCATTAATGCATGCAGTCGTGAAAGTGATTATCCGGTGCTTGAGCATAGCTTCAATCTACAGAATCAAGGGACGGGCAGTTCCTCTACGCTCTAGAGCAGTAGAAATTGACCCGAAGCCGGTATTATCAAAAGCACCTTCTATGTCCGGAAAAGAGCATAAAGCAATGTTCTTGGATACGAAGGCTGTTTCAATTTTCTCCACTAACCTGTGGAGAGCAAACTCCGTCGATCTGCCGGCTATGGACGCAAACTGCGTGGGATGCAGAGGGCACCGTCTGCAGAGAGCACCGAATGTGCATATCTATCAGCCTTTCCGCCGTCTTAAGCAGAAAGGAAGTAAGACTGATCGGCCGATAGGACTTAGTCCGGTCAAGCGGACGATTCCCTTGCTTGGGGATGAATACCGCATTTACTTTCCTCCAAGAGATTAAGAATAAGAATAAGAGCCATGCTGTTTTGAATGAGGGCTGGGAAGATTTTGTCACCCCCTGGGGCTTTGAAAGGAGCGAAAGACCATTTGACCTTTTCGGGGTCGAAGATGGATCCAGATAGGCTGAATCCGTGTGAATCCGATGACAAAGTGGCGTCATCGCGACTGGAGAGATCTGGATTCGCCACAGAACCTTGAGTGAAGGCGCCATCAGCTCTTTTAAGAAGCCATATTCCATTAGACGACCGTTTAGTCAATACTTTATGGAGTCTCGCTGCCTCTGGCAACGATTCTATACTACCACAGTAGCTGCGCCATATATCGCGTTTAGCTCGTCTAATGCTTTTGTTGTAGTTGGTGAGAGCATCCCTATAGACGTCCCAACTAGCAAGGTTAGATTTAGAATTATTAAATAGGCTTCTTACCCTTCTTTTAAGTACAGCCAGTTCCTCATTCCACCACGGAATTTTTAGATTGACCCTTAGGGACTTCTGAACTGAGCTGTCCTCGAAGGATGAGATAAGCACATCTTGGAGCAGATTGGCAGCGAGTTCTATCTCACTGATAGAATTAGGATTGCTGACCAATAAGTCTGCTTTGAAAGCTACAGAGGCTTTGAAAAGCTCCCAATTTGTCTTTTTGGGACAGAAGGAGTTTTGACGAATTTCGACTTGGCCAGGAAGGTCAAACCTGATGAGCTGATGGTCTTTGTCTCTAACCCGCCAGTTAACAAGCAAACTCGCTATCGAGTTGCTGATTAGGGTGAGATCTAAAACCTCTTCCCTAATCGCATTAGTAAAAGTGGGTTTGCACCCTATGTTAGCTACATTTTATTGACAACACAATAAGTAGTCTAAGAGGGACTCACCACGTTTGTTGATGTAGCTGTTTCCCCAGATCGTGTGATGTGCATTAGCATCACAGCCGATCACGATCGGCTTGTTGTTGCGACGACAGAATTCCACCAGCCGCTAGACCTCTGCTGGGGTACATCATCTACATCGCCGGGGAAGAATGCGGAGGCGATCACAACTTCCCGGACACCGTCTGCAGTGGCTACCTCAATAGCCGTTGCTACCAGGTCTCTGTGGATGAAGTTAGTGGAAACGTCTGCCACTGTTATCCAAATGTATAGCAGTGCGAGGGGCACCTCCCATACGGTCATATAACAACTTACATGATCCACATGAAAGTCCACGTATTTGGCCACCGATCAACCATGGTTCTTGGACGAGAGCCAGGTTAATTTGATCTTCACAGACGACCCTGCACAGTGTGGCCGACGCTCCTCTAGCGTGGTGCAGGTTCGCCTGGAGCACTTTAAGTCTGCTCATTCTCCCTCCTGATGGCGGTCGTGACAAGGCCACTTGCCTTGCCCCCCGAGAGTCATTACCACGAATGCCCTTCGGCGGTCGGGACGAGCCACTCGGGGAGGTCGCCTTGCGACCCCGCTCACGGGAGGCACCCTTGGGGGTGGGTTGCGGCCCAAGGTGCTGACAGTGGGCCTGACCGAGGCACCTCTGACGGTTGTCGGACGGAGACAACACGTCACACGTCTAGTTGGGCCCTTCGGGGCCGTGACCACCATGGCCGGTGGGGTAGGGGAAGGAACCTTGGGTACCGATCCGGTCGCAACGCTGGTGGAGGCCACAGGGTCAGCCACTGCTGACATCTCCGAGGAAACCACTGGCGCCGTTGCCGGAGGGGCACTAGCAGGAGAGGGAAGAGGTGAGGATGAGGATGGGGCAGGGGTGGCGGAGAAGGCTTTGGGAGCTGAATTCTTGAGGATCAACTTGACCCTGTCAAAGCAGAATTTCATCCTCCCTTGGCACTCCGTCAGAGCCCTGTACGACTCCTCGTTAACCAACATTGCGAGGTGAGTCGTTGTGCTGTTCAGGCTATGCTGCACCACCCGCCTCAGCTTCATGGAGAAGCTGCTGGCATTCCGGAGTCCAATGTAGTCCAAGATGGTCGCAGGAGTAAACTCAGCGCCACTTGGAAAGTAACCTCTAATGAGGTGAGCCTTGGGAAACTCCGTTTCCTCCAGCAATTTGACGTCAAGGGCACTGATGGACCTGATGTGTCCAACAGCTTCCCTGACCCAATTGACAGTGCTGTTATCCTCGCACACCAGAAGCAGTCACTCATTTCGGGCTTAACAGCCCTCGAAACCTGTGCTAACATCTGGTGTGGAGTGCAACAGCACCGATTTTAAAATGCTGGACTTCAACGTAGCCAACTCCTCCGCTGAGAGGGGTTTAGATGAATTAGCCGAAGTGGAGCCCAATTTCACGCTGCTAACCACTTGGCTGAAGAGTGGTTTCGTGGACTCCTTATGAGTCTTTTTGTGCCTCGTTGAGGTAGAGGGCTCGACGATGGCGCGCGCGATCGTTTAGCCTTGGTGTTAACGGGGGGCGCAGTGGCGATAGAGCTTCCGCTCGGTTCGAACCCTTCGCAAGTGAAGCTAGATTAGATTCCAGCCACAGCAACTGGATCTGAGAGCCTGCTTCCGTATGGCCTGACCTCTGAGAGGCTACGGAAGCGTCATCAGCAAAGCTGATTCGGTCGCAGTCAGCTTCCTCGTCAGAGGACAATACCTCGACGGGTTGCTGCCGGACTGAACCGCTACTGGACGGGAGTTTGTGGCCTAGACGGGTTCCCTAAAATACTAGAGTCGAGACCCGTAGTATTGAGGGTGGAAGCCAGCAGCCCACTGGCTGCAGTGCTGGTGTAGGGGTCAGCCGTGAAGGCATCGCCCGACTACAATTTGTCAGCACCTCTATCAGAGACATGACAGTGCTAGGGGCTTGCTTCCAGCCGCCCTCGCTCCGACAGTAGGAGCAAGGACGGCACGTGCCCCAGCCAATACTGGGATTATATGTTAATCCCCTTGCTTCCTCTGACGGCTGACGGCCAAATATGGAAGATACTAAGAATAGAAAGTTTCTTCTGGCACAACTATGCGCTGAGAGACCAAGTACGATGAACATGATCGACGTATGACATATCTACAACAATTAAATTGCTAAGGAATATGAAAGATGTTGGAGGATATGCTTTTTTTTTTGCTGTTTGCTGTATTTTTCATCTGGTTGGCTTAAAATCAGTTTCGAGTTGGACGCGTAAGGCAAATTCGTTGGTTTTAAAACTTCTCAACTTTGGACTCAGAAATTTCATTTTTTTATATGAATATGAAATTTTATATATATATATATATTTTTTTTTGCAATGCTCTTTTATTTCTAGTGACATAAAAACCTTTAGAATTAGTTTTAGCGTGTCTTCTAACTACTCCTAAAGGAAAAGAAATTTTTTTTTGCCAAATTAAAAAACACCATTTATTCACAAACATATGAGTTATGTAAGTTAAACATAATTAAATTAAATATTCGCGCTTTCGTCCATAGTCTGTGCCACAAACCATGCAGCACGACATTACTCTGAAGTCGGATCCTAGTAATAAAATACGAGAACCATAATCCCTTAAGAAAGCCATGAAGGACATGAGAGACACCATAAAAGGCCTCACGGACTTATTTAAAATTCAGCGTCATGTTAGCCAGTGCACGAGGGTTACATTTTCACGGGATCAATGCGGCGGATAAAGATGCTAGCGATGTGGAGGCCCCAAATACGACGACATTCGCAGTCAGATGCAGTGCACCTAAGAGGCAAGGAGACTGCGAGTCAGGTCAAAGGGCCAAAGGCTACCTGCTAGCAAGAAGGAAGTCATTAAAGCGATCACAAAGTAAGCCGGCTAACTTACGAACCTCTCTTGTTTCAACAGTCTGCGCCCTGCGTATGCGGAACTCAAGCAGCCACAATCCTAGTTCCGCTGAAATGGGCGAACATTATACTATAAGTCGACTAAATATGAGTGGGTCGGAGAAGCTATCGGGTCATCGAACAAAAGCCGATGACGGGGAATTTCAAATGCCTGGAGATCGGTCAAATTCGGCGTAAAAGTGCATATGATTGGTATGACTCAACAGTCAGAACGACTACTAAAAGATCAGCATCAATCCAGTCTAACTTAAATTACTGCGTCGTAACGCAAGGCTTATAAATCCAAAATGGTACACTAGACCTTGCAATTCTGATAGGACAAGGCTGCTTATGATCGATAGCTTGTGAATATGTAAAGTGCATATGTCACACCCAGACTAAAAGCCAATCTTTTCGTCATTGGATGTCATGGTGCTCAATACTTACACTATACTCGACCTAACCTTTGTGAGCAGTATCTAGTTGTTTGGATATCTACGAAGCAAGCAATCACAGGGCAATACTCTGTTGGACAGCGCCAACAGTGATATACTCCTATCCTGATTTGATGGAAATGCTAATGTGCAGCACATCGTGATGTTGACTCAACGTAAGACGACGGTCTCTCCTGACGAGTTAAGTGGTTGCTAGTGAGCTCATGACTAGCATGGACGAGGCTATCAACAATACGGGGCCGCAGCCGAATTGAATCAGTGACAAATGACAAGGTACTTACTATCGCTTGAGCCCCGTCAGAGCCCTTAGGCTGGCCTGCGCCACTCGTCCTAACATTTTAGATTTGGTGTTCAACCAGTGCCTGATTAAAGGCGTCTTCCTATCTATATAAAAAATACAGAGGCTAGTTCTCTTACACAAGCCAGGAAAGTCCCACAACGAAGCCGAAGCCGAAGCCGAAGCCGAAGTATTGACTGATATGCCTTCTCTACTCATGCCCAGATCTTGCAATCACTAAAGTCGTCCTTCATAGATCTTTATATGGGTTTCAAAACAATAAACAAACAAAAAAAAACCAAATAAAATATGGGTTTGGTGAAGAAATAAGCCATACTGAGGCGAAAGTGACGCCGTAGTCGGTGGGCCTAGCCGTTGTTCCCCACATAACGGAAGCCATTGTGATCAGTAATAGGAAGAAAGTGGAATACGCGGAAGTCATCGTTGGAAGTGCTACCGTGACTTCGAAGTGGCTGAAGTACCTCGGGAACATGATTGATACCAGGCTGAGCTTTCAAGATCATCTTGCTGCGGTGTGCAGCAAGGCGGCCGCGCGCTCCAGAACATTGACCCGAATAATGCCAAATGCGGCTCCATTTCCTACTGTCTTCTTACAAAACGAAATCAGTGATCCTTTACGCAGCGCCATGAGTTATGCCATGGGACTCACGGTTACACATTCTGGCATCAGAATCATAACCGGATTCCGAACCGTTTCTGATGATACAGCTCTGATCATCACGGGAGTAGCACCAATAAATGAATTGAGTAGGTATCGTGCTGTTGGATAGATCATATAGAATATATAATTATATAATTATTAATATATATACATCCATATGCATATGCATATATGTGCATACATATACATATAAAAATACATATACACAAAAATAAATATACACACATATACATACATAAAAATATATACTTATGCATATCCATATACATATATATATACATATGCATGTGCATACACATATTCAAATACATATGCATATACATACATATACATATGCATATACATATACATATACTTATATTTACACACATACATATTCACATACATATACATATTCATATACATTTACATACACATATACATATACATTTACATACACACATACATATTCATATACATTACAAACGAATAAATCATATATGTACATATGTATGTACATTCCAAGAATAACACCAAAACTTTCGAAAATAGTCTTCTCTTTTTTTCATGAATATTAAGGGCAAGTTTAAGAGAGCGCATGCTCAGTTTTCCATACTTATTATGCAAGGGGTTGTTTTGGAGTTGCCATAACAAGGTTATTGTTTATAATTTTTCTTGATTATTGTACCAAATTTATTCTCTACACATAGTTTTGGAAAAAATAAAAATATTTAAAAATCTCTTTATTTATTGGATATCGGAATAGGTAAATCTTTTAAATAATAGATATCCCCGAAATTTAATGGATGGTAACTCTGACTGTCATAATCTGGGGGTGGTTGGGAGTTTAACGCGGAAATCAGGCAGGGGTAACGGTCGGTTGCTCGTTATTTTACTCTTTAGGCTGAGATATGGAGAACATTGCCCACTGGCGCTAGTTCAACCACGACTCTTGTGTATATATTACTGTTCATTTCAATTTAGTTCAAATTTGGTATATTCTGCAAAAGGCCGAAAATGTCGGATCGCGAGCTACTGCACACATTTGTGTTGAAAATTTCTATAAGAGTTGCCAATTGAACTTATATTTACTTTACTTAATATAACTCTACTGGCAAATATATACTTAAGACTATACAAAGGATTGCCCCGCCCCTCAAGTTGCAAAGCAACTTATTAATTTAACGTCCCGGGTGTGCAAATAATTAAAATTTAAGCTTGTGGAAAAATATTTCTCCGTTACTGTCAGTGGCTACAAATTTTTGTTACGTTCAATGGATAATGAATTAACGAAATGCTATCAAGGATATTCGCAAAAAACAATCTATTTAAAATGTAGCCAATGTTAATAATTATTTAAAAGGTAATATTCGTTTTTAAGCATACCTAAGAAATAATTAAATGCTCAAAACATCCCGTAACAAAAAAGGTTTTATATGTATTTATATATATGTGTGTATATGTACATATGTATATATCAATTTCGTACATACATATGTATTTACGTATAATAACACATACATGGATAAGTAATATGTAGAATAATAACATAAACACGCAACACCGAAAACCACACACACACACACACACACATAAGGGCACTGAGATTTTGAGTATGTGTTTGAGTGAGAAACGACGAAAGGAAGTACACAAAAACATTCGTTGATGGTACAGTGATGCCACATTAAGTTATTATACTAAATGTTGAATCATGTACATGTGTACATCCATACATATGTATGTAGTCGAATGTGTAAAATGAGATACACAAATTGCTGTAACCATTGTTTTTAGAATTGTCAATGCAATTGCTTACACTATTTTTATTATTTAAATTGTCCATGAAATGCTTAAAGTAGTAAAATATACAAGAATGTGTCTGTATGTACATACATACATACATATGTATTACAGAGTACATACATACATATGTTAAAGACTTACTCGTAATCAACCCTTAAGGTTTTGCTACGATGACAAGGCAACGACGAAAACAAATCAAGCTGACAACAAATAAGAAAGCAAATATATGTATGTATGTATGTATATGCCTACATAAATTTTCGTTTAGGCTTAAGCATTTACACACATATGTATATATGTACATACATACATATATGTAAGTTAATTCACTATGAAGGGCCAGGTACTAGCTCCTCTCAGTTTTAAGTTACTGCAAATTTTCACATCATATTTACATACATACATACATACTATGTACGATTTCAAATTTTTTTAAATTTGCAAGTTCACTTATTTTAGTCTTAGGCAATATGTACGAGCATGTTGAGTTTCACAATTGTTTATTCTCATATACATACTATGTATGTATGTATATAAATGACATACATATATTAGAATTTTCGATTTGCAACATTTTAATTTTGGAAATAACACTTAACTACGTTCAATTGTCCTCGACTACGCCATGCTACTTAATAATAAGGCGCTAACAACAAAATTAACAGTACGTGAACTGTCACAATTACACCTACTTTGCGCTGAATAAAAGATATTCCTTAAATAACTCACAATTTTATATTAACATTGAGATCAAATTATTAAAGACTTTTCACAATGTTGCTATTTTTTTGTAATTATATTACGCAATTCGTTTGGTTTTATGGGTTCCAATTCTAAAACAAAATCAAGGATCAGCAGAAACTTTGTCACTATTATGATCTCTGTGATTCTTCTTTACGAATAGACGGATATCGCAAGCGTTGCCTCCTAGTTCTTTTTTTTTAAACCCTATGGGTACCGAAAATTTATGAGAATAATAATGATAGCTACATATATTAAATATACATACTTACAGAGAACTGCTCAGCTTTTAGCTGTGGATCGAGATCGATATCGGGCTTGAGAAAATAACATATATCAGTTGCCTTACGAGAATTGCTGTGGAATGGAATCAATTAGCGAAATAATAGATTCTCAAACTTTTTGTCACCAACTTGTTGATGAAACTAGTGAATTTATTACTGTGGGGCAAGGACATCTGACCCAGGAGAGTGAATGTGGGTGTGAAAGTGTTGAAGCAGTGAAGGGGATAAAGTATCTCCAACGATCGGATACAAGTACTGAGTCAGCGGAAGTATTAAGTACCGCAATGCGAAAACTGATCGGAACAACACATGATGATAGTCGAATACAAAGCGATGATGAGTCCAGATCTGTTGTTATGGTAATCAACGAAATAAACCAAAACAATGTCCAGGCTACGTATCAGATTGTTCCCCAACAGCTACAATTACAAGGAGGGCGAACTTTACCTCTCTCATCATTACCTCCGATACATCAAAATCGACATGATCGATTAGCCGTTACTAGTCCTGTTGATTTTGTTGGTTCAGATCTCAGTCTTGATGGTTTAACCGTGAGCACTTCATCTCAAATTGTCGCAGTTAAAGAGGAGCACAAGCTAGTTATTGTTCATAGTGGTCACGTTGACGATAGGTCACTCCATAACATTAACATCGATCGTCAACAAGCTAGTCCGCGTATCGATATGTCAAGCATGTCCAATATTAATGTGATTGATGAGTTATCATCTGATGGTGCCGGAGAAGTTACCGGCGTCGAGGAGGTCACATTGAATCAACATCATCAACAGCTCTTGGATGAGCACCAGCACGAACGTCAGCATTATAATCATCCGCAGCATCATAATCACCAACAGTATGCTCATCGCCTTAGCGCCGCATCCGAATTGATCCATCACCAGGAGCAGCAGCACCCTCATCAACATCAGCGTCATCAGCAACATAATCATCGTACAGTACAATTGGGAATAGGACATCATCTCAGTTTAGGACATCACAGAGAGACTTTGTCGGTTATTGTGCAAACGCAGGAAGATGAGGAGGATGTTGATGACGATGACGATGATGAACGAGATTCCGCTGAACACTTGCTTAGCCCAGCGTTGGGCGTTGAGAATTCGCTGGAGCACAGCACGTATCAGACATTAACTTCAGTTAACAATCGCATATCACCGCCAGGATTTAGTCCAACGTCATATGCAACACTTACTCCGATTCAGCCGCTTCCACCCATATCTACAATGTCGGATAAATTTGCGTATGCAGGTCACATATCTGGCAGTGCCAACTCATCGTGTAACGGCAATAGTAGTATTACTACATGCAGAATTAACGGTGGCTCTGCAGATGGTTCCAGCAATGATTGTGCATCATTTACTAGCAGTTTGCCTATGCCAATTGGGAGTGCACAGCAAGGATCACTGGGCAACTTGAGTTTGGGTGGCCTGGGTGGCCTGGGTGGCGTTCAATCGCCATACTCATCATATGAAAAGTTACCGTCGATGATATCACCTCCATCTCACAACTATGCTAATTCACCGCCACATGGCTCATCCGGTATAGTTGGACAATGTGACCTACACAACCATAACTCCACGGTGTCTTCACCAATACCGGGCAACCCGGTAACAGCAGCCTGTGGAGCTCATTCCCCGCAATCAGAATTACACTCGAATTCTCCCCAGCTCCAGGATAACTTGCACAAAACCATAAGGGGTGGCAACAATCATAACCAACATGATCACAACCAAGAAAGTCAAAATATGCAACTAGTATCGGTGGCGTTGCAAAAGCAGGTTATTTGTTTGTCACCCACACGCGGTATAGCCGATGGTGTCGTTGTAAGCGAATACGAGTCCTCATACAGCGCACATCCTCATGACCATGAGCTTATTATGACATCATCATCTGCATCAACAAATTCTACGGGCGGTCGGAGCTCTCGATTGCAGTTACAGCATAGCCCCATACTAAGTCCTCATTCAGTTTCGGCTGGCTCAGTGGTCTCCATGTCTCTACATTCGCCGCATATGAACGGATCCGTTGCAAATATCTCTGTAGAACTCCCCGTTGTTGTTTCACTTTCTCCAACACCACCGCCTGCTAATGATGGCTTAATTACTGTTGCTATTTGCGATATTGAGCAACAACAAAGTCAAGAACGACAACAGTCACAACTCCAAGCTGGCATTAAACAACACCAAGATGTCACAGAATGCAATATAAATAATGGCCTTCTTCTTGCTGACATTCAAACTGGCAATAATCTCAATGCATGCATAAATCAGCAACAGCATCGACATCATAATGAAATCCTCAATAATCAACATCATCAACCGAAAGCAATGTCAACCTTAACTCATTCAACAAATCAGCAAGTGGGAACAACATCGCCCTCCGCTTCTGCCGGTACATCAAATGTCATCTCACGTGCTGGATCTGTCAATGATATGGAAGAGATCAATACTAAGGAGCTTGCACAGCGTATATCTGCTGAGTTAAAGCGCTATAGTATACCGCAAGCGATATTTGCCCAGCGAGTTCTTTGTCGTTCGCAAGGCACTCTTTCGGATTTATTGCGAAATCCAAAGCCATGGTCAAAGCTTAAATCAGGGCGGGAGACTTTTCGCAGGATGTTTAAGTGGTTACAAGAGCCAGAATTTCAGCGTATGTCAGCATTGCGTTTGGCCGCGGCACAGATACCACAGCGTCCATCAAGTGCAATTACATCTACAGGCAGTACTGCAATATCTGGGGGCAATGCTACACCGTCAACAGGATCCATTGCTACATCGTCATCGGGATCAAACACCGTATTTCTACCTATTACAACAGCTAGTAGCAGTATTTCTGGAAACAGTAAGTATGCATTTCGTGGGGTCTTTTCTTTAAATTTCAATTCTTGTCTAAACTATTCTTATTTTTTGGATAAAACTTACATTCAAACAATAAGAAATTTACTTAGAAATCAAAATTTTTATTGTGTTGGATTCGGCTCAGGATTTTTAAAAATCTTCAATATAAATAGTTATTGATAAATCATTGTCAAATCAAAAACTTCTGGTTTCATTTGATTTCGATGCAAGATACCTCATTTTTTTGAAGCCGCTTATTAAATTCAAAATATTTGTACTGTTAGCTCCAATTATTCTAAATTAAATCTTTATCATTATTTTTACATACTCCAGTCTCAGTTTAAAATAGTTTTTGTAAGATTTTATTTAATGTTTTATAGATTCCTCTTGAGCTTTAGTATTTGATAAAATAAAAGTATATATGTTCGTTTTCTTTTACTTCATTTGTTTACATTTATTCTTATAAATCTGGTGGTTTGCGTTTGAGTTCTTCAAAAATATACTAGAAAATATAAAATATAATAAAAACATATACCGAAATTAACTGAGTTCAAAACTATTACCACTTGATACCACTTTATTAGGTTTATTGAACACCATTATGCCACTGGGTGATAAAGCAACTGAACCGATGCAGCTGCACCTGATGTCGCCCTATAAAAGATTTTCTCGAATAACTTTTGTGTTTATTGTAACCAAATCTGCCCCGCAAATTTTTGTACGCACAATTTTTATCACCATCTTAATGACCTTTGATTATATCGGATAGTAAACACAGAAGTTATTCGAGAAACCCTTTTGTAGGGCGAAATCAGGTGCAGATGCATCTATTCATTCGTTGTCACTAAGTGACTCATGGTGTTCAATAAACCAATTAAAGGCTATCAGTGCTATATTTAGTATACTTTCAAAAAATATAATATTTTGATGGTCACTCTTCATTTTTGTTCCATTTAGTGAAAATGGGTGGCGGGTATCTCACAGTCGAGCAACCTCGACAGTAGCTTTCATACGTAGTTTTTGATGATCGAAAGGGTATTTTGAACTTATGAGCGAGAGGAGTGTGGCATCCAAAATTAAGACTATATATATACGAGGTGTCCTCCACTTCGCTCCGCTACGCTGCGCTGCGTTCCGGAACGCTCGCTACACTCGCTCACCTCTTTGGTATTTTTTAGTATACTTTAAAATGATGCCCGGAGGAGAGCAGAAAACTTTTATATACGTTATAATACGTCATCTGTGAAAAGTGGAACTCATATATCAAATTTGGATTGTCTGGCTCTGACAGTCTCTGACCCTCTTAAACGGACGGAAATACGGACATGGCCAAAGCGACTTGGCAGTTGATGCTGATCAAGAATATATAGGGTCGGATGCCTCCAACATTCTTTTGCATAAAAATGCATAATAATTCTAGTTTTTTAAATTTTCAAAGGGCATAAAAAAAAAATTAGAACGGCATGTCACTCATAATATACAATAATAAAGGAGTAAGCTACGAGTCGAGTTTACTCGATTATGAGATACCCACCACCTATTTTTACTGAATGGAACAAAAATTAAAATATTGAAATATTAAATTTTTTTCAAAAATATACAAGAAATTATACTAATATTACCAAATAAATATGCCGAACTTAATTGCATTGAGATTATTAGCTTGATGGTTTATTAAATACTACTATTATGGCACTGACTAACATTGCAACTGAACCGGTGCAGTTGGACCTGAGTTCGCCCTATAAAAATACTTTTCAAATAGTTTCTGTATTTCTTTTACGATTGCACCCAAATTTTCATACAATGAAAGGTGGTAAATATTGGGTGTACCGAAATAAAGCATTCTCGGCTTGGAAGGTTTAGAGGTTTTTTGATTTGGGAAGCGGAATGGGGCGTGACAAAAGTCTATAATAGTAGTTAAAAAGAATTCATAAGAAATAACTTAAATATGGAAATAGGTGAATCAAAAGAGAAAAGATGCTAATAGTGATTATAGTTTGTAAAGATACTACCACTGCATCGTGTATTGGGTTTTGAAAACCCATGAGGCCGAAGCGCTGCGCTTTCGGCTCTCTCACTCTCTGTATGTTGTTGCTTGTCTGACCGCTTCAATTTTAATTTTTCAAATTTTAGGCTCAGTTTGATTTCAGAAGTGGTAGATCAGAAAATTCTCTATAGTATTTTAATCCTCAATTAGTGAATTAGTGAAAAATGGATAAACATAATTAAATCATGACTTTAAAGGATGAGTTACGAGTTATTCAGGAGTATATCATATATACGAGCTTCATGTCTGTGAACACGCTTTATTTTCCCTGTTCAATAACTAATGGATAATAACTAAAGGTTATTCTACTCGCCTAACGAAAGAGTAGAAGTTTGTTTGCTATAGAATTTGGCACCCTTTATTTATTTATTAGTTTATATGTTTATATGTTTATTTGTTTATTTGTTTATTTGTTTATTTGTTTATTTGTTTATTTGTTTATTTGTTTATTTGTTTATTTGCTTATTTGTTTATTTGTTTATTTGTTTATTTGTTAATTTGTTTATTTGTTTATTTGTTTATTTGTTTATTTGTTTATTTATTTATTTGTTTATTTGTTTATTTACTTATTTGTTTATTTGTTAATTTGTTTATTTGTCTTTTTGTTTATTTGTTTATTTATTTATTTGTTTATTTACTTATTTGTTTATTTGTTTATTTGTTTATTTGTTTATTTGTTTATTTGTTTATTTGTTTATTTGTTTATTTGTTTATTTGTTTATTTGTTTATTTGTTTATTTGTTTATTTGTTTATTTGTCTATTTGTTTATTTGTTTATTTGTTTATTTGTTTATTTGTTTATTTGTTTATTTGTTTATTTGCTTATTTGTTTATTTGTTTATTTGTTTATTTGTTTATTTGTTAATTTGTTTATTTGTTAATTTGTTTATTTGTTTATTTGTTTATTTGTTTATTTATTTATTTGTTTATTTGTTTATTTACTTATTTGTTTATTTGTTTATTTGTTAATTTGTTTATTTGTCTTTTTCTTTATTTGTTTATTTATTTATTTGTTTATTTACTTATTTGTTTATTTGTTTATTTGTCTATTTGTTTATTTGTTTATTTGTTTATTTGTTTATTTGTTTATTTGTTTATTTGTTTATTTGTTTATTTATTTATTTGTTTATTTGTTTATTTACTTATTTGTTTATTTGTTTATTTGTCTATTTACTTATTTGTTTATTTGTTTATTTGTTTATTTATTTATTTGTTTATTTACTTATTTGTTTATTTGTTTATTTGTCTATTTACTTATTTGTTTATTTGTTTATTTATTTATTTGTTTATTTTTTTATTTACTTATTTGTTTATTTGTCTATTTGTTTATTTGTTTATTTGTTTATTTGTTTATTTGTTAATTTGTTAATTTGTTTATTTGTTTATTTGTTTATTTGTTTATTTATTTATTTGTTTATTTGTTTATTTGTTTATTTGTTTATTTGTTTATTTGTTTATTTGTTTATTTGTTTATTTGTTTATTTGTTTATTTATTTATTTGTTTATTTGTTTATTTGTTTATTTGTTTATTTGTTTATTTGTTTATTTGTTAATTTGTTAATTTGTTAATTTGTTAATTTGTTAATTTGTTAATTTGTTAATTTGTTAATTTGTTTATTTGTTTATTTTTTTATTTATTTATTTGTTTATTTGTTTATTTGTTTATTTGTTTATTTGTTAATTTCTTTATTTGTTTATTTGTTTATTTATTTATTTGTTTTTTTCTTCATTTGTTTATTTATTTCTTTTATTTTTTTATTTATTTCTTTTAAAACACGAATTGTAAGCGTAATTTTCAGCTTGTTTGGTATACACAATCAAAATCACATTGCAAACAATTTATAAAGTTTAGTGGCGATCGGACAATAAAAACAGAAATTATTTAACAAATTCTTTTAAAGCTGAAATCAGGTGCCGCTGTACCTGGTCAGTTTCTAAGTCACTCTGTGACATAAAATTGGTATTCAATAAACCTAATAAAGTGCAGACAAGCTAATAATTTTGAGAGTGAATCACTTTGGTATATTTGCTGGTATATTCTCGAGAAATAGTATATTTCGGTGCTCGCTCCTTTTTTACATTCAGTAAAAGTTGCAATCCAACAAACTCGACTGTAGCTTTCTTACTTTTTGGGTTTTACCCTTTTTACCTTTTACCTCAATGACACGATAATAATAATAATTAAAAGTAGTTCGAGCAATCAGCTATCCTTCCGACTATATAGTATATATTATACAATTTATGCAATAAATTCTTAGTTTTAAAAGTCACTAATTTTGAAATCCTCATCAGATGTGGGAAGTGGATCTGTATCTGTTAGTGCTGTCCATAACACAAGTGCAAGCTGTCGGCGCAAAGAAGAGCCGCACATAGAGCAGATGCCACAACCAAAGAAGCCCCGTTTAGTGTTTACCGATCTACAAAGGCGGACTTTACAAGCAATTTTTAAGGTAACAGCAAAGTGTACACATTTTTTAAACTAATTAGTACATTAATTGACATTACAATTGCAAAATGATTCAGGAAACAAAGAGGCCTTCAAAGGAGATGCAAGTGACCATTGCGCGTCAATTGGGACTGGAGCCTACAACTGTGGGTAATTTCTTTATGAATGCACGTCGTCGATCAATGGATAAATGGCGTGACGACGACATTAAAAATATGCAACAATTAAATAATCGTCAGCAAGATGAGTCTGAGGAGAGAGAAAGCAACATTGAGTCGCATGGACACTATGAAAATCTTCATACAACAGCTATGTCGCCTCTTGGTAATTTTGACGATGACGGCGAAATGGACTTGGATCTCGAGAATCACGATTTCCTTGTTGATGAACACGATGGTGATGAGCACGACGATATGTTGTGACATAATAGCAAATGTACGCGACAAGCATGCCGCAAACGGCTCCATAACTCCAAAAAAAAAAAACAACAATTTTCTCGACCTTCATGGTCTCGCACTTTCTCTGACACTCAAAATCATAGTTGTAACCGCTTGCCCATTTTCGATAACAATTCTGATGATAATACACACTCAATTCCTAGTAGGCGGCAGGTTATCAAAACAGCTTCGCGGGATCACAAAAGTAATCAATCACGCATATTTAAAAAAAATTATATTGTCAGGAATGGTGGAAGAAATTGTGTATGTACCGACAATAATAATAAACAAAGGCAATTGAATTTAAAATCTTATTCACAGGAAGGTCCAAAACAAGCATCTCACTCTCACTCAAGGCCGTACACTGGCAAGTGGACGGATATATCAATGGCTGGTTTGGATAATGTTGATTCTATAGATTACATGAACAGTCAATTAGAAAATGATGTTGATTGTTCAGATAGTTCGCTACTGACTAACAATAATTTACATTCACCTAAACATGTCTCTATTCGTCTTGGCTCAAAATATTTTAAAGAGACTACCTTACAGTTAATAGAATCATTGGTTCAGTAAGACAATGTTATTCATTTATTTTAATTTTTGTTTTTATTTGTTATGACCCTATTTAAATTATTCGTCTCATGCAAACAAAAATGCAAAAATGCAATTTAAATTTTTAAAATATTTTATCGACTGTCGACACAGTCATTCCCAACGGATATATTTATTTGCAATCTACATACATTTTTAGTTAAATCATTGTTATTTTGTATTATCATTATATTATTTATTTAATAATTTTTTAAAGACTCAAAAGTATTTTGTGAAATAATTAGTTAATTTAATCTATATTTTTCGGATATTCTGTGTTCAAATAATTTTGATGACCGTGAGCTTAAAAAGTATTTTACAACATGTGTATGAACATCTGGTAGCCTTTGCCATTCCAAAAAATATATATATACATATATGTGATCAGTCGCAATAGTTTATAAAACCATTTCCAAGTCCTCGCATCAAGATATCAGGAAAATGTTGCTACAAAGTGAGCTCAAAATTGTTCTTTAAATAATTTAAAATGTTTAATCATAGCAATTCAAATTAGCAAAAACGGTTAATTAGCATTTTCAGTAACATTATTTAAACGTCTAATATTTTTTAACTTTGAAAATTTTAAAGATATTAATATTTGAGATATATTTGGTAGCATTAAAAATAGGCAAGGGACAAATTTATAATCTTATTCAAATACATTTGTTTAGAGCGAGTCCAAGATGTATATTACAAGTAAACCAAGTATGTTTTAAAATCGTTGCATTTTTCATACATACGAACGATAAACATTTAGTCACGGTTATTGACTTATCCAATTAACTAGTTTTCGTTGATTAGGAAAATAGTATCCTCAAGGATCGGAGATATCATATGCTTGTTATAAACAGTTGCACAAAACTAGAATACCCTATCAATATCCTATTGAGTCAACAACGGTAGTTTGATATACAGATTGAAAATCTGTTTATTGGAACAATTACACGAGGAAATTGGTTAAAGTTATTATTATTTTCTTTCTCCCTTCATTTACTATTCTTTTTATAACGATTATATTTTCATTGTTACATTATAAAAAGAACAGGGTGTCTCCGAGTTGAATCCGCTTTTCGTTTTTAAATATAATATACTTAAATATAAAATGAAATTGTACAGACTTAATCACACCAAACTTATAATTGCGTCGTTATACCCTTATAAGTAACAACAATTTTAATACACATTTTGTCAAAAAAATTGTGATTTGTTATACTTTTTTTGTATTGTCTGTTTTGGTTTTAAATTTATTGTTAAAACGATAGTGAGCAAAACAATTAGGAAGATAAGCCGAATTTTACTTTTATCTTTGTTTCCAATCCTTCGTTCTTACAATATTTCAATAAGTAGAAAAAAAATGTACACTCATGTACATATAAAAACATATTACAGATATTGATTGCTTGTAGGGCCGAGTGATGGAAAACCATCAATGAAAAAATCTCATATTAAGTAAAATTGTAACTATATCTAGTCAAATTTATACAATAAAACAATACAAATACAATTAAACTATTTTACAAATTAAAGGCATTAAAAATAAATAGATGTATCCTAAATGTAAATAAGTTAAAAAGCATTCTCTACAAAAAAGAAATATAATAAAAAGTTTATATTTAATATATATGCCTATAGTGCATATGAATGTATATGTGCATGTATATATAAGCATCTGTATGTATGCTTATGTATATAATATATTGTTTTGGTTTTCATTTGAATGCTTACCAAGAAAAGAAGATGTATATGTATATATATATATATATATGCTATATATATTTGTATTTATATATGTATATGTATATGTATATGTAGATATGTATGTACATAAGTATATATATGATTATTATTTATATATATGTATTTATATATACACTTGTTTCTATGTACATATGATGAAGAAGAACAATGTACGAATTGATACAATTCGCAAATGAGAAGCTAGCGCTAGTGAATTTAGTTTACACAATTTGCTACAACAGTAGACTCAATACACATATACAATATAGCTTATATTATACATTCATTTTATGTGCACTGAACTCCTAATATTAATTTAAAAAGAAGAAAGCCCAACTTTCGAAGATTCTTTGAAATTATAAGTTTATACCTACGGATAATAAATTTAATGCAATGTTTATTATTATTATTTAGTGGGTGGATTCTGATAGAAGATCAAAACTATGCTAACTTAAACAAACCAACGAATATCATAATCATGATATTCATACATATATGTACATATGTACATATGTATGTATAATATAACGAAAACTAAACTAAGCCAATAAGGATTTGCTGGGCAGCAAATCTATATTCACGCTTACATTCTGTATTCACGCTTACATTTAATATTATTTTCGGAATTGACGAAACCCTTTCCAGCAAAATATTTTTAAACCATTAAAAATATGAATTTTACAATATTATATGAACCTGGTCTGATAATCTTATTCCAAATTCTAAAAGAAACTTGATCAGAATTTCAATCACATCTTGTGTCTTGGAAATCGCTTTTTTTCGATTTACGGGGACGGAAGGAGGCGTGGGCAAAATCTAAAACAAACTTGATTTGCGTGCAACAATAAGACACACTATGCCGAAAATTTATTGCTCTATCTCTTATAGACTTTATGGGGTCGGATATGCCTGTTAATATATGTACATTTTTGGTCGGCACAAAGTTATAATACGCTTCTACCCCTTGGGTAGCCAGGTTAAATATATTGAAAAATTAGTTTTTTTTTCAAAAAAAAGTTGTCCTGCAGCGTCAGTTCCCTTAAAAATCAAAAATCAAATATCTGAGCTTAAAAATATTGCCTCAGTGTTCAAGATTTTCTGTATGTCAGAATGTATGTACATACACTTGCCAGAAAAAGTCTGCGTACACACGCAATGCATAACTTCGATTGCAAAAATGCTGTTATGTTATGCTGTTAGGTGTTTTAGCCAATTTCATCATTCTATTAAGAAAATCACAATGGACAGGAAGAATAAATAAATTGGCTCCGATTTGAGGCAAGAGATCATTAAACTCCGGAATGAGGGGAAATCTCTGCGGGGAATTGGAAAAACCGTGAGCAGAAGTCACTCCTCCATCCAAAGAGTGGTGTACAATTTCAATTTGCCCGGCTCGGTTAAATCAAAACCACATTCTGGAAGGCCGCCTAAACTGACTGATCGTGAAAAACGGCATGTTTTAAAGACTGTGGGGCTTCATCCTATATTAACATCTTCCTAAATTGGCCAGGATGTTAATTATAAGTATAAAAAGGAGCTACATGATAATACCATTCGTAAAATTTTGAAAATAGAGGACCTACATGCCCGTACTGCACGGAGGAAAAACCTCATATCGCCAGTGAATAAAATGAAGCAATTAATTTTTGCCCAAAATTTCAACCAGGAGCCGGCAGTTTTCTGGAACAAGGTTATTTTCAGTGATTAGAACAAATTCTGCATTTTGGGATAGAAGGACGAAAACTTGAGTGGCGTAAAAGCGGTACAGCCTTCGCACAGCCTTCGGTACAGCCTTCGCCTTGCTCCAATACTTAAACACGGTGGTGGCGGTGTGATGGTGTGGTGTTATATGACGGTCAATGGAATTGGCAATCTCGTGTTTATTGATTCTATTGTGGATCACAAGGCTTATTTGGACATATTAAAGAAGAATTTTCACCAAAGCGCGATAAAATTGGGCGTGGCTGATGACTTCTAGTTCCAGCAAGACAATGATCTACTCCATACATACATAAACCAGTGAAACTCGCTACCACAGTCGCCGGATTAGATACCCATGGAGTCCATATGTGATTTTCTGGAGCGTAAGATTCACCTTCGAACTATTACTTCGAATGACATGTTGAAGGGAGTAATAATGGAGGAATGGCATAAAATCTCCCTAGTTTCTACCCAAAAATTGGTGAAATCAAGCCAAAAAGTTTAGCATAAACAGTTAAAAGAAAGGGGTATCCAACTTTATATTAAATTTTGGTATTTTGTTTAACTAAGTTCCCTTTTTTTAATTTGTTTTAAATGTGTACGCAGACTTTTTCTTGTTCTACAACACATGAATTTTTGGTTTTCTAATTTTAACAAAATAAGTTTTATATTTAAGGCCATTAAAACTTAGGGACATTGTTAATGAATAATGTGTTTAAAACATAAAAAAAATTAAGTCGATATCTTTAATACAACTATATTTTTTTTGCAATCGAAGTTATGCATTGCGTGTGTACGCAGACTTTTTCTGGCAAGTGTATGTATGTATGTACATACATATATACGTTTTCCACTAAAGGCAACAGGAACAGAATAAGAATCAGGTGAAGCAATGGCTGGAAACAAAAAAGATCCGGACAAGACTGGAAACTGCACTGGCTAAACTCAACATTAAATTGTCCAATGTCCCCCAATGACAAAGTCTTTAGTGATCAAAAGAATATCAGTAAATTACAAAAATTATTTTTTTTTGGTGTGCTGGTCATAATAATTGGAGTCATACGTCAAATGATCACTTTGCGTACACGCGACGAGATTATGCGAGCTTCAGATCAAAAGACAGATCAACAAACAACAAGACGCATAAGCGCAAGGAGGCTCCAGTTTCTAATGCAAAAAATAGTGAAGTGAGAATCAGAACACCAAAATAAAGTTTCCTTTTCATGCTGCTAAGACACAAAACAAGAAACTTAAATTCGTGTCATGGATGCGAGGCATTAGTGAAGCTATTATTGCACGCAGATCAAGTTTGTTTTAGATTTTGGCCACGCCCTCTTCCACCCACGCAAATCGAAAAAAACCTAATTGCAAGCTTTGTTTTAAACCGTTAAATTATGTAAAGTTATTAAAGAATTACATTTGTAAGGCGTAATCAGGTGCAGCTGCACTTGGTTAGTTGCTGTCACTCAGTAACATAATAATGGTGTTCAATAAACCTACAAAAGTGCCGCGAAGCTAATAATATCAAACAAAGAAAATGTTGATATATTATTTTGGTATATTTTATTTTTGAAAAATATAGTATTTCGATGGTAAAATTGGGTGGCGGGTATCTCACAGTTGAGCAAACTCGACAGTAGCTTTCTTACTTGTTTTTTACTTTTGCTGGCGACTACCGATTGCACATGTTGATCTTCAATAAATATATTATTATTATTATCAATTAATTAGTATTGACATATTGTATTTAAATATAAACTATTAAGAGAACACCGAAGAGGGGAGGGTCGTACAATAATACAATCCAAGCATACGTACGAAACGGAAGAAAACGACAATATTCGAATTCATCGGGAAAAAGAAAAAAACGTGAAATTTATCTGCCAGAACTATATATGGCTACAATGAAGAGCATAAGCCATTCAACTATACAAATGAGAGATTCAGAAACCAGAAATACGAAACGCTGTTCAATGCACGCCCATACTATCGTATTTTGTCATAAACGTGTATTCACCTGTACATACATATTAAATATTAAACGCCTGCAAGCAAGTTGTCAAGCTCCGCCCATACAATACAAAAGCGGCGTATATTCAGGCACAAATTTGCCCTGGGAAAATATCGAAACGAGTGTGTGCATGAACCTTGGTATGAGATGCCAGATCTATGTACAATATGGTTAGTGCTCATAATGACCTTTCAAAAAGTCATTCTGCTCAATTAGCCCATTCGCACTGAATTTTTTTCGATCGAACACGCGATGAATTTCGATTAATTGCACTATGCATTCCATTGCGTTAATTCGTTGTATTATTGTTGTATAGCTGTTTTCCACCTTAACTCAAAAATAATTCGCAATTTTATTTTATTTTCGATTTAAGTGCAAATATTTCTCTTCTAGTATTAGCCTATTCTCTCAAACAATAAATTAATTACGATTAATACAGCGATTAGTGCAATTCACGGCACGAGTGAATTTCTTATCGATATATTTTTGTGCCAAATGGACTCGTTACTTTATAAAGTATTGTTTTTTGTATTTTCCATAGGCAATGACTGTCTGCTACATTTAGATTTCTAACAATAATCTTTTCCACAATCAAATGATTTTTTTTTTATAATTTGCAAAAACATCTATTACACAAATAGCTGTATTTGTTTGCCACCAGAACAAAATTGTTACGATGTTTATATGTGCACTTATTTGCAAGTATAAAAAGCACGAACACATCATGGCTTAAGTAATTAATGTCCTTATATATTGTCTAATATTATCATAATTATTTTGCGTGTTTGATAACCAAAAACTGAAAAATAAATAATTTCGAGTCGAATTCATCAGAATCACTTTTGAATTATCCGTATCAGATTTGTATAAGACCAATGTTGTCGAATGATGTGAATGACTGTTGGTCGAAAAACCCTATTATGAATTTGTAACTAATACCCAAATTATAGTTTCAGTATTTTCTTGCAAACGCTATATATTTTTTAGGACCTTGCCAAGTGGCTGTTCGATTTTTATTTACAATTGACAAAAAATTACGATTTGCACATAATTTTTATAATTAATGTGGGGCCGAGTTTAAGTCTACGTCCATGAGCATCTATGTTAAACGTCTTTAATGTAAAGTTTTTCTTTTTCGCTAATTGTGCCCTTTCTTAAGGTGTATGTGAATTTTGTGTGTATACTGAATTTTATTTTAGTTGTTTTGTTTGACTGTGTTTATATTCAAGCGCATATACGCATATACATATGTACCTAAGTGCACTTGAATAGTGTGAGTGCAATCGAGAGAAGTTTAAATTTTTTCTTGTTTTAATCGATTGTTTATTGTACAAGAAGGATCGGCTAATAGTGTAAATTTAGATGTGTAAGGGCTGAAAGGCTCAAAAGTATGGATTAAAGATAAAAAATATCGCCATTCACATAGTCACCAATAAAATATATGAAAACAGGATGCGTAGGAAACATGGATGAAAATTATCAAGACTGTGATTTAAATTCGTAAAAAGCGAGCGACCAGCCAGATCAGACACGTTCCATGTAGGTTAGTTTAGAATGCTGTCCACAACGACAGTAGGCGTTAGCCAATCACCAACAAGCGCTGATGCAGAGCCACCAACATCCGGATTAAAATCAAATGAAAACATTGAAAGCTTCAAAACGGTTAAGGTACAGGTAAAAAGTGAACCGTTTTCCGATCTTTTACCAGGTATGCCGTCTTCTACGGAATCTGTAGGCTTAATATTAATTTACCTTTATTAAATTTGCAGATACTGCAAGTAATCAAGTACAAACTATGGCAGATGAGACCGGTGGAGCTATTAATGCCCAAAACTCAAAAACTCAAAATACAAATAATAACAACAGTACCAGCAATAACAACAACATTGCTAACCCGAATACGAATTGTAGCAACAGTGCTGGTGCAGCTGGTCCTGCTGAGGCGGTAGCCGGGACAGTTGCTTGTGCTCAAAGGCAAAATTCATCAAGCAGCGTCAATTCTTCTCCAAAAGGACTCAATGGCAACGATCACTCGAACACAAACAGTAATAGCAATAGCAGTAATATTTCGGCCTGCCTCGCCAAAATTGTGGACGCTGATTTACATCAAGATGACCTTCTAATGAGGAAAAAAAACAACGTTAAGGAAGAGAACGGTAATGTTTATGCTTATTTTGTGTTTCCCATGTCGATTTTTTGGAATCGACGATTTTACGTCATTATACCCGGAAGACGCACTAACCGGAAGTCCTTTCATATACATACCTTTGTATGGGGACCAACCAAGCCATCGAGTTTCCGTCGCAATAACCGGACTAACGCTATAAGCGGAGTCGTTATAACCGGATTTTACTGTATAATGTTTTGGACTAAATTTAAAAGAAATTAAGAAATTATCTTGGTAATAGTGCTCTCATTTTCCGTTTTTTTAAACTTTAGCTCACTGATTTTTTAGGTCGTGGATTTTAAAAAAATCATGACCTTCTGCATTTGTCCGAATGTACATAACAAGCAGAACGAGGCGTCTGCAACCCCATAAAGTTGATATTAAAGTAGATATATTCTTGATCAGCATCAACAGCCGAGTCGATATAACCGTGTGTGTCTGTCCGTCTGTCTGTATGAACATCAAGATCTCAGAGACTATAAAAGCTAGAGCTACCAAATTTAGAAACAACATACATATATAAACTTGATGGGCAGATCAAGTTTATTTTAGATGTTGGCCACGCCCCTTTCCGCCCCCGTAAATCGAAAAAAAAAAACGATTTCCAAGCACCATGTTAAAGCTAGAACGTTCAGTTTTGGCACACACAATACTAGTCATGATCTTAAAATTTGGTTACAATCGGACAAAACACAAAAGTTATTAACGAATTACTTTTATAAGGCGAAATCGGGTGCAGCTGCTCCTGTTCAGCTAGTTGTCACTCAGTGGCATAATAATGGTGTTCAATAAACATAATGAAGTGCTACCAAGCTAATCATTTAGAACAAAATAAATTTCGGTATATTTTTTGGTATATTTGTAGTATATTTTCCAGTACATTTTTGAAAAATATAATATTTCGATGGTCGCTCTTTATTATTGTTCCATTCAGTAAAATTGAGTGAAGGTCGAGCAAACTCGACAATAGCTTTCTTACTTGTTTTACCCAATAATTATTATAATTTTCATAATTTTATAACATTATTAAACGCTGCGCATGTACACTAAAAATCCATGACCTCTTACAGTCAAAGCTTGACTGTAGCTGTTCCTACTTTTTTTATTATACCCGCCTACCCAAAGGGTAGAAGGGTTTTATTGCTTTGTGCCGACCGAAAATGTATGTAACAGGCAGAAGGAAGCATCTCTTCTTGATCAGCGTCAACAGCCGAGACGATATAGCCATGTTCGTCTGTCCGTCCGTATGAACACCTAGATCTCAGAGACAATAAGAGATAGAGCAACCAAATTTTCAGGACAGTATGTCTTATTGTTGCACGCAGATCAAGTTTGTTTTTGATTTTGGCCACGCCCCCTTCCGCCCATGCAAATTGAAAAAAACTGAATTGCAAGCGTCGGTTTAAACCTAGAACATTCAATTTTGGTCAGTATATTTTTGAAAAAATAATTCGATGGTAAAATTGGGTGGCGGGTATCTCACAGTCGAGCACACTCGACAGTAGCTTTCATACTTGTCTTTTTTTTTCAGATTATTCCAAAATTTTTGTGATAGGAATTAATTTTTTTTTTTTTCAATTGAATTTTAAAATTTACAAATTTTACGTGTATTTTGTTTTTTGCAAGCAACAATTGTTCGGTGCGGCGACGATATGGCACTCGTGAGTAGGGGAAATTTCCAAGTACAGTGGGCGAAGATCAATATACCCGCCTACCTAAAGGGTAGAAGGTATAACATCGTGCCAACCGAAAATGTATGTAACAGGCAAAAGGAAGCATCTTCGTCCCCATAAAGTTAATATATTTTTGGTCAGGGTCAACAGTCAAGACGATATAACCAGAGCTAGAGCAGCCAAATTTTCGGAATAGTGTGTCTTATTATTGCACGCAGATCAAATATGTTTTAGATTTTGGCCAGGTCCTTTTCTGCCCATGCATGTCACTTAGTGACATAATAATGGTGTTCAATAAACCTAAAAAAGTGCCGCCAATCTAATAATTTTGAACAAAGAAAATGTTGGTATATTTGTGGTATATTTTTGAAAAATATAATATTTCGATAGCAAAATTGGGTGGCGGGTATCTTACTCGTTGCAGCTGGAGCAACGTTCTTTTTTGTCATCGTTTTCATTCACAAGAGCCCGTTGCTACCCGCGAGCCCCGCACCATATAGTTAGTTCTATTACGTTTGTGTTGTAAATTTTGTTATGGGCTTAAGATCAAATTTCGTGTCCTCTGCAGTTCTATAGCAACACTTAAAAAATTTCGCACTTGTTCGCACATTGTGTCTACTCAAAGTGCCGCCATACCATCGCCGTACTGAATAATTTTTTATTTTTTTTGCAATCGAGAAGAAGAATGATGGAGGCATCAAACAATCACCAATTTTTATTTTCAAACATTTTGTATCTTTGAAAACTAAGTTAGATTAAAAACGAGTAAGAAAGCTACTGTCGAGTTGCTCGACTGTGAGATACCCGCCGCCCAATTTTTCCATCAAAATATTATATTTATCAAAAATATACTGAAAAAATACTTTAAAAAATATACTAAAATTATACCAAAAAAATATATACCTAAATTTAATTTTTTTTTTTTAAATTATTAGCTTGGCGGCACTTTAGTTGGTTTATTGAACACCATTATTATGCCACGGAGTGTCAGCAATTAACTAGGTGCAGCTGCACGTGGTATCGCCTTATAAAAGTAATTTCTTAATAACTGTTGTAACCAAATTCGCAGAGATCATTAAGATGGTGATTAGTATTGTGCGTACGAAAATTGAACATTCTAGGATTAAAATGACGCCTGTAGTTAGGTTTTATTAGATTTACGGGGCGGAAGGGGGCGAAAAATTGCATTCCATACACTTTGTTTTATTCTGTAAACGCGCTATCGCCGGATAAAGATACTGTATTGTTGACAAAAAAAATTCTTGTTTGTTTTTGAGTGAACATTGCACTCCAATATAATTACTTATAATTTTTGTGACAAATCTAAACACAAACACTGAACTGATTTGCCGTTTCTTAAATATCATTTTGACTCATTAGCACACCCTAATGTGTCCGGAATATAGGAAAGAGAAATAATGCAAATGGAAATTATTTTTTATTAATTTTTTCATGTAGAAACACAAGAATTTTAATATATATATAATATATATTTATAAATTCTTTCTCAATAGGCAAGTCAACGACTGCACCTACGCAGATGACAATGTCGGGAAACACTGTTTTGGATAAAGTTGGTCAAAATTCTGGATCAGTCACTACTAGCAGCACTGGCAACGGCAACGGAAATAAAGTCGGATCGATTGGTGGTATAGCTACCGTAACTACTGTTAAAGAAGAACCTTCCGATATTATTGGCAGTTTAGTCAATATGAAGAAAGAAGAGTCCTTTTCACCAAATATGTCACCAGTGGGATTTGGGTCCATTGCTCCATCTGGAAGTAATACAATGGATGGAGCTGATAATCCGGGTTTGTAAACCTTACAAGACTTTTTGAAAATGAAATGCTAATAACTTTCCTGCTTTAGTTAAAATGGAACTGCATTCAAATACTACTGAGAAGCAAACATCAGGTTTGGGACTAAATAGTGATGACATTGTTGGTTGCAATCCCTCTATTGTAAATACATTGGACTCAGAAAGAATAGGTGAAACAATATCCAGCAATACGACGTCCACAATTGGGAGCACGACTGCTCCGGTATCTGCCCAGGTGCAGGTACCTGGTCAAACCGTATCTCATGGTACGACGCCCAGCTTATCTAATTTCTTGGCCAACAATAGCGTCGTGGGCAACTGTTTAGATTACATGCAGCAGCAGAATCATATATTTGTCTTCTCAACGCAGCTCGCGAACAAGGGTGCGGAAGCGGTCCTGAGCGGACAATTTCAGACAATAATTGCTTACCATTGCACACAACCGGCTACAAAAACGTTTCTTGAAGATTTCTTCATAAAGAATCCAATGAAAATGAATAAACTGCAGCGTCAAAACTCACTTGGCTTGGGTATTTGCAACATACCTGGCTCCGGCTGTGGCCCTGGAGGTGTCGCCGGTGCCCAGGGGTGGCAGAACTCAAATGCTGTTTCCAACATCAATTCAAATGCAAATCTTACTAAAATACTTCAACCGCCACAGAAACTTATTGCTGGAAGTGGAATTAAGAGCCTTTTTAACAACCAGACTGATAATCCTAATAAAGGAAACACCTTTGCTGATCCAACTTCAGCGGATTCGATTGTTAATGAGAGTGATCTAATGTGTTGGGAAGCAGGAAACGCAAATGTTAGCGGAAACATTAGTAGAAGTAATCTTGATTCTTCGCAAACGGCGAATGAAACACAAGGTTTAAAACTTATGGAAGGAATCGATGGCGTCGTCAGCGGTTTGGGAAAGTGCAACAATGATTTAAGCGCGGACAATAATATTATATCACTGCAGGGTGTCAAGGTGCCGGATGAAAATCTAACCCCTCAGCAGCGACAACATCGTGAGGAACAATTAGCGAAACTAAAGAAAATGAATCAATTTTTGTTTCCTGAAAACGACAAACTTTCTAATGAATCCGCAATGGCAAACATAATGATGAACATGCCAGGCGCATCGAATACGCAAATGCGCCAAATGCAACAGATGCACATGCAAACTACACAAAAATCAGATCATATGCCGGTCCAGATGGGAGGAGACGATGTATTGATGCCAATGCCTTTGCCAGCGGATGTTATTAATGAAATTGGAGCGGTTATCTCGTGCAATAGTGGATCAAAAAATAGTCTATCATGTGGATCTGCAACGACAACTTCCACAACATCAGGTGTAGGCGGAGGATCTGTACCAATACACACAGTTGCCGGGATGAATAATAATCTTAATGTCGGAATGCAGTGCCCTGGTGCTCCAAATATTTCAGCACAAAATTCCAATTTGATGGCTAATACTCCTGAAATGATTGGATCCTTCAGCAACCCTGTAAACTGCGGAATGATGAATGTAGGTGTCGGAGACAAAGGGGATGGTATACCATTGTCTCAAGGTGGTGCCATGTCCCAAATGGAGTGGACGAAAATACAGCAGCAGTTTTTCGAAGAACGCTTAAAAGGTGGAAAAACAGCTTGTCGTCCTTCCGGCATACCAGGGCCCGGTCCAGGACAAGGTTCAGGATCTGCAGCTCAACAGTCCCAGATTGGTCCTGGATCTAGTGGGACGACTGGTTCTATTGCTAATCCATCAAGCCAGCCAATACGAAACAATGTTCAAGGGCCTCCACCTCCGTATCACCCTACACAAAGGTCGGCATCGGTGCCGATTGCAACGCAATCGCCAAATCCATCGAGTCCAAACAATCTCTCTCTACCTTCACCCCGTACAGCTGGAGCTCTTGGATTGCCAACAAATTCGCCAAGCATGGAATTGCCGCCCATAAACTCATCAACGGGCCCATCTTCGACAGCCGTATCCAAAAATTGCTTCAACTCAGATGCCGGATCGCCGTCGAGCCGACATCGTGGCACTAGTAATTCGGCTAACGTGATTAATCATCTTAACAGCAACCCGACTACGCCGCTTTCCCATATCTCTCCCAAGGATCTTGAATCATTTAGCCAAACTACAAGCACTGGTAATTTATTTTTGTGGACTTAACAATTTTTGAATTCGGACCCATAAAGTATATTTATTTATTTCTAAAAAGCATCAACAGCCGATCAAGTTTTTGATCTCCCCTCACTAACCTACAAAAAAAAACTAGTAAAATTTTTTGAAGTAATATGCGTATAACTAGCAACAATATACGTAAAGAAGAATTGGCAAACTCTATTCTTTGTGTGTGTAAAGATGTTCGGAAACCTAACCAATGGGAAGAGAGTCTTGTAGTCGAGCACTTTTAGTTACAGCGTTTGTTTCTTATTTATATTTTTCTTATCTTATTAGAATATATAGAAATATATAATTCACCAATTTCATAATCGCTCCGTATTTGTATATATCTATATTATGAAAATGGTCACAAGTCGGTCAAAACAAAATTGTTACAAATTACGTCCGACTATTATACGCCACTGATATATTTAATCTAAAATCAACTTTAACTGTTCTAAAAATTTTGGTGAAATTGCGAGTAATTAATGTAAAACATTTTTAGTGGATTCGAAAAGCACGCGGCCAAGTCCACAGCGAACTCGTTCTCCTGGCAATGGTGCTACGAATCTGAACTCTGGAAATCATATGATCGAACAAAATAATATGGATTCACGGTTTCCGACATCAAGTCCAGGGCTCAATTTTAATGCACATGGACATTTGCAAGGGAGTGCTAGCAATGTGATGAACGCATTCAAAGGACCGAATAACCCAGTGGAAGTCAATGTAATTGCTCATGAAAATTTATATTATATAAATATTTAAATTAATGTTATCTATCTATGTCTCATTTAGCGCCAGAATTGTGGTCCACCAGTGCAGTTTACTCGTCGGTCCGATAATATGCCGCTTAATCCAAATAGCAGCAACAATCGACCAGCTCAGAATAAGATGTCTCAGAATTTTGATCCAATATCTTCGTTGGCACAAATGTCACAGCAGTTGACCAGTTGTGTGTCAGGTGTGGGCAGTCCCGCCGGCGGGATGAATATGATTGGACCGGCCGACGTAAATATGGAGCACACTGGAATGATGTCAGGTTTGGACTCTACAGAAAATGATCATATGAATCACGGCGGTGGTGGTGTGAACAATTCAATTAGCAATTGTCATTCTGCGAATCCGATGATCAACTCGATGGGTCAACGCATGATGAATCCAAAAATGTGTGGCTTTAATACATCAAGTGGCAGCGTACGTGATGGATCGGTACCAATGGCTGGTCCAGGATTTCATGGCATATTACCACCAGGTGCTCGTATGATGGGACGAATGCCCGTTAATTTTGGACCCAATTTTAATCCAAATATCCAAGTAAAGGCTAGTACACCTAACACAATACAGTATATGCCAGTACGTCCGCACAATAACAACAACAATAATGGCAATAATAACGGCAACAATGTGCGAATGCCACCTAGCTTGGAGTTTCTTCAACGCTACGCTAATCCTCAGATGACCAGTGGCGGCATAGGTCCTCCAATTGGACACGTAATCAACAATGAAGTGGGGCCAATGATGATTGGACCTGGTTCCATTAATGTTAACTCTCCCAGTGAACAACAACAGCAACAACAAATGCATCAACAAACACTCCAAGGCAATAACAAAATACTCAATAGTAACAGCAATGGGATCGGTATGAACTTTTTTCAGAATTGCAATCAGTTGCCTGGTCTAGATGACGAGGCTGCTGCGGTGGGTGTTGGCCACATTGGACAAACAACAATGATACGGGGAATGCGGCCTCAAGGAATGCGACAACATGGTGGCATGATACCGCGATTACAAGCGCCTGCTGGTGCAAGTGGTGGCAACATTATTAATCGACAGCAAGGTCAGTTTGCAGTCAATCCGGATGGATTAGAGTGTAATGATCAGGCAGTATTGTTCAACAATGGTCCAAATGCGCCAACTATGTTTGCGGCAACTCAACATCAACAACAGCAACAGCATGGTCAATGTAAGCCGCCTCATCAAAAGCCAATGGTCGCTGGTATGTGCCAAACACAAATTGGCGGAAATGTTGGCATGCAAGGTCAGGTCCAGACAGCGGGACAGGGTCATTCTGTAATGGGTGTACCCAACAACAGTAACCTTATGTCAGCTGCAGGCAACAATGGTGGTGGTGGTGGACCTGGCGGAGCTAACTTTGTCGGTCCCTCCTCCAATGATCTTAAGTATGCCCAACAATATCACAGCTTTCAACAACAACTATATGCCACTAACACAAGAAGCCAGCAGCAAATGGGAGCGGGTGGAGGTGCTAACATGATAGCAATGCCGCCAAACTTATCACCCAATCCGGCGTTTTTTGTAAGCAAATAAAGAAATTTTTATCGACTAGAGGTTCTAGTGTATCTGTATCTGGTTTAAAATTTCTAGTCTTCGCTTCTGAGAATTGAAAGTCATTCTCCAAATAATAATGATTATTGTTATTCTAGATTTCTATCGTAGATATATTCGAGCGACGGAGAATTAAATGCAAATTGAGTGTCAATATCAATATCAGATTAATATGGATGGCTAAATCTTTCACTAGAGAGCATTTAAATTTTAATTAAATGCATTAGTCAACAGAAAACTATTTTCCGAACAAAATGTATAATGACATGGTAGAAATTATCCGATTGTAGGGCCCGTTTACTTGTATCGCTGCACTCTGTATTAAATGCAAATAAGCAAATGTATGTAATATAATAATTATATCTTACAACATATACTTAATATTATCAATGTTAAGATAATTTAGTAAACGTATGATATTTCTTCCATTAAATATGTGAAAATTAATTAAATAACATTTATGCAATTAATTTTCTCTTGTAACAAATATTAATATTGGATTGGGAATATTCATTGGTATAAGTATGTATACAAATGGTATAAATGTATTTTTAATCGTAGTATTAAACGCTTTTTAATTGACAAGCAGCATTGACAACTGAACAAGGATTTAGTTAACAAAATTATTAGTACATTATGAATTTTGAGTTCAACCTTTGTTTTTAAATAGAAAACATATTTTCTTAAATCATATATTACTTTGAGCTTGTTTTGTAAAACAAAATATGAACATTTTCACAGAATGGTTCACCGGGACCGATAACTTAAATATTAGAGAACATTAAATAATAAAGATTATATACTTATTTAAGTAATTTTCAAGAAGCAATTTATTTCATATGCAGAAAATATGAGATGATGAATTAACTGTATATTTTCTCTAAACATGAATAAAATTTATAAATGCCCACAAATTAGTAAACACAATATTACCCAGATTTAATCCTAAAAAAATAAAAGGAGATATGTGCACGTGGTTTCATAAATATCATGTTGAGAAATTTATTTCGATCCAATTTTCAGGAATATATGAAATTAAATTTTTTGAATTGTTCAAAGAATTTAAATTGTAGGCACGTAAATTTAATAGCGTGTTGTTGACAATAACAATTAAAAAGAAAATTTACTATTTTTGTAGTACAAATTAGCGGACAGCGAACAAACTCTTCAGTGCTCCAATAGGGAATCGAGTGGTCTTAAGGATTTCAAAATTTTTCGAGCCTGGGGTCGAATATTAATTTTATTTTTATTTTATTTAATTTTTCTTTTTTTAGTTAGACGAATTTTTTATTTTTTTTATGTCCTCAAACAGTCAAATCTAGACTATGTATGGTATGTTGTATGTATATATATTTTTTTTTTTACATACATATATGTATTTCTAATTTTCTTTCGTCCCAGAACATGAAATTACTCCAAAAGTCTTTGTGAGAAATTGTTTTACGTTGTATATCCGCCTCTGTTGGTTGCCTTGGAAATAACCGTTATCCAACGCGGCAGTTGTAATTCAACTATTGCAGTGTCCTCCGTATCGTAATAGCATAGACTTATTAAAAACCTTTATCTGAATAAGCCCTCCGAAAAACACTTGACCAATCTTAGCCTATGATTAGACTTGACCACTCAGAAATGGAATACGAATTCGACGAGGTTTAGGTGCTTCTTCCCCAAATTAATTTTTGTAAAATTATGAGCATAAAGATGGTGTGTGTTCAAAATGTAATATTGAAAAACTAGCACTTTACGTATAACGTGCCATTAAGTAAGTTATTCATTAATATCAGTACATTTGTATGGAACAGGTCAAAGTAGATATCTCATAGAACATCATTATCAGTGATTATGTTAATGCCAAATATAATAATTAATTTTTTTTATGTTGCCTATATTTTTTCCGCTGCAGCTTGAATTTCAAACAAACTTATACATTTAAATTCTGTCTACCAAGCCATACGTTACTGAAACATAAGTTGACGAGTATAGCGTATGCATATACATACATACTTACATATGGGAGCATATATGTACATACATAGAAACGAATTATAAACTATGGGGTCCGTAAAGCCCAATTTGCAGTTGCAGATTTGTTACATATATGAGTTGTTTGCTTGTTGTTTTCAATTGTCTTATTTCCAATAACTATAGGAAATAAGGACTCGGATTTCAGGAAACTTAGGTTATGTTATTAATCACTCCTATTTAGTAAGTAAATAAAGATGCCTTGCCTTCAAAATGAATAAACGAATAGCAGATGTGATTCTAAAATTAAACACTAGAATTTAGCAGTAGCAATTTAATAAACAAATTTATTGAATAAAAATGTATTCGTTTTTCTTTATTCTTCACTAGTAATGAGTAGCAGGTATTTAATAGTCGACTACACACAGCTGTTAATTTCTTATTTGCTACTGTTATTCGGTTACGAAGAAGAACAACATATTTGTTAGAGTTTCCCTCACCATAATGAACACACCCGCTGTTGCTTCTGCCTATACCACCCTCTTGCAAACTCTATTGTTGTCGACTTTAAATACGACCGAATGGCCGTGCTCAGAGCTCGGTCTCGAATTCGGACTATGTCCTTGGCTCTGGTATACGAATCGAATGGCTGCTCATACTTTTTTTTTGCTGTGGCTCTGTCCGTGGTGGTGAGTGAGTATTTGAATTTTGAAGAAGAAAGATGGTTGGTTGAGTGAAATCACACAAACAGAGATATGTACCTGTTATACATTTATACAATAGAATATGTATGGTGATGCCCAACCTCTTCATGCAAAAGTCTTTAAAAAAATTAGAAAACGAAATTGACAACATCTAAAATGAGACAAAATCGGGTGACGTTACTGTAGAGCAAAAACTCAGAAATAAAAATGGAAGAACTTTTAATGAATATAGCTTTATTGTAAAAATATCTTAGACTATTTTTTATTTATTGTAAATATATTTTAAATTATCGTATACATTTTCCATACATCATACTTTAATGTGCTTTTTTTCAAAACTACAATCGATTTGATTTTTATAACAAAAAAACTGTTAAGGTACCAACCCAACTAATTGTTTTATGAAATACTATGTGATACCAACTCTGCGCTTAATTTAAGTCAACAATCGACAGTTCGAGGCACTTGTAGATGTTATGTGTCCCAATAAGCAAGAATGGGCTTTTCAGAGCCTGAACTGTTAATAAATTTAATAGGGATAACCATTAGCAGTTTGTCTTAAAAATCATAATGGATTCAATAAATATTAAGAATTATATTTTCATTTAAAGTACGATAGTGGAAAATCAAAATTAGTAAACCGTCATATAATATTTAATTAAATTTCTTTTGTTGTCTATTTTCAATGGCGTATTACAAATTGAATGTTTTTTTTTTATAACTTTATTAACCGATAGTAATGTAATTTCCAAAAGCTATTTAACTAGAATTATTATTTTGGGGATTGTCACTTAGTTATTATAAATTCGTAAATTGGGTAACAAATAAAAACATGAAGTTTTCACCAAAATTATTAAATAGCGGTTATATTCATTTCTTTTTATAAGAATTAAGTTTTCATTATATTTGCATATTTCACAGCAGAACACATTTAACAAAAGTTTTTATATTTATATTATGTATGTTACATTGTACTACGCCCAGCACATGCACAAATGGCACTCATATATAATTTAACACTTCATAAATAATCAAAAATTTTGAACAGCATGAAATTTTGTTATAATGAAATAATTGAAAAGAACTCATTCTTTGGATCTTTTGATACGCCGATTTTCCTTTACGCCTCACATATAGTATGATCGACTTGGTTGCCAAACATAAAATGATTTGAACTTAGCTTAAAATGTTTATACAGTGAACATCCAACAACCGTTTGCTCATATGTGAGATTATTGATTTACGAGAAAGAGTTTGTCTCTTTCTCTGGCATGCGCTCTTTTTCTCGTACGTTCGCACTGGTTATATATGTTAATTGTCAGTGCTCTGTTCGAGTTCTACAGAGAAGGATAAACAAAACTTATGAGCAAAAGGCAATGCAGAGTAGTTGCCCTTGGGCCCTTCTGGACATATGCACATGTGCATGTATATTTACATATGTATATGATTTGACAATACTGTGCCGACCGGTTTGACCAGTTTAGTAATTCGACCATGGCCACTGCCAAATCCCTGATAGTATGATGAAGGCCGAATGGCATGCAAATGAGGTGCAAGTGACCTATGCAAGGGGAGAATAGGAACAGGACAACTCCAATCTCAACCCCCTAGCTACAGCTAGTTACTTTACTAGTGTCCGCTGGCAGGGCCTTAAATATATAACAAAACCAATTCAAGTACTTAAAAATGCTCCTGACCCATCTCCTGCAATGGAAGGGATGCTAGAGAAAACCAGTTTCTAGGTGTGACCCCTTTTTCCTCCTGGCCGCTTTGATATGTCCGGTTGGGTCAACAACTATACTTTACATTGCAGCTGCTGTCAATATTCTGCATTTCATGTCCTTCCATAGACAGACCGGACTGACAGTCCGGTAATAATATGAGAGCCCAGCTTCTTTTTAGCGTAGCCTAAACCTTTTGTTTTCTTCAAGCAAAAGGGTTATTTGGAATCGCGCTCACCTTTGTCTTCAAGGGTGCCTTGATAGTTGATTAGCATATTCGCATAATAATTATTTAAAGCACGAAGATTTCCTTTAGGATCGTCATCACTTTCACATGCAAATTATGTACCCATCTTTATTCACAGCAAATCCAAAGAATGTCCATTCCAGGACATTATCATAAGAGTTACGAGTTTTTTGTAAGAAACAATTTTCAACCTGCGTTTCACAAAAATATAAAACAGTCAAAAATCTGTTTTGTAAACTTTTGTTGTTAGGTTTTTATACAATTTAAAAAACATTCCCATAAATCATGTTGCTTTATAATATAAAACTTATATTAAATATGTTGATTTGCAACCTGCAAATGTACCAAAATCAAAGCTTGTTCAAGTCAGAAAGCTACAGTCAAAATCTAATGTACCACATTTAAAATTATTAGCTTGGTTCCACAATATTAGGTTTATTGAATACCATTATTGTATCACTTTATGAAATTGCCACGGAGCATATGCAGCTGGACCTGATTTTATCCTTTAAAAATGTTTCTTAATGTGTGTTTATTGTTCGAACGATTTTTAGAAATCATTAATATATTTGTTATTAAATAAAATTGTAAATAAAATTCCAGCTTTAAAATTACGCTTCAAATTCATTTTGAATTGCGGGGCAGGGGCCTGAGCATTATTTATTACTTTTAATTGGATATTTTATAGGGTATTATGGCTTTGTGCCGACCGAAAATGTATGTAACAGGCAGAAGGAAGCATTTCCGACCCCATAAAGTATATATATATATTCTTGGTCAGCGTCAATAGCCAAGACGATATAGCCATCTCAGAGACTATAATAGATAGAGCAACAAATTTTTCGGAACAGTATGTCTTATTGTTGCACGCAGATCAAGTTTGTTTTTGATTTTGGCCACGCCCCCTTCCGCCCATGCAAATTGAAAAAAACTGAATTGCAAGCGTCGTTTTAAACCTAGAACGTTCAATTTTGGCACGCACAATACTAATCACCATCTTAATGATCTAATGATTTGGTTACAATCGGATGAAAAACACAGAAGTTATTAAGAAATTACTTTTGTAAGGCGTTACCACGTGCAGCTGCACCTAGTTAGCTGCTATGACACTCCGTGACATAATAATGGTGTTCAATAAACCAACTAAAGTGCCGCCAAGTTAATAATTTCAAACAAAGAAAATTTTGGTATATTTTTTTGGTATAATTTTAGTATATTTTTTAAAGTATTTTTTCAGTATTTTTTTTAAAAATATAATATTTTGATGGTAAAATTGGGTGGCGGGTATCTCACAGTCGTGCAAACTCGACAGTAGCTTTCTTACTTGTTATAATTTATATTTGATTGTCAGTAATTTATGATTTATTTTATTAAAATTATTATTTTATTTGGATTCTGCTTTTAAATTTGATAATGTACTCAAAATGTTAGTTATTGAGCACTTCATGACAAAACTGTATTTGGTAAGTATATTAATGCGTGATTTTGATTACATTAGTGCAATAAGTATGTCGAAATCAATTTAATTAAATTGGTTGAGTAATCAATGCTGTCGATAAGTAGCTTGAGCTCATTTTAAAAGAATAAGTATATTTAAAATGCATTTTCCCATGCAAAACAAAAGAAGAAAGATTAACCTAATATATAAATAAAATACCATTAAGCCGGTTAGGGATTCACAGTTGCAGTCTATAATATTCGCCGATAATGTTGAATAAGAAATAAAATAATTTAAAAAAGTATGTATCAAATAAAACAATAACTGAAACATTGATAATGCAAATATTTATTGCTTATTTATCTTGGCTGTTGGTGTGAATAATGAATATACATATTATACATTTATGCCCCGTCTGTCTACTGCATACATTAGTTTAGAACTATTTATTGTCCATTATATCCTCGTACTCATAGGGTTTTCAACTGAAAATGAATGAAACAGGCAGACGAAAAAAAAGTACACGCACGTACACGATCATTCTTGATCATCGTCAACAGCCTAGACATACATATACATATAACCGTATGTCCGTTTGTACGAAAAACTGGCTTTTAGAGATTATAAGAGCTAGAGTTGCAAAATTTGGTAATAATAGGTTTTGTATTTGCGACAAGATAAAGTTTGTTTTAGAATTTGGCCATACCCCTTTCCGCACCCGCAAAGTAAAAAAAATAAAGTAATTTCCAAAAATGTAGTTAATATCGGACAACAACCAATAATTTAAGGGTCAAATGAGGTACAGTTGCACCTGTATTGGTGCTACACATGTCACTCGGTAATATATCAATGAAATTTAATAAACCTAAAGAAGTTCTTCCAAGCTAACAATTATTAAAGTGCAACATATATTTACTACGTTTTTCAGTATATTCTCGAAAGTATACATCGAAGGTAGCTCTTAATTTTTACTTCATTTAGTAAAAATGGGCGGCGAGTATCTGTTGCCTTGTTTTAAATAAGCATAGCAAATAAAAATGTGCATTGAAAAACATAAACAAAAAATCGTATTAATTGTTTTCCCTTTAACTTTGAAAGAGGTCAATTTTAGCCCAAGTTCCATCCTCAGGCACAGTCTCAGCCCCAACTCCATAGCTTTTTCTGAAAGTAACGAACATAAAGTTTAGTTTTTTTAGCACAACTGTACTTCTTACCATTACTGTTGGTTACTAGCGTGCCACTGCTCCCACATCTCAGTCCATACTTTTTACACCACATCAGCATCAGCATCAGCATCTCCATAGCCATCGCCATCGCCATCGTCATCGCGAGTCATTGGCATTGCCCCACCCACTCAGCAGTCGGCCGTCGTTGCCTCACGCGGGTGATTTAAAAATTTAATGCCTCGCGGCTATTAATGGTGGAAAATGCTTGCGTAATAAAACAAAACGCGGAATTAGGAGGGGTAGAAAGGTCCTGATGGTGGCGTTGGTGGTGGTCGGTATGCGCAGGACGCCTGGCCCATTCCGGTCTCAGAGCCCACATCTTTTGAAAAACTCGAACGCACTAGGTGACAAGGGAGAAACGAGAAAAATCAAAAGAAATAAATATGGCGCATGTTTTGCCAAAATAAGAAATTTTAAATTCAAATATTGATGATGACGACGACGCTAACAGCAACAACAATATCATCCACTCTCTTTTTTACCCTGGTTCCTTGTTTTTTTGCAGTCCACTCGTCCCCTCATTCTCTCCCGTGATACTCCGTGTTGGAGTTTGGCCGTAAGGCCAGAGAAAGGAATATTTTTCTTTTTATGTTTCTTAGGTTTTAATGTTGGCCCCAATGCCTTCATGTCCTGTCGACGCCAAATCGCGATTTGACTCGATGGTATGGAGTCGACTCAGAACCATTGGTGGGCGTCTTGGACAGAGTCCGAACAAGAGGATGGGTAGTCTTTGCAAGGTGCGAGTGGAATGGAGAAAAGATGCTGAATTGCTCGTTGTGAATTGTGCTTTGTATCTGGAACTTACTGGCCGATGGTTGTCAGTGATTACATCTATTTTTGCATAAATAGCATCTATTGTCAATACATATAAAATGAAAGATGTGCTTTTTTATCATCTTTGCAAATCCACGAATCTACTACTAATATATATATATATATATATACATATATATATACACTACATCTAGAGAGTTTAAATGTTTTTTGGGGTATCTCGAAACAACTACTCTTTATTTTAATTAAAACACATACAAAACATAGAGAGTAAAAACAATACTTAGAAGTACAGTACATTTGAGTACTCCTTCCGTGTGAATATGATTGTTTTTCTATGCCAGTTAGTACACTTTTGAACAGTATGAACAGTCAATATGATCCAGACTGTATAAGCACGTGAATCTCTGAGTCTGTTGAATTTAGAACTACCAATTTCTATCAAGTCTCTTATTTATTCGAAGCAGATCAAGTTTTTTTCAGAATTTAAATTTAAACCGAACAAATTGAATTGCAAGGATAATTTGAAAGATATGTTAATTGATATTTATAACTTTTTCAAGTATTAACATTTTTTCAGATATATCTATCGATATTTTTGGTCATAGCTCTGCCATATTTTATATTTATCTATTTATGTTAGCTCTCTAGTTGATAGTCTTTAAATTTGGAAAATTGTGATTTTTTATAGAAACGTAAAAAAAAATAGGAGTGAACATTTAACTTATAAAAACAAGAAATAAAACCAAAAAAAAGAAAGACAAAGGTTGATGTAACTTTTTTCTGCAGAAGCACACATGCGTGGACATCGTAGATTCTTAACTCGTTACACTACCTACTACGCCGTGCGTTCCAGTAGCAACAGCAGAAGTGGTGCATTGTCATTGTGCCCTCCGTATTGAGTCACTGTCCCCAACCTCCAATCTCAAGTAACGACAGGCAGATAGCGAGTGTGCAACTGCATACACAGAAGGTACCGTTGCGCTTGCGTTCGTGTATCTTCCACCCAACGAGCGATGGAGAGTACACATATTACTATTACAAATCTCTGATCTGCGATGGATTTTTTCGTATTCGAACTCTTCACGAGCTCCTGGCTGATTTGCAAGCTATGACACTGCTCATGGTGCTAATGTAGCGGCACTCAAGGATCATGTCTCGCACCTGATCGACCTAAGCATGGAAAACCCGCAGAAAACAGCGTCAAATATATGTGTTGTTGGGCACTCCTACTCTCTGTGGAGAATTAATAAAAAATATAAGTCTCAGGTCTTATAAAAAGGACCCGTCAGGAGGCTGGTGCCGCACATCCAAGGCTAATCAGAAGTGTTTGAAAGCAACTGACAGCAATGATTCACACTTGCATTTGCCCATGCACTGCCGCCTGGTTGCGGAGTCATTTCAAATGCCATTCCCTGCTGATCCTGACACTTTGCAAGTTGTGTTTAAGTTGAAGCCAAAGAAAACTACCTTGTTGACAACAGGACGAAACGGATCTTACCAGTTCAAGCTCTGCGAATCTACATCAACATTCTACTTTCCAAAAGCTTGGAAGTCTGCCATCATAGTTTTAATACTAAAACCAAAACAGCCACCTGAGGAAGACTCACATATACCAATCAACCTCTAACCCTCAACAGACTACTTAAAGTTGAGGCTGTCTTGGCGATACCATAATATCAATTTGGATGCCGGATTCAGAATTCAGCATTCGCGCAAGAATCCCTAGAATGGAAAGAATATACGGTCGCTTCGTTCCTAGACATACAACAGGCTTTTGATAGGGTGTGATACCCTGGTATCCTATACAAAACCAATAATAACTAACTAATAACTCCACTGCTTTTCCAGCTTTTAAATAGTTTCTTGACTTCTTCTTCTGTATGAAGATCGATGGATGCCAGTTTGCCGTCAAAACCATTGAATCTGGAGTACCCCAAAATAATAATATTATATTTACACACAAAATACGAAAAATGATAATTGCGGTTCGTCTTTTGAATTAAATTCTGATAAGGTTATGTTGGCTAAAAGGTTGCAGTATATTAATCAGCATCAACAACCGAGAAGATATATACATGCCCGTGTGAGACAATTAGAGCTAAAGCAAAAAGATTTGTTCACAAGATGTAGTAATAAAATAATAAAACTTTTGTCCGTCTATATTTTTGGGTTACACTATGGGCAGCGGGTATCATTATTTGATGGCAAGTCAGCAGCGATTTTACTGATTAGTTCCCCTATTTATTAATACATTTTCATACTCCATGAAAATAATGTAATCCTAATAAGCTACTGTGCCTTAGATGATTTTTTACCTTGAACAGAACACGAGCTAAAGTAACGAAATTTATGACAATTATTACAATGTTCTTTTTGCAACTAAAATCCAAATTCGTTTTGCTAGAATTTTTAATATAAGTCAAGGATATATATGAACTCTAAAATATTACTATGAACAATTACAGAATTGATTATTTGTATAGTTAAAAGGTCATCAACAGTTAATTGCCATTCATGGCAACTGTGTTTTCATGTAAGTAAGAGCAACAAGTTAGTACTACATTACTGAGTACAAAACCAAGCTATTTTGAAAAATATTGTAAACAATTTCATTTCTTTTCAGATATATTTTCTAATTTTAAAGTCGGGAAGAATACTTATTTGTCAAAATTCCGAAGATTTAAAAATTGGTACAAGGAAAAATGTGAAAAAAACGTGGAAGCACGTTAAGACGTTAATACAAGATGTACATCAAGAAATAAATTGCACTTGTAAGTTTTTACTAGTTTTAGACCAATATACAGACCTATTGAGGGCAGATATGTATATGTATAAAAGAAACGAAAGTAAAGCATTGATTTTAATGAACAATATTTTATTTTTTAAAAATGAAACATAATTATATGATAGCAAATTCAAATATACTGAACAATAAAGAAAGCTGCAGTCGGATGTGCCATTGTGAGGTACTCATTATTTATATTAAGGGAATGCAAAATATAAAGAGTAAGCACCAGCGTGACTTCAAAATAAACAACAGCTTAACTACGTGGAGCGTCTCCAATCGGGTAGATTATACAATAAACAAATAGTTAAATTTAAAAATTATAAGTTATACGAAAAAACAAACTAAAAAACTTTTAAAAACCATTATTATTTGATCAGTTACACAACGTTTGAACAGATGCAACTGCACCTGATTTTCAACATAGAAATTGTTGAACATACACGATATAGCCATGAACGTCAGGTTACAACCAAAACGACCAAAGTTCCGCCCCGCAAATCTAATTGCAAGCGTACCTTTACCATTAGTTTTCTTGTTTATTTTTATTATAAGTGATGCAGGATTCGTTCTTGGTAATGGTGTCTATGGATTGGGGTTCGAAGATCTGGGCGTTCATACAAACTGACAGAGCTAATCAAGAATATGGACAACATTAAGATACAGCTTTTTCAAAACAGTACAAGAAGCACTTAAATATTTATAGATAAAATGTATATAAAATTTTCTTCTCGATTGGAAAAATATAAACAGTAATTATTTATAATGAAATTGTACATAAGAACATATACGTACATATGTATGAAAGATATGGAACATCATGCACAACGTACGCTACAATCGTAAGCACTTTTTGTGTCTCTCAAAAGAGATGCTACCTTGCATTTTTTTAGTAATGACATTTATCGTGATGAACCATACATTTTTTAAGTTTATAACTGAAGAAAAAAATGTATTCTTTTTAAGTTAACCAAAATAACTTTATTTACTAATATTGAAGAAAATTAAATTCGAAACATCTATGGTCTTTCTTGTAGTATGTAGAACATACATGTTTGTTGTCATATTTAAAGAAGAATGTGTCAAAGTAAACTAATATGTATTTATTTGTTAATAATTATAATCGATTTTTAGTTTCAGAATAAAACTAAACTAAACATGTATGTATGGACAGTTCGCATGTTGTGAAAAAACAAACAAATTCAATGAGGAAAACAAAAAAACGCTCTTAAAAACAAAATGGTCCAAGAGTTTTTGCTGTCCACGGTTATTATTCTATGGGAGGTGCGCAATTCTCAATAACTGGACCTTACGAATAAATGACTCTAAGCATTTGTTCCATTCATGTCAACAATTGCCAGTAAGGGGAAAAAGAGAAATTTCCCTTTGTCAGCAACCAATGAGCATTAAGAAGGTATTGAATAAAATACCTAAGAGTATGACTTAATAATGAGAAAACTTTCCTTACCAATTGAAGAGACAGAATATCCCAATAGTCCCTTTTATGATTGCCGACATTGCTCATAGAGGGTGCTTAAATGCAGGATATTTTTGAATACTGGCGCCACCTAGTAATGAACATTGTGGCTTATATTTATTTTAGCTTAGATTTCCTATTTCATTTCAAAATCTGTAGCATATTTTCAGGCTTACTTAAAAAAAAAAAAAATTAGATCACTTAAAATAAAAGTCAGGAGGACTATTTATATATTAACACCAAATATTATGCCTCAAATTTTTAATTTGACTATATAATATTAATATTAAGTCCTTATAATGTCTACTGTTAGTACTGTGAGATTTGAAATTGCACCAATTTGGCCCCGGGTTAAAAAAAAAATGCTCGACTTACTGCGTTTGTTTGAATGTGCATAACAAGCAGAAGGAGGTTTGCATCAATAGCCTAGTCGATATAGCCCTGTCTGTCTGTTCATGTGTCTGTCTGTCTGTTTGTCTGTATGAGCACCTAGACCACAGAGTCTATAAAAGCTGGAGCAACCAAATTTTGAGTCAATATGAGAAAACTCTCCGGACAGATCAAGTTTGCTTTAAACTTAGACCGTTTATTTTATGACCCACTTGTGAAAAATCTTAGCGCGGATGCGCTTAAGATTAGACGATAAACATGGAAAATATTAAAGAAGTAGTCATACAGAAATACAGTTCCCGAGATCAAATCAAATTATTACTCGTGGCATTATAAATCTTCGCACGCGTTTCTCTGAAAGAGGAAGTCGTAGTGTGAAGGGTAGAGTAGCGGCATGTTTGCCAAATGCTGGCTGTTCGAGTTACCACGCTCAATATATTTAATTATTTAAAGTATTTGTTTTAAAAATTTTGTTGTTGTACAATACCCAATATTATTGTGTTCTTGGACAACACAAAGTAAAACAAGTAAGAAAGCTACAGTCGAGTTTGCTCTTACTTGTTTTTTGTTAGAAAAAAATTATAATTTTCTTTATATTTTATTGTAAATTACTAGTTACACGCATTCTACGAAAATCCATAGACTCATACTGCTAAATCTTAACTTAACCGATTTTACTTATTTTCAATAGTGGATGGGACTACTCTACCCCACAATGCTCATACTATCATAATTATTTTAATAGAAAATTGCATAAACCTTAGTTTAAATGCGATATATGTATATTCCTAAAATACCCAATTAATTTCTAATTGAAATAAATGTTCGATATCAAAAAACATAAGTTTAAAAAATTTTAATTTTAAATTAAATAAAACTATATATGTATATCTTCTGAGCATTCTAATTTTGACAAAATAAAAAAAAACAAGTAAGAAGCCACCCATTTTTACTGTATGAAACAAATATTAAGACCGATCATCTAAATATTATATTTTTTTTAAATATATTTGAAAATATGCTAAAAATAATAATAGCTTCGTAGCACTTTACTAGGTTTATTAAACATCATTATTATGTCACTGAGTGACAGAAACTGAATAAGTGCAGCTGTACCAGATTTCGACCTGTACAACAATTTCTCAAATAACTTTCGTGTTTATTGTCCGATTGTAACCAAATTATCATCGTTAAGATGGTGATTAATATTGTGTGTGTGCTTAAATTGATCATTTTATGTTTAAAATAACGCTTGTAGTTCTTTCGTCTCGGCTGTTGACGTTGATCAAGTATATATATACCATATGTGTGCACTTCATGGCGTCGCAGAAGTCTTCTTCTGCCAGTTAAGCACATTCGAATAAATGCAATAGGTCATGACTTTAAAACAATCGGTCATGAGTTAAAAACAAGCTCCGGACCTGATTTTAACATTTCAAAGTATTTCTTGAATAACTTCGGTTTTTTGTCCTATCGTAACTAAACTGAATGCATCTAAAAATAACTCAGGAGCAGGGTTTAACAAGTTAGAAATTTATTATCGATACCACAAATTTAAAAATATTTAATTTTGTAGCTACTTAACGGTAATTTTTATATCCGCCTACCCAAAGAGTAGAAGATTATAACTTTGTGTCTTCCGAAAATGTTTGTAACAGACAGAAGGAGACATCTACGACCCCATAAAAGCATAAAGCATTTTCGTTTCGTAGTTTGTAGTTTTGTTACAGATTAAGACAAGAAAGTAAAGTAAAGTAAAGTAAAAATTTCATTGTAATTTTTAATAAATTACCAATATTATATTATTTACACACTCTTGTGTCACAGAAGATGAACCGGTGCCGTTGCACCTGATATTTGTCCTATACAATTGTTTCTTGAAATTTTCTAAATTTTTTTAATTGAAAATTTTTAAAATTGGAAAATTGGAGTAAATTGGAGTACAAATTTTAACTCATTAACTTTTTGCTGTATTTTTTGTATTCAAATATTTTCATAGGTTTCCCGGATTTTTGTTTGTTATTTTTAGGTCATGGATTTAAAAAAAATTATGACCTTTTGCGTTTGTCCGAATGTGCGTAACAGGCAGAAGAAGGCGTCTGCGACCCCATAACGTATATATATTCTTGATCACCATCAACAGCCGCGTCTCTATATAGCCCTGTCTGTCTGTTCGTCTGTCCTTACGAACATCGAGATCTCAAAGATCTATAAAAGCTAGAGCTACCAAATTTTGAGTCAACATATACAAACTTGGTGTGCAGATGACGTTTATTTTAGATATTGGCCACGCCCACTTCCGCCCCCGTAAATCGAAAAAAAAAATCGATTTCCAAGCATCATGTTAAAGCTAGAACGAAGTTTTGAAGACATAATACTAATCATCATCTTAATGATCTTTGAAAATTTGGTTACAATCGGATAAAAGACACAGAAGTTATTAACGAATTACTTTTATAAGGCGAAATCGGGTGCAGCTGCACATGTTCAGCTAGTTGTCACTCAGTGACATAATAATGGTGTTCAATAAATATAATGAAGTGCTACCAAGCCAATCATTTAGAACAATATTAATTTCGATATATTTTTTGGTATATTTTTGGTATATTTTTAGTATATTTTCGCTCTTTATTATTCTTCCATTCAGTAAAATTGAGTGACGGGTATCGCAAAGTCAAGCAATCTCGACAGTAGCTTTCTTACTTGTTTTACCCAATAATTATTATAATTTTATAACATTATTAAACGCTGCGCATGTACACTAAAAATCAATGACCTCGTACAGTCAAAGCTTGACAGTAGCCGTTCCTACTTCCTAATAGGTTATATGTAAGTTAAGACGGCCATATTAATAACGTTGGTAAAACGAATCTTCATTTCTATCTGTTTAGTTTGAATGTGTGCGATTGACGGGTTGGACACCGAAGAATTATGTATATGTAGATATTTAAAAAAAAACCTTTTATAAAGAGACTAATTTGCGCTAAATAGAGGATTTTTATACCCGCCTACCCAAATGGTAGAAGGGTATTATGGCTTTGTCCCGACCGAAAACAGGCAGAAGGAAGGATATCCGACCCCATAAAGTATATATATTCTTAATCAGCGTCAACAGCCGAGACGATATAGCCATGTCCGTCTGTAGATAGAGCAACAAATTTTTCGGGACGTAGATCAAGTTTGTTTTTGATTTTGGCCACACCCCCTTCCGCCCATGCAAATTGAAAAAAACTGAATTGCAAGCGTCGTTTTAAACCTAGAACGTTCAATTTTGGTACGCACAATACTAATCGCCATCTTAATGATCTCTGGCGGGTATCTCACAGTCGAGCAAACTTGACTGTAGCTTTTTTACTTGTTATAATAAAAATATTACTTTGGGACAACGGAAAGTGTGACAGGCAGAAGAAGGGATCTCCGACCCCATAAAGTATATATGTACATATTGATAAGCGTCAACCGCCGAAACGATATTGACTTGTTCGTCTGTCTGTATGAAGATCTGGATTTCGGAAACTACAAGAGCTTAAGCAACTAAATTTGGTGACAATATGTAGTATGTGGTTGAGCCAGCCCCTTTTCGCCCCCGTAAAACGATAACAACGAATTTAAAGTGTAATTTTTAAGCTAGAGTGTTATTCGTAGTCACTATCTAATAATCTGTATGTTTACTTACGATCGGATAAAAAACACAGATGTTATTCCAGAAATGCTTTTAAAGAGTGAGTTGCACCTGTTCAGTGGCTATGTCACTGTATGATGTTTAAAGGTAATCAATAAGCCTAGTAAAATACAATCAAACTAATAATTTAGACCATGGTATATTGCTGTATGATTTTTGGAATTTTGTTTAGTATATTTAAATTAAAAAACTATATTCCGGAGCTAATTTTTAATGTTGTCTCTCACAGTCGAGCAAACTCGAATTTTACATGTTTATTTTTATTTCAATATGTTTTATTCATATTTGTAGGTTCTTCTTTTAATAATTTAAATTCCTTATAATTGTGAAGTGTAATGTTTCAGCATGGTATATATAAGATTATCAATTTTGTCGTGTATGGGATAACAAAACTGTATATATGTGTATTTATTTACATATGTATTATGTTAATTCTCCTTGGCACCAAACTATAATATTCTGTTTTTCCATTCGAATAGCGAGGAAAAGTATACGACTTTCACTCCCCGAACAGGCGGAGCATAGCTGCAGCACACTGTAACGCGTAATATTGATGCTGCATCTTCATCTTGACGGGAAACCCCTTGTCATTAGCCACGGCAGAAAACACGCGAGATTTTAACGACCAATCAAATGGCGCTGTCGAAAATAGAGGCAACCGTTGAAACCGTTGCTTTGCGAAAATGTGTCTCAAGATGTTGCTGCTGATGGTGATGGTGGTGGTGGTGTCCCTGCGGTATTACGTACACTTACGCATGCATGTGTATGCATGTGCTTGCCTCTGCGTAGGTACGTTTTGTATAATGAGCTAAATATCGCGTATCTAACAATGGCGCTGGCGTAAAATCTGCGGCAGTGTCTGTGCACAAGTCGGTATGTAGTCAAGCTAGACTATGGAGAATGTGAAAGGAAATGTTTATGTAAGCATTTCTTCAACATATGTATATAGCGGAATATGTAATATATGTACGTATGTGTTAGTGCTTGTTAGTGCACGTCTAAGATTAAATTAGTGGAAAAGGACGAATAGAAACGTCTGTCAGCATTTTAAAATGTCGACTCAAATCTAAGGCGATGCCGTGCGAGTGAGAGGCATACCACTTGCTAGTATATTTCGCTTAAAATGGGACTGTACCAAGATTCTTAGACTATTCGTATATATGTATACATAACTGTACATACTATATGTTTGTATTGCATCATAGCCATCGCGAAAGCTGCTCAAAATTTTAAGTCGGCTGGAAAGGGTAGACAAATGAATGTGATTACATATTTAATTAAAGTCAGCCAGATTGAATAGTAGAGCCACAGTAGTAAAAAAAGAAAACTGAAATCACAAAGAAAGTCTAGAGAGGGAGGCTATTCCCTTAGTGACTTTATGAATTTGGGCCAAGGAACCATATGCATATTGCTTAGATATACAAACACGTTGTTGTTGTAGATACATGAGAAACTTTCACATCAAATCACATAAACTTGTGTGAATGTAAAACAATGCAAGTTACCTATGCTTTTAGTACGTCTCCAATGTAAAATTAACAAAACCAATTTTTGCTTAACTTATCAATACGAAAAAGAAAGAGACATCTACTACTTTTGTCAACTCAAAATTGCCATTTTAAAGCATTTAAGCACTTTTATGACCGATATTATTATTAATCAAAAGCTCATAAGACAAGAACAAATAACAACATTTAAAATGTGTACAGCTATACAAATGTATGAATTTATACTCTACCTATAGGATACTTTGTACCACCGAGAATGTATGTAATAGGTAGAAGGAGGCATATTCGACCCCTCAAAGTAGCAAAGTATCTTGATAAGCATTAATATTGAACGTTAATAGAAACGATATAGTCCTGTCCGTCTGTCTGTCTGAACGAAAATCAAGATTTCAGAGTCTATAAGACCAAATTTGATGACAAAATGTCGTAATACAGTAACTGAAACAAGGTTGTTTTAGAATTTGGCCATGCCTTCATCCGCCCCTTATCAAATTGTAAGCGTAGTTTTCAAGTTAGAATGGTATTTTTGGTACACACAATCACAATTACTATCTTAATGATTTTTTCAAATATATGTACAATAGTTACGAACGAATAATAAACACAGATGTTAATTAAGAAATTTACATATATTTATATATATATGTATATTATATATATAATTTTTATTATATATATTAATATTAATATTATTTTATACATTATTGTATTAAAAAAAAGACCGTTTGTCCGATTGTGCGTAGGAGACATCTGCGACCCATAAAGCATGTATATTTATTATCACTATCAACAGCCGATTCGATTTAGCCATGTCTGTCTGTCCATTTGTCTGTATGAATACCTAGATCTCAGAGACTATAATATCTAGAGTTACCAAATTTTGAGACCACATATAAAAACTTATTAAGCAGATCAAATTTGTTTTAGAATTCAACCACGCCCCTTTCTGCCTCTGTAAGTCCTACAGCCACAATTTTAAACTTACAGCATTTGTTTTACGACCCACATGTGAAGTATTCTAGCGCGGACGTTTTGTGAATTTCATTAAGATTGAACGGAATATGAAAGATATTCCAGATATAGTAATACATTACCTAAGTAGTTCAAAGGTCTCGAGTTCAAATACCGGACAGTTTAACTCCGAATTTTTGTTTTCCCCAATTATTATTTTAATACTTAATTAGAATTGTCTTATGATGCAATTTTACCACGCTTCTCAAAATGAGATGTGGTTTGATGTAGAGTAGCGGAACTGCTACTGGTTCGAGTCACGGTCGGGTAAATTTTAAACTTGATATTTTTAATTATTTAAAATATTTACAGTTTATATAAAAATATGTATTTTTAAATAAACTTATACATTTCTTTTTTTTAGGTCATGGACTTTAAAAAAATCAATTTTATTTTATAATTTGACTTGCGGCGACTCTTTACTCATAATTTATAAAATTATTAACGAACGCTGCGTCTCAAGAATATGTTTTTTTATGTTCTAAATTACGCATAAACACTTTAAATCCAATACCTCGTACAGTCAAAACTTGACTGTAGCCGTTCCTTCTTGTTTAAAATTCAAATTGCCCAAAATAGGGTATAATAGTTTTGTGCAAATGTAACGTACAATAAAGGAAGCACTTCCGATATCTTATCAGCATAAATAGCGATGTAGCCCTCTCCATCTAGGGCAGACGCCCGTGTGTCTATTGGTATAGTTTTTTCCACGGAACTGTTTTTCCTTAGCTCCAATTATATTAAAGGAAATAGGGTCCTAAGGTTTAAATAATATATAATCCAATCAATCATCTATGAATCTAACATTTTCTGAGATTTCGAAAAGAGTATAAATAAGCATTATTATTATTATATTTTCAAAAATATACTGAAAAAAATACTAAAAATACTAAAAAATACCAAACTAATATATCAAAATTTTCATTGTTCCAAATTATTAGCTTGCCGGCACTTTTTTGGTTTATTGAACACCATTATTATGTCGCGGAGTGTCATAGCAACTAACTAGGCAGCACTAGCAGTTGCACGTGGTAACGCCTTATAAAAGTAATTTCGTAATAACTTCCGTGTTTTTTATCCGATTGTAACCCAATTTTCAGAGATCATTAAGATGGTGATTAGTATTGTGCGTACCAAAATTGAACGTTTGGTTGAACGGTTTAAAACGACGCTTCCAATTCAGTTTTTTTCTATTTGCATGGGCGGAAGGGGGCGTGGCCAAAATCAAAAACAAACTTGATCTGCATGCAACAATAAGACATACTGTCCCGAAAATTTGGTTGCTCTATCTCTTATAGTCTCTGAGATCTAGGTGTTCATACGGACGGACAGACGGACATGGCTATATCGTCTCGGCTGTTGACGCTGATCAAGAATATATATACTTTATGGGGTCGGAGATGCTTCCTTCTGCCTGTTACATACATTTTCGGTCGGCACAAAGCCATAATACCCTTCTACCCTTTGGGTAGGCGGGTATAACAATTAAGAAAGCTACTGTCGAGTTTGCTCGACTGTGAGATACCTGCCACCTAATTTTACCATCGAAATAATATACCAAAATAATATACCAACATTTTCTTTGTTCGAAATCTTTGGATGGGCGGCACTTTAGTTGGTTTATTGAACACCATTATTATGTCACGGAGTGACATAGAAACTAACCTGGTGCAGCTGCACCTAATTACGCCTTATAAAAGTAATTTCGTAATAACTTCTGTGTTTTTATCCGATTGTAACCAAATGTTCAAAGGTTATTAAACGACGCTTGCAATTCGGTTTTTTTCGATTTGCATGGGCGGAGGGGGGCGTGGCCAAAATCAAATACAAACTTGATCTGCCTGCAATAATAATATACACTCTTCCGAAAATTTGCTCTAGGTCTTATAGTCTCTGAGATCTAGGTGATCATACGGACAGACGGACAGACGGATATGGCTATATTGTCTCGGCTGTTGACGCTGATCAAACATATATATATACTTTATGGGGTCGGAGATGCTTCCTTCTGTTCTGTTCCTGTTACATACATTTTCGGTTGGCCTACCCTTTGGGTAGGTGGGTATAAAAGAAAATAAATACTTTTGAACTTTTAAACGATGGGCTCATCGTCTAGAATGACTTTATGAATAACCATTGCGTCTTTATGGGAATTATATTGGCGCAAATGACACATTGTCTAGAATGATAAAAATGTCGAAATCTCAATAACTTACAACAAAGTAAGAAATTTTTACTGAATGTAACAAACATCAAAAAGGAATATAGTATTTTTAAGAATATACTAAACAATATACCAAAAAATATATAGACATATACCACGGTCAAAATTATTAGTTTGTCTGCATTTCACCTTTATTACTTCATAGCATGACAGAGCCACTGAATAGGTGCAGCTAAACCTCAATTCACACATTCATTTTTTATTCGACCGTAACTAAGTTTACAGTAACCATTAAGATAGTGATTACAATTGTGTGTACCAAAAATTAAAACTCTTGCTTGAAAGACATGCTTTAAATTATCGATTTGCGAGGGCGCAACTGTAGCTTTCTTATTAAATATTGTTAACAAATGTTGCTCTAGTCTTATAGTCTTTGAAATCCAGGTTTTCATACAGACAGCCAGATGGTCACATCAAGAATATATATACTTTATGGGGTCGGGTATGCCTCCATCTGCCTGATACATACATTTTCGGTTGCCACGAAGTTATAATATCCGTTAGGTAGGCGGGAATAAAAACCCTAAACGCAAATTGTTTTAAATATAGTCGAGAGATATCGAAAATCATTTTTTACACCCGCCTACCCAAAAGGTAGAAGGGTATTATAACTTTGAACCGACCGAAAATGTATGTAACAGACAGAAGTATATATATAAAGTATATATATTCTTGGTCAGCGTCAACAGCACAGACAATATAGCCATGTCCGTCTGTCCGTATGAACACCTAGATCTTAGAGACTATAAGAGCTAGAGTAAAAAAATGTTTGGGATAGTGTGTCTTATTATTGCACGCAGATCAAGTTTGTTTTAGATTTTGGCCACGCCGCCTTCCGCCCCCGGAAATTGAAAAAACCCGAATCGCAAGCGTCATTTTAAACCTAGAACGTTCAATTAAAATGCAATTTTTAATGGGCTTAGGATATAAATACTATTTTACGAAAAATATATGTAAAAAATATAACGAAATATATCACATTTAAATTAATAATTTGTGTGATTTCGTTCGAAGTAATAAGCAGCCTCACGGAAAATATATTTTTTTTGGCTTAATGGGGGATGTAAATTTTCTTCAATCATCGGAATATGTCTAAATAACATACAAATACGTTTAAATTAAACTTTTATATAATTTAAATGATGAAAACCGTCGTAGTTGGTACCTCATCTAAGGAATCCATAAGAAAGCATTGAAACTTACGGATAGATGCACAAATGCTGAGTGACTGAGAAAGATGTGAGGAAAGGAGAGAGAAAGAGAGAAAAGCAATGAGAGAGCGGAGGACGAGAGATATAAATGCAGAAAGAGAGAAAGAACGATATACCTTATGTGGTGTAAAGTGCTGCCTTCTGCAAAAAGGAAAATGTGGAAAAACATTGTAAATAATTTTCACCAATGGCGAGCACCCGCTAAGTGCAACGCGAAGCGCCTATTGGCGGCTCGCGCTAAGAATACGATTCCGCCGTTTGGTGGCCTTAGCCTTCGTCCACGCAGGCATCGAAGTAACATAGCTCCTGGCCCTTGGCATTTGTTGTTCCGCATTTAATTTAAGAGTCTTTTTCCACCTTCTCCAAGACGTAATTTCAACATGCTCTTCACTTTACTTATTCCTGTCGCGAATTGCTAAGTTTTTTCTTTTCATCCAAATTTGAACGAATATATTTTTGTTTCCATTTTCCATTTCGTTCGAAAGCAGTAGAAGTTTGTTATTTATGCAAATTTATTATTCCAAATTAATTTTTGTTTTCGAATACTGTGGGAAAATGATTCCGTTTTGGCCCATTTAAGATCAAAAAAAATTAAAGGGAGATGGTCAAACCAGTCTGTCCACTTAATTTTCTCACAAATTTAAATTCTTTTCTTGGGTGCAAAATGCTAAGAATATAAAGAAATTTACTGACCTTTGGCCCGTTTTGTTTGGGGTTGGCTTGACCAACCCTTCCTTCCTTGATCATTTTCTGCAATCCTATATGTTCAGAGGGAATCTCTGTATATCTTAACACACTTTCAGCACTTTCTTTAGATATGAATTTTAGTTTCATTTGATTATCGTGCTGTTCAATAGTTTTTTTTAAAGTTATTTACTACACACTAACCGAATAATTTTGTATTCATAAGATTTATATTATTAATTTAATTATGTTCAATTGAAGAATATGGATTAATTTTGATATTTTTAGGTTGGTAGTCGGAATGCAAATTACAGGAAGCGTCAACAGAGTCTGACTTTGTCTGACTTTCTGTCCGCCCATTCGTCTGTCTATCCTTCTAAACCTAATTAATCTTCTTACAATACTCAAGTAGAATGAATTTTAATTAGAAACGGCTTGTGATAAAAATCGTAAGCGTACTTTGAAAGGCAGGAAAACTAATTTCCATTCATTATAAATACGAATAAATTGAATAAATTTTTTAGTTTATTGTGATCGGATAACAAACATGACAGTTAATCAAGAAATAATCGAATATATAGAAATCAAAAGCATCGCAAGCGGTTCACTTGCTTTCCATAAATTATATTTGTTATACTAGTAATAAATATACCAATAAAGTGAAACTAAATATTATATATTAAATGTGGTAAGTTTCGATAAATATTTGGAAAATGTTTGTTTAAAACAGAATATTTTAATATTCAACCTATTTTTAGACTGGTTCTTACTCGAATAATTTACTTTTGACTGGTTATCACTCGAATAAGAGAATAAGGTATAAAATAAATTCTAAAAGAGCAAAGGGTTCATTGTTTAGTCAGAGTCTACTTAAAGCCAATTGAACAAACTTTTGGTAGCTGTGTTTCAAAACACCCCATCTTACGCATTAATTAAGTATACCCTCCTACCCATATGGTAGAAGGATATTATATCGTTGAAAAGGCAGGTGTATATAGTCTTGATTAGGGTCAACAGCCGAGACGATAAAGCCACGTCCGTCTGTCTGTACGAAAGTTTGGATTTCAGAGACTATAAGGGAGAGCAACCAAATTTTGCGGTAATATGTCTTATTATTGCACTCAAATCGATTTTGTTGTAGAATTTGGCCAGTGGCCAGTTGCCGTGTTAAAAATTACAAAAACAAATAATTTTGAGGTCCAAACACAATAATCGTTATCTTTTACAAATGCTACCCGCAGAAAACCATGTATGAGTGGAATATTTATGAAGCTGTTTTAATACCCACCCAACCAAACTGTATAAAATATATAACAGCCAGAAGGAAGCATCGCCGACTCCACAAAGTATATATATTAAAGATATAGTGGTGCAAACTCGACTATTCTTGCCTTTATGAACGTGCCTTTAGGCATTCTTATTTATTTTACATTATAAGACGCATAAGTTCTTTAAAAATGTGTTACCTAAAACAGACAAAACTGGCTGTAGCCTTTCGTAGTTGTTAATTTTAACTTTTATGTTGATACGTTTTGAACTGATTCTTTTTGCCGGTTGCTTACAATTGACCTTAAATACATAAACAATTATCATCATTCATTGTGATATTTCGTAAATTATTTATTTAAAGAACGCAGAATTTGAATGGATACCGAGTAAAACAACAAACTACGTACATATAATCAGGCCAAGGTCATTGTTGACAAGTAATCTATTTGTATCTGTTATTGGAAGTACATACTTCAAATATTCCAGATATATTTCGGTGTATACTCCCCTCCCTCTGCCATGGACAGAAAAGTCCATGCAAGCGACTAATCTTGGCTTTACCGAAAGACGAGTGGCATGCCACTGCAAAGATTGAATTGAATTCCACGTCCAGATGACCCAAGATGAGAGAAACTGGTAAGAAATAATAGAACACTCATCGAGCATGCGCATTTTAACTGCTGGACCGTTGGTCAAGACAAAGACATAATCGCAGATAATTTAATAAAAGCCTAGATTTTAATGAATATACCATACATGTAAATATATAAATGTTTAGTCATTGATTTAGTTAGTGTTTGTGTTTATTTGTCCAACACACTTTTCTGAGATTGTAAAATATCTTAGAATAAATCCAATTAAATCAATAATATAAAAAAGTGCTTGAAATGGTTAAACAGATTTCTTTAAGTAAAGTGTTACTCCCGGAAGCTGCCTGATAAGCGAAGTTAAGAATGCATAATAGATGGATCATGCATCAGAGCAAGAATGCATGTAAATAGAAATAATAATAAGGCTGATTAAAAAAGTAGAATATCACTGAGTAACATAACAACTGAACAAGTGAAGCTGTACTTGATTACCCTATAAAAGTATTACTTGAATAACTGCTTTATTTATTGTCCAATCGTAACTAAATTCACAGAAATCATTCAGATGGTAATTGATATTGCTGCTACCAAAAATGAACATTACAGGTTTAAAAATCAAAACCAAACTTGATCTGCGTGCACATATAAGACATTGTCACCAAATTAGGTTTCACTAGCCTTTATAGTCTCTGAGTTCTAGGAACACCTAGAACTATGAACTATGAACATACGGACGGACGGACATGGCTGTAAGGTCGGAGGTGCCTCCTTCTGCCTGTTACATAATTTTTCGGCTAGCTCAAAGTTAAAATACCATTTTACCTTATGGGTAAGAGGTATAAAAACTATAAGAGCTACAAACACTGGTACGTAGGTTGCTGCATTCGGAGACGAATTTTAGTTGGCGTCTCGAATAACTTCTTACTTTATTGTCCAATTATGATGAAATTTAGAAAACATTTAGTTTTGTTTGCTTATATATTTTATTAACAACAAAATCAAGTAGTAATTACAAGGGCAAAATTGCAAGGCCCCAAAGGAAATCTACGCTTCATTAAAAAAACAATGTTTAAGATTATATGCAATATTAGCCGAACGATGTATTCAAGATTTTCAGACATTATCTTCTTGGTTCCAATATCAACTCTAATATAGTTTATCAAACACACATACTTTTGTACATACTATACAAACACTTTTGTACATAAATTTGCATAATATATCAATGTACATATACGTTAATAGTATGTACGTTAATAACATCTTCTTTTGCTCTTCTTAAGCAAACATTTCCAATACATTTTGAAAAATTAAATGTCACGAAATATATTATATTTTACCTTAATTTAGCTATTTTAATAAGAAAATCGATTGAATTTATGACTAGATTTAATATTACCTACACTGCCACCACCAACAGCTACCATCAGAGAGAGCACCTCCCCGTTTTCTTAGTTAATATTCTGGTTTGAGCATCCATATATGTATTTTCGTATACATACATATATTTATGTATATAACTATAAAGTTTCTAAGAAAAGGCGTAGCCATATTCTAAAAATTTTTTCGCCAACGAAAATGCGCTAACAACGTTCTCGCTAACTAAAAAGGGCGTGGCTGTCGCGTATAGACGACCTTATAAAAACCTCACACCGCCTTTCATATAAACTGGCATACACATTCACTTACATACTCTTACGGTGAACACAAATACACATACGCACGGTTGCCCTATACATTGAAATAAATGAAAGCATGACTGGTCCTTGGGGTAGTACGGGGCGGGGCGGGACACATTGGTCCTACAGGGGGGTAGCTGTTAGTTACACTACGCAAAACGCACAAAATGAAATCGTTGTGATTAATTTTTCTGATCGAATTTATTGCAATATATTTAAAATATGATTAAGTTATCCGACTGCTTTGAGTATATTCTTAAATTAAAGTTTTGCCATATTAGATATTTACATATTATTAAAATTTTATAAATACTCTTAACTGACAATTTCTCTCCGTGCATTGCCTACTGTAAGACATTCAAGTGATGAGAATGCTGAAAAATATACCCTTACATATCCATTGTGCATGTGTGTGAAACACCCCCTGATAGTGTTTGGATGATGGCTCATTATGCTAAGCAGTGTAGCGCAGCACAGCGCAGAGCAGAATCTTGGGGTGAAACTAAAGAAAAAGACGTAGCGAGAGGGAAATGGTAAATAGCGCAAGCAGAGCCAGAGCATTCAGACGCCATTGAAAGGAGATAAAGCTTGGAGATGGAGCTCGTTGCCGTGACTCGAGTTGAGAGGGAGAATATAAAGATAATAGAACGTTGACTCAAAGTCATGGCAAACGCAGCTTGAAAGCCCACCTCTGATTATTGGTGGTGGGTTTCGCATGACGATTTGTGAAGTCAACGCCGCTAAGTTAGAGAATACATCTTATACTCTCTTGCAGTCATATGTATGTATGTACACTTATATGGACATTGATTAAAGTCTATTTAAAACTCTATATATTGACTTGTGCTTCTTTTTGAATAAAAACGTATTAACTGTACTATTATTACGGTATTTGAATAAACGTAAATACATTTTTATTTTTCAATGTAATTCAATACATAAAGCTTATTGAGTTTTTTATTTTTTCGCAAATTGTTATTTTTATTTATTTTTAATAAACTGGGATTTTAGTGAATATCATATACAAATTTAACATAATTAAATCGTTTTTAAACATTAAACATTTTTAAAGCAAAGTTCAATCATTTTGAAATTGCTATTTCAAGGATAAAAAAAATATGTTGTTCCGCAATCTAGCAAGTTTCGCCAAAGATTCAAAATTGTGGTGCAAGTGAACCATTTCAATTGGAACTAGAAAAATGTAGTGAAATTGGTTAGCAGTGCATTGAAAGCTCTTTGATGTGACGGGACTTTTAAAAATACCCTAATTGCAAGTATAAATTCTCTTGCGTTTTGTAGCAGCAAGCTTCAGCACTGCTGAAAATATTAAAGCATACTTTCAGGATGCTTGTGTTGTGAGTATCTTTCGGTATGAATTAAATATAATAAAAACTATACACACCAATTGACGGTTTCAGGAGACTTAAATAGTAAAAATAATTGTTGAGAATTTTGATTACTTCCGAAAAATTTTATACATTGTTTGAAATGATAGCAAATTATATATTGATCAGTATTACTTGGTATTGCCCTAATAATGCTAAATTAAAAATGTTAAGAAATTGTCGTTTTTTGTAAGTCTTGTACGATAACGTCGTGAATTAGTGGTTATTGGGGAGAGAAAGGAAAAATTGTGGGCGTCGCTATGGTACAAAAATGTTCAACCGAAAATTAAAATGGAAAGTGTGAGCATTTTCATGGCAATATGGCAAGACATAAAAAAGAAATGCTCGCTGAGCGAATGCAAAACGCGACCCTCTGCGTTTGCTACATTGGCCTCTTGCCTCTGACCCGTTTCGCCTTGATTCGGACTGGGATTGGCTTGACGTAGTGTACAGGCTTGTGGCTCCGCCCCAAACAGTCTTTTTGCGTTTCTATGTTCAGAGCTCTAGCCTTTTTCTTTCCGCACAAAACATTTTTTGCGGCAAGTTCCCTTTGCGCACATATTTTCTTTTTAGCTTCCTTTACACTTGGATTTGCCATTCCTTTCGACTGCGTAACTATTTTTCCAGTTTTTCTCAGCAAGTACATGAATATATTTTTCTTAAAAGATGTGAGTATGTGTGTGTAAGCATATATACACTTTATATGTGTGTGTATAAGAGTATATATATATATTAATGTATGTATTAAAATAAAATCCTTGGCGTTGTTTGTTGCTGTTGGTTTTGGGTTATGTAGAGATAGCTGGCTGCTGGTATTGTCGTTGGAGAAACGGTTCCAATGTGCGAGGAAAGGCACTCTAACCCCGGGAGTAGCAGGGCGAGAGAATTAGTCGCTAACGTCGCACTCACTCGCTGTGGAGTCAGGAACAAAAGAACAAAACCATATAAGTTCGGGGTGTAGGTGGAATGGCCACGTCTTTTTGTGAAAAAGTACAGTTGCCTTCAAGAAACAGAATGCATTTGAGAAAATTTAATATGACAAATTTATATAATTGTATAGAAACCAAAATACTTACCAAAAGGGAAGAATATTTATGTAGAGAGTATTTCTTGTGTTTCGATAACTATTTCTTTCTTTTTATACCCTGTACTTATTGAAAATGGATAATCGACCCTAGCAAATATATATTCTTGATCAGCATTAACAGTTAATTAGAGGTCTTTCGACGTTGATTATTGGGTCGGGAGTTTCACTATATTCACATAAAACTAGGTTTATAGAATCATATTCATAAGTAAGACCTACAAAGTGAAATGCTGGTTTAGGGCGCGTAATGTAAGCTCTTAATATCGTCTCATTTGTAGATTACGGACTCTATATGATAAGAGATAGAGCTACCAAATGTTCTGAAAGAGTTTATTTCTGAATATTATATAATTTTTCGATTGATTCTCTAAATATGGTCAGCGAATATCTTACAGTCACGTCCCTACTTATTTCGTTTGTGACTTGATACAGTTAAACCTTAACTGGAACGCTGTATAAGAAATGCAGATAATATTAATTTTTTAATTGTTTTGGAACGCATCAATATTCTTGAAGAATATATTTATAATATTCATTCACATTTCGCTCTAAATATATTTGAAAAGTTTTATTTTTTTTTGTTCAAAAAGGTAAAAAGTACATTGATTTTTAAATAATCTTCAATTTAAGGGATCAGCGTGTCTGTCTGTCCATCTATCTGTATCAACTAGATCTCAGAGACAATAAAAGCTGGACCTACTAAATTTGGGGACAATATATTATATATCAATTTATCACGCAGATCAACTTTGTTTTGTAAGTTGGCCTATGTTTGGTGGAAATTATATTAGAATAGGATAAAAAAAAATGGAATATATATAAGATATTATGTTATGCAACTTGTCCGAGCTCTCTTATATTTGTTTCTTATTTTTTTCAATTATTATTTTTATATAACATAAATAATAATACTTCTTTACCTATGATTTTCAAAGTGATATGGTGGTAGGATGGGTAGGGTTGCGAAATGTTGTGAGTTTGATTCTTACTAGGTATTGTTTAAAATACGAAAAATTTTGACTTGTGAAAAATATAATTTAACTTTATTGTACAATTTAGTGGTCCAGTGGAGAGTCGATTGATCTGTCTGGAAAAATTTTATTCTTTTTTTTTATATTTTATTGTAATTTATAAATTACACATCGAAAATTTATGGCTTCATTCAGTCAAATCTTGACTTTAGACATTGCTACTTGTTCAATTTAAAAAAAAGGACGTAACGAAGCGTATTAAAATAAAAAAATAAATCCTCTCATTAAAATGTTAATATTTATATTCTATGAGACTTAGGTGTTCATACGGAAAGTGTGCTGCCAGTTAAATATTTCTTCGTGTGTCACTAAGTTATAATACCCTATGCTTATCCAAGTAAAGATTTATATAACTTGTAATGTATTTGTTCTATATGTTTTCTATTAATAAGTAGAGTCTATCAATTATCGAGACCTCGAATATAGCGATTTTAATTCAAAAATTTTGTTTTGGGTTTGACGTATATTTACATACGATTACATCCACAAATACTTAAGTGGAATACAATGTTCATAGCAGACACTAATTTTCAATTATGTACATATATTTACCTACTTGCTATTGTTACTTTTGGATATCCTTCTTGTTATCCCCAATTTTTACGTAAATTTTTCAAAAACTTCGTTTGTATTTTCTGTGGTGGCCTTTCCTTAGCGTTTAGCCTTGTATTTTTAACACCCTTTCTTCTTACGCTTTTCTCTTCTATCTCTCTTTTTTACACTTAACAACGTAAATGATAAATACAGTAGAGTCATAGCAAGAGCCCGGACAAGGGGTACGCCTCCGCTAATATGTTTCCGACCCTCCATCCATTCCTAATTTCATTTACAATCTCGTTTCCATTCCCAACCTCTTTCCCATTTCGTTCCCCATTTCCACTTTCCTACTTCAACGACGCAGTGTTATCGTCTCCGCTCTTGCTTCGCCCATTTTGGAATTTAGAAACTTAAGCCGCCACTTGAGTGGGTTGTGTTTCATTAAAAAACAACGCATACACATTCGCATCTCAGCTTATATACACACGCACACAAATTCTCATCGGCATAACAACACAAGTTGCGCATATACGAGTACTACATGTTTAAACGGAATGAAAGCTGAATTAAGAACAGCGAGAGAAAAAACTTTGGCTGTTCTCCGTTCCTGAAGAAAAGTTTCTCAAAAATATTCAACAAAAAATGATGGTTTGGTATGTAGTAGGTGATAGTGGTGTGGAAGGGATGTTCGGGACTATAGAAATGGTTGCTCAATGAACGTGGTGGGGGTGGTTCTGCTGTTTATATGTATGTGTGCGTGCTTTTGTAAAAACCGTCAACATTTCTGTTTTTGCGCGAAAATGTGGTTGCCAGGACACTCTATCTGGACGGATGATGTTTAAAACGAAGCGCCCAGTAGAAACCATGCAGTTATTGATATTATAAAAATTATTAATATTATTATTATTATTTTTATTATTATTATTATTATTATTATTATTATTATAATTATTATTATGATTATTATTATTATTAATTATTATTACTTTTGAAAATATGAAAATTGGTACTTTCGACTGTAGACTGATCGCTGCATTTAAATGTCATTTCTTCTTACTTACATTAGTTAGGTTATTGATGAAAATATTTAGAAATTATATTTAAATTTACATTATGTTTTCTGTGATGGTATTCTGCCATTTAGTTATTGTAGCTTACAAATATTGTTTAATATTAAATATTTCTGGGCTAGCAAAATTTGTATAAAACTAATTCAAATTTACTACAGGTTAATTAAATCAAGCTCAAAATTCTATGTTCCGTTTATTGCATATGTATTACGTGCGAGGAGAGTATAAATAGTCCAATTTCTTAGATCCTTTTTCGTTCGGAGAGATGGAAGGTGTAAACGTGTCTAAGTTGAGGGTCTAAGGATGTAAAAGAAGCATGCACAATTTAATTTTGAGTTGCGAATGCAATTTTAAAAACTCCCATGTAAAACAGATGGAGAGTATTTAAATAGAATGTCAGTTAGATGAGTTTAGCACGATCTATTGAATAATATTATATGTAATATTATATTCTTATTCCATCAATTTGTAAGACATTATCTACTATATACCAAATATATATAGTATAGTACATAAATAGTCCATTTATATATATGATACATGTGCTTTGAAAATCGTATCTTAATAGAAATGCACAAGGCTTTCTTAAATGTAAGTGTGTGTTGTTCCTATGTGGGAATTGTCCTATTAGAATGGACACACTGAGTAAAGAAGAGCAAATTCGAATTGGGCTTAAAATTCGATATTGACTCAATCATCCAATTTAGTGCGATTTGGGATAAGAATTAAAAACTGTATTTCAAATTAACAAAGCAATATTCCGCCCAGCGAATCGAATCGCAAGGTTAATTTTAAAGTTGGAACAATAATTTATACTTAATAATAATGGCAATCTTGAAGATTTGTGAAAATTTTGAAATAAACAAGAATTATAAAAATTCTTTTAACGGATGAAATCAAATGCAGCTGCACCTTTGTTTTGCAAATCAAAAATGAGTAGCGGGTATCTGACAATCGAGTAGACTTGGCTGTGGTTTTCCTTCCTTTTTTTTCAATATGGGATCCTGCCTTTATAAAATCATTCCAAATGTATTCTAAACATTTGTTTAGTAGCTTAGTTAATAGTGCATTTATAAATTATATAATAGTCTTCTATAGCCTTCTATAGCTATAGGTGTAAACGCAAAAGCAGGCATCTCGGACCTCATAATGTATATATATTTTTGATCAGCATTAACAGCCGAGACGATATAGCAATGTCCGTCTGTCTGTCTGTAGAAAATTTGGATTTAGAGACTATAAGATCTAGAGCGACCAAATTTAGTGATAAGATGTAGTAATATAAAGTTTATTTTAGAATTTGGCTATGGCCCCATCCGCCATCAAAAAATACTAAAAAAAAATATACTAAAATTATACCAAAATTTTCTTTTTTCGAAATTATTAGCTTGGCTGCACTTTAGTTGGTTTATTGAATACCATTATTATGTCATGGAGTGACATAGCAACTAACGTGGTGCAGCTGCACGTGATTACGCCTTGTAAAAGTAATTTCTTAATAACTTCCGTGTTTTATATCCGATTGTAACCAAATGTTCAAAGGTTATTAAACGACGCTTGCAATTCGGTTTTTTTCGATTTGCATGGGCGGAGGGGGGCGTGGCCAAAATCAAAAACAAACTTGATCTGCGTGCCATAATTACACACACTATTCCGAAAATTTATTTGCTCTATCTCTTATATTCATACGGACAGACGGACATGGTTATATCGTCTCGGCTGTTGACGCTGATCAAGAATATATATACTTTATGGGGTCGGAGATGCTTCCTTCTGCCTGTTACATACATTTTCGGTCGGCACAAAGCCATAATACCCTTCTACCCTTTGGGTAGGCGGATATAACAAATAAGAAAGCTACTGTCGACTTTGCTCGACTGCGAGATATGCTGAAAAAGACGGAGGCGGAATTGGGCGCGGCCAAAAATCTAACAATAAGACATACTATCGAAAAGTTGGTAGCTCCAGCTTTTATAGTCTCTGAGATCAGGTGCTCATACGGACGGAAAGACAGACGAACCGAAGGACATGACTATATCGTCTCGGCTCTTGACGCTGACCAAGAATATATACAATTTGGGGGGTCAGAGACGCTTCCTTCTGCTAGTTACATACATTTTCGGTTGGCACAAATTGATTATACCCTTTGTATAGGCGGGTATATGTATATACGAATTGCAAATTTACTTTTAAAGCTAGAGTGTTCACACAATTTTTTTTAGTACATTTTTTAGTATACTCTCAAAAAATAGTATATTGTGGTGCTCGCTCTTAATGTTTGTTGCATTCTGTGAAAAAGGATGGCGGGTAACTCATAATCAAACAAGCTGACTGTAGCTTTCTTTCTTTTTTTTTAATTTAAATAATTTAATTTAATTTATTATCAAGAGTCATGCAGGATAATACTACCCGTTGCTTACCAAGTAGCCTTAAAGTGATCTAATAAAATTGTTAGAATCGAAATTAAACTACTTCCAGATCATCATAGTAATGCGTTTTACCATTTGGGCTGGTCTGAGACGAGGGGATTGATCATAGAAACTTGATCTGTTTAGGACAACAAATTGGGTGCCTCTAACTTTTATACTTTCTGAGATGTAGGCATAGAGGAACAGGAGAAAAAAGACGGATATAACTTTATCGTCCGATGATACTTATCAAAACCATTTGAATATACGTTATGGGGTCACAGAAGTGTCCTTCTACCTATTATGTACATTCGGAATATGGATTTTAAAAATCAATAAAAATTGTGATGGTTCGTATACTGGCTCAAAATCCATACTTTAAAGAGTTCACTGGGCATACGGTACACCGGTTTATGTCTGATATCCTGGTCACTTCAAAACGCACATCTTGCTTAGTTGTGTCAAAATGTGTGTTGAGAAAATAATCTGCAAGGTCACAAGAATACTTCAAGAAAGGGGATGATCTGGACAAAGTAGCTGACCAGTTGACCAAAGGTCATAATTTCTTCTTTTTTTTTTTGGGTTTGGGTTTGCGTGCTTTCCTGCTGAGCTCTGGTCTTTCTGCCGGTGTGTCCGAAAGGTTTTCGTTCTACAGGGTTTAATTTCACAAATTTTTTACGTTACGACTAAAACTTTCAATGACCAACTGGTTTTAGAACTGAGCAAACTCCAAAACTGACCCTGGGAAAATAAACACGTTTTTTAACAGTCCGTTACTTGGCAATCCCTTAAATGGATTTAAAATCAAATTCGCAGCCGGCGATATTCACTGTCAAATATATATTATTTTCCCAATTTCTGTTCCATTTTTCGTTGCTTTTGTATTCAAATTTGTTTAACCACCCCTTCAAAGGTTCATTAAGTTTGTTGCAACTTGACCGATGTACATTTTTTGGCAGCTTGTATATATTATTTTTATTTGTGTACATATGATGTTGGACTTGAATTAATCAGTAGAGTGGTTTTTATTAGAGATGGGCAAGTTTCAATTAACGCAGCGAATATCTATATAATGTAAATATCTTGAACTGCTATTTATTAAACCCAAACTATATGAGACATTTTAGCCAAATGATTTCTAGAATAAAATAGCCTATGTTCATTAGATTTTAATCACACACAGATAAATATATAACATTTGTACTTTATATACATACGTATATATTATACCTATGAAAAAAACTACACAATCTATTTTCAATTTATTTAGAAAATCAATTTATTTGCAGTTCTTTGTGGTAGAATACAACTTGGCTCTAATCGAAGGCACTTGACAACAAGGTACTGAGATACCCAATGTGTATTGATCAGAATTTTTTTCATAATCATAGTTATGTACGAAGACATTAATACTTATGCAGCCAAACAACTATTGATGTTAATACGTTTAAATAAGGCACATTTCGGATCAAAAGATATTTACAAAACTTTTTTGTGTTTTAATGCTTATGAATTTATTCAGACAAAGACGTTTTTGGATAATCACCTAAAGGGAATAGGTACATATATAAGATATGTTAGTATTTATTTAATATGATTTATTGCCAATTTCATTACAGAGTGTGTATATAGGATATAGTAGTATTACCAAATTATTACTCATCTGACTATCGGGTAAATCGCAACCGACTATAGCATTCTCATTAACTTTGTGCCGACCGAAAATGTATGTAACAGGCAGAAGGAAGCATCTCCGACCCCATAAAGTATTTATATTCTTGATCAGCGTCAACAGCCGAGACGATATAGCCATGTCCGTATGAACACCTAGGTCTTAGAGACTATAAGAGATAGAGCAACAAATTTTTCGGGACAGTGTGTCTTATTGTTGCACACAGATCAAGTTTGTTTTAGATTTTTGCCACGCCCCCGTAAATAACGAATTTCAAGCGTCATTTTAAACCTAGAACGTTTTGGCACGCACAATACTAATCACACCATCTTAATTATCTCTGAAAATTTGGTTACAATCGGATAAAAAGCAGAAGTTATAAAAGAAAAAAATCTTATAAGGCGTAATCAGGTGCAGCTGTACCTAATTAGTTGCTATGACACTCGGTTACATAATAATGGTGTTCAATAAACTTACTCAAGTGTGGTAAAGCTAATAATTTCGAACAAAGAAAATTTTGGTATATTATTTTTGTATATTTTAAGTATATTTTTTTTAGTATATATTTTCAGTATATTTTTGAAAAATATAATATTTCGATGGTAAAATTGGGTGGCGGGTATGTCACAGTCGACAGTAGCTTTCCTACTTGTTTTATATTAATAATTAATCGATTATTTTATGGACATTCAAATTATTACTCATCTGAGTATCGGGTAAATCACAACCGACTATAACATTCTCATTTTATATTAATAATTAATTGATTATTTTGTGGACATTGAATGTATTGTTTATACGAAACTTAAAGTAGTATTCAAATTATTACTTACAGAACATTACATAGAATACTCTAAACAATATACCAAAAATACACCGCAATATATCACTATCGAAATTATAAGCTTGGCTGTACTTTAATAGGTTTATTGAATACCATTATTATATGAAAGAGTAACATAGCAACCATCAAAAGTATTTCTTGAATAACTTCTGTGTTAATTAAGATATCATAGATAAATTATCAGAAATCGGTAAGATGGTTATTATGATTGTGTGAGCCAAAACTAGACATTCTAGCTTTAAAAGTACAAGGTGGGGGCGTGCCAAATTCTAAATCAAACATAATTCTGTCTCCTTTAGCCTGTTACATATATTTTCGGTTGGCACAACTTTATAAAACTCTACTACCAAATGGGTAGACGGGTATAAAAATGCAGCTCAACATTTTGACTACGTGTGATATATATGTACATACATTGGCAAATATACAGCGGTGGTGGTTGTACATATAAAATGGCTACGGGGGACTGAGTTTTACTTTTAGGGGTGAAATGATGTGGCGGAATGAGAACTTCTTTCATGTGATCTCTGTCGCAAAAATGATGTGGAAAATGACAGTTTGAACGTGAAATTATTAACAACCCTAGAAACTTGTTATACCCATCTACCCACGGGGCCGAAATGTATTATAACTTTCTGCCCACCGAAAATGTATGTAATACGTGAAGGAGACATCTCCGATCCCATAAAGTATATATATTCTTGATCAGCTTCAACAGTCGAGATGATATGGCCTGTCCATTCATTAGTATGCACCCTGCGATTGCAGAAAACTTCAAACCTAGAACTATGGCTATACGATATGTCTTATATTTGCACGCAGTTCAAGTTTGTTATAATTAGGGCAATGCCTCTGTACGCCCTGAAAATCGCAAAGAACAGATTTTCAAGTGTAATTTTGAATATGATATTTGTATAGTCGCTGTTAACTTCACATTTAGTAAAAATGGGTGACGGGTACCTTTCAGTAGAGCAACTCGATTGTAGCTTTCTTATTTGTTTTTTGTCTCTACAGAACAAAATCTTTGTTGTTTAGTATATGTACATTCTGAAATCAGTGGATATAAGGAAAATGTTCGTCTTCGATATCTATCTTAATATATTTTCCATTTCTAGCAAATAACAGATTTCAATATGTATCACTTGAAGTATACACGTTGCGTTGAAAGACTAACATATTAATTTTAAAACAATGCATTTTGTTGGAGCTTTTTTTATAATTTTATGTTTGCTCATATAAGCACATTCATACACTTCTTTCAAGTAAGCCAAATACAAATTACAACAAGTAAGAAAGCTACTGTCGAGTTTGCTCGACAATGAGATACCCGCCACCCAATTTTACCGTCGAAATATTATATTTTTCAAAAATATACTAAAAATATACTGATAATATACCAACATAATGTACCAAAATTTTCTTTGTTCGAAATTATTAGCTTGGCGGCACTTAAGTAGGTTTGTTGAACACCATTATTATGTCACGGAGTGACATATCAACTAACTAGGTGCAGCTGCATCTGATTACGCGTTACAAAAGTAATTCTTTAATAACTTCTGTTTTTTTTATCCGATTGTAACCAAAGAGATCATTAAGATCAGTAAGATGATGATTAGTATTGTATATGCCAAAATCGAACTTTGAACATGCAATTCGGTTTTATTCGATTTACGGGGGCGTGGCAAAAATCTAAAACAACAACACGACACACTGTCCCGAAAAATTTGTTGCTATATCTCTTATAGTCTCTGAGATCTAGGTGTTCATACGGACGGACATGGCTATATCGTCTCGGCTGTTGACGCTGATCAAGAATATATATACTCTATGGGGTCAGAGATGCTTCCTTCTGCCTGTTACATACATACATTTTCGGTTGGCATAAAGTTATAACACCCTTCTACCCTTTGGGTAGGCTGGTATAAAAATATTCTAAAAATATTCCAAATTTTTTTTGTTCGAAATTATTGGTTTGCGGCATTTTATTAAGTTTATTAAACATTATTAAGTCACTGAGTGGCATAGCAACTAACCAGGTGCAGCTGCACCTTATTTCGGCCTATAAAAGTAATTCTTTAATAACTTCTGTGTTTTTTATCCGATTGTAACCAAATTTTCAGCGATCATTAAGATGGTGATTAGTATTGTGCGTGTCAAAACGGTCTAGGTTTATTGTTAGTTGGTTGCTATTCGGGTTTTCCCTGGTAGCTCCAGATTTTTTAAATAGTCTTGAAGATAAGGTGTTTTATAGTGATTATGTGTCATCGGAGCCATGCTGTGTTCAAAATGTTTTTAAAATTAAACAAATTTCATTGATCGGCCCATATTGATAGAAGATATTGATAAATCAATGTACCATACAATTTCATTAAGCGTTTGCACGTGAGGGCAAAAGAGATAGCATATGTCGGTAGACAAAGCAATGTTTCTGAGTTCACACACACACTTATTTTTTAACGGTTTTTGACAATATATATATTATTATGTAGCGTACACACATAAGAATACTTGTTTACATAAGCATGTTGCATATATGCATATATGCCCACATACATACACAAACAACACGTTATGATGTTGACAAATGTATCATAATATAATTGTAATTGTATTAATATAGTATGTATTCTATATTCTATTCTATTCTATTATTTTCACAGATTACATTTACTTTGCTTCCCGCGGATTCCCATGCAGCAGCCGTTTAAAACAGCTGATTTCGAGTATCGCAGGTTAAGAGAGCTTCCGGACTCGAGAGATTGGAATGACCTATGTTTGTACATATACCTAATTAAAGTACACCAATCCCCCGATTTACACGGTAGATACGTTCCTGAGAAAAACGTGTAAATCGAAAATTCCAAATTTTCAAGTCAAACCCGTGTAAATCGAAAAGCTTGCAGAAAATGCATAATTTTCCTATTTAACAGTTGTGATTTTTTTCAATATTTTTAGGTGTACATAGAAACAAAAATAAAATGCATTTACAGGTTAAAATATTTAATGTATCGTAATATTATTTATTTATTAACAATTGCTTCGAATATTTTGTAAGATCATTGTAAACTTCTTCATATTGAGCGATAAAACAACAAAAAAAATTACTTGGAAAGCAGTGTAAAAGCGAAAACGTGTAAAACAAGTACCGTGTAATTCGGGGGATAGTGTATAATTAATCATATGCTATGTTAGATTTTGTGTGTACATAATCTATGTTTAGATATATTACTCCGTTTCATGTGACTGTGTTGGCTATGTGGTCGCGGAATATCATTTTTCAACAACTACATTTTTAAGCGGGGTTGATTGTTTTGACTGGGTTTGCATTTTTTTATTGAAGATCAAGATGGAGTAATTCGTGTCCTCAGTGTTATCCATATTAAAAAGCACACATTCAAAGTGAGCTTTCTGTAAGTCGAGTAGAGCCTCACGCAACTCACATGCACTGCTGTGCCATTGGGGCTTATCGAGGGTGTGGAGAGTTTAGAGATAATGCTGACGATGTGTAAGCTTAATAGGTAGACGAAAAGTGTGCAGGTGAGCGGTTATGTACCACGTTCATTGACCACTGAGGCAGTATCGCGATCTTTCTCATTAAACCGGCTTACTTCTTCGTCGATTTCAGCTGAGGAGCTACCACCGATCAAGTGGTCCAGCGACACCAAGTTCGAGCTTGTTAACGCGTGGACCTAGGCAGATGCAACCACCCGCCCATCCGACCGAGGGGCAACCGCGTAACGTGTGGGAACGGAGGTCGCGAACAATTAACACAAACAATACAGACAAACTGGACTTGGCGCTGGTCATTGCAGGAATGATCCCCATCGACTTAATAGCCTTTTACAAATATCAGGACAACTGCACCAACCCCAAATCGGAGCACACGCTTAAAACATTAAACAACCGGGAACAGAACTTTAGAATTTGGCAGTGTGCCTTTCAATGTCTAATGAAATTTAATGCCAAATTGATTTGTCGATATATTCTACCATTATGGGTCGGTCAATTAATTTGGAATAGCATTATTAAATGACATTTTTGTAAATCCTGCTATGTTGTTTGCTGCTATATTTAAAAATACGAATTTTGGTTTTTTCCATTAATCGAAGTTAAAAAACCGGCGTACTTTATATGTAGAGTCCGCTCGACTACATGCTGGACACTGAAACATTTAAATTGATGATCACTAAATTGTACTATAATGTCACATGCTCATTTATGTACGAAAAGAACATTTGACGATAGTTACTATGTGTTGTACAACAACACTCTAATAAATTCATAGACATTATTAATATTTCAAAATATCGAATTTAAAATTTTACGAGTTAGTCCAACAATATTCCGTTGAACTACGTTCCGATATCCTACCCATTACATCACCATCACACTTTGCGAGTCATGGTTAAAGATGTGTTATAAGATCATTCTAATTATGAGTGTGATATATGTCTGAGGGATCACTTGAACTCAGGAACTCTGCTTAATATCAAACACTATTTCCTGAATATATTCCGTATTTATATTCCGATTTTCAGTATACTTTCAGCAAACGTTTGCGGTAGGATTCTTGATATAAAAACTGTAAGTTGATAATTGTGAATATAAATTAGAAATTGTTTTAGAAATTTAATTCTAAAGCAATCTTCATTGATTTTAATGATAATGTATTTGCTTTTGAAAACGTGCAGGGCCATTAACGAATAGGTAAATGGTAGATACCTAACATATCTCGTATGCGCAACAGTTTGATTTCATAAAATTTCTTATTATTGGTCGAGCGTTGTTTTCAAAAAAAGTGTTATAGTGTAATATTGGTAATGCGTAGAAATACACTCTTTAAAGGGTAATGAGCATCAGTATTATAGACCTAAATCAAGTTGCATTTAATCTTCTTATTATTGAAACATAATTGACAGTCAGACCGGCTAGAATTTGAGCACTTATCAAAATTTTATATACAAGCGTTGTTTTGCTCTTGTTAGTAAACATCGAATAATATATTCTCTGTGCCTACCGTAAGAGCACAGCATACATAACATTTTTATCACATATGTATATGTTATAAAGAGATAGAGAGAGAGACACGGAGGGAAAACCTTTGCTCTCTTTGGCCCTCACATATGATTGCTTTGGATAACGAATGGGATAAATGTCCTCATAAGGGGAAAAACTCTCATGATAATATGAGGCAATCGCATGTGACAAATTTGTGATTGTGAGAGCTGATGAGATTTTTGAAAGTTCGCGTAAGTCGTTAGTCTTAATACGAAAGGTTCAAAATATAAACTATGCTCATATGGGGCATCTCTGACAGCAAAAGCTGGTGGTGGTCGCACATTGTGTTTAAATAAGCTGAAGAGGACACTTTTAAATAATTGTGAACTCAATAAAAAGAAAAATGTAACTAAGAAGCACATATTTCCCATTCAAAAAGTGTGAAGTCCGAGTTTTTGTTCTGATGTCGGCTGTAAATTTTAAAAGTATACTTTTAGGCTTGTTGTGTTAATATTTGATCTAAAAGTTTAAATAAATGTGATACCTAATTTACCGAATACACAAACATCTGTTGATTTTCAATTTACATAGCAAGAAAGAAACACTCGCTCCTTATTTTTAGTGAATGCAATAAAAATTAATAGCAAACTCCTTTGCGAAAATGACGAAAAATTAACTACAAACATACAAATATATATTTCGTAATATATCATATACAAAATGACTAGCATGGTTCCAATTAATTAGGTTTATTGCATACTATTAATAAATCACTTATCGACATTGCAACTGAACAGATGGAGTCGCTTCTGATTTCACCTTTAAAAATATTTATTGAATTTATGTGTTTATTCTTCAATGGGAATTAAATTTGTAGAAATGAATGAGATGGTGACTATTATTATGCATCTCAAAACTGAACACTCTAGTTTAAAATAACTCTAGCAATTCGATTTGCTCATTTCACTTTTATCGACGTACAAGTGTGGACGGGGGCATACTCAAAGTTTGTGGCAATATATATAATTATTTCCATTACACCTTGCTACTTTTTTATATTAAATAATATAACATTGAAAACATTTTTTTAACACGACAAGTAAGAAAGTTAATGTCGAGCTTCATCGACAGTTTTACTGAATGCAACAAAAATAAAGAGTGACTCAAAATTATTACATTTTTCGAAAATATACTGAGAATATATACTAAAAAAAATTAATCGCATTTAATATTATTAGCTTGGTTGTACCTTATGATTGATTATTGAACGGCATTATTATGCCACTTAGATGCAGCTGCACATGTGTTTATTGTCCGATTGTAGCCAAATTTTCAGAGATCTTTATGGTAGGAATTATTGTTGTTTGAATGACAAATGAAAGCTCTTGGTTCAGAATTACGCAATTCGGTTTTTCGAAAAAAGTTTGTCTAAAACAAACTTGGTCTCCGTGCAAAAAAAACACATACTGTTATGCTTTTGTGGACGGGCGAGCAGATGGACATGGCTATATAGTCTCAGTTGTTGACGCTAATCAAGAATATATATACTCTCTGGGGTCTGATATATTTCCTTCTGCGTGCTATATACATTTTCGGTTGAAAAAAAGCTATAATATCTTTCCGAATGAAAATGTCACATCAGTTTAAATTTAACTCATTAAAAATTTCAGATGTGCTTGTTTTCTTTATATATAGAGCTTGATATCAACGGTCAATGGAAAATGTCTCCTTTATGTGGCATAGGTCCTAAGTTAACTAATAAGAGTATTACTATTCCTATGCTTAGTGAAATTACAAATACAAATATTGAACATTACTGATCAAAAAAATTCAATAAGAAAAACAATTCACTAATGACTTAAGCAATTATTTGATGTAAACAAAGTTGAAGGCTAATCGCCAGTGGATTGCTTTACTTTGTCTTTTAGCTACATATTTATGAACAATAAAAAAAATTGGGACTTTAACACTCCCCATTGACACTTTTGCGAAATGAAAAAATACAAATTGATGCCATGCGAAAAAAACGCAGCCAAACAATTTGTATCACTTTTTATGTTTCTCTTTTTTGTTGGATTCTGCCTTTTCCACACTTTGGGCGGAAGCAACAGGCGTGAACAGGCCGAGAGGTAGTTGATTTAAACTCTCATATTATTCCAGAGTTTTTTTTTTTTGGTATAAGTACTAGAAATGGAAATGGGTCGGGAACTGAAAGAGTGAAATGTGTCTGAGTTTGAGCCAGGGTCCAAGCCAAAATCGCTTTTGGCCGCATGTTAATTAACATGACTTTGTGGTCAAGTGCCGTCACCGTGGGCATTGCCGTATTCATTGCTGTTTCGTGGTGCCTTACCATATTCGTAAAACAACTTAATGTGTTTGTTTAAATACCAAAGTGACCAATCCCATTGCCAGGCAATGGGAAACGTGAGAATTAAAATAATTTAAAAGGCGGCAAATCGCGGCAATTATGTGCCTTGATTCCTTTGAGAATTTTGGCGTACATTTATTAAAAGGTTTTTTTTTGTTGTTACCAGATTCATAATCGATACATTTTTCGTACACTAGCATAATTAAAATAATATTGATAAGAGGGAATTTTTCAATTACTTGATAGACTGTAACTTTATTATTATATTCTGTGCCCATGGAAAATGAGCAGAAAAATATAATATTGTTTTACGAGCATCACTTAGTTGCACTTTCTTTATATGATTAGGACTTCCGTTTTTCTTTCAATTATCGTTTAGCTCTTTTTTCATTAAATTTAAAAGCCCCATTCTCAAAAAATGTTAATTAAATTTTACGATTTGTTGCGGAATAATTTGAGAATACGTCTACAAATATAAATATTTATTAAGCGGAACACAGTCATAAGTAAGCAAAACAAAACAGTCAATAGAGCGCTGACTTAATGTTGCTGCTGACCGGTAGATGACGCCTTTTAAAAGTACCATGGCATATTTTCTCGCAACTCTCTTGCTTGCTCTTTTCTACAGCTTATGAAAAGGGGTAAATCTCTCTTCCTTTTAATGGCAAACTATCAACTAGAAATACTTTCATGCTGCAGCCATGTCCATCTGTCCGTTAATGAAACTAAGACACAAATTTTTAGGTCAAGTTTTTAAAATTTTTTGCACTTTTAAGTTTGTCGAAATGTGCAACTCCACAAAGTATATACATATATGTTATTCGGTTACTCGAAAGCTGAGTCGCTATACAGAACGAGCAATAAAGGGTATTACAATTTAGTGCGAAAGTATGGATGGGAATAATTGCAAGATACCTTAACAATATTAAAATACCTTATATAAAATTTGAATTCACATATTGTAAAATAAAGCAATAATCAACAATAAAATAATAAAACTCCGACTTTCCTCATCTCGTGCCCTATTTTTCTACTTGCAACGCCTATATTTATATTGCTTAACTTATCATTTGACTGTTAATTCGCGCCTGGCAAACAATGAATTTCAACTGCCGCACCCATTGACAACTCGAGCATATTTAGAGGGCTGGTCATTTACAGCAAATGGATGAATTCTTCATGATGAGTCAAAGTTTTAAATATTGGTTGTATTGGTATCGATATCAATTTGTTGTCAAAATAATCATATCGTAAGATACCCACCCAAAGGGTGGAGGGGTATTATAACTTTGTGCCAACCTAGTGTGTATGTAACAGACAGAAGGAGGATTATTAATCAACATCAATAGTCGACTCTAGTCCGTCTGACTGTCTGCATGAAAATCTGGACTTAAGAGACTATATGAGCTTGAGCGTCAAAATTTTACCATCTTTTTCTTGACAAGATGTAGTAATATTAAGTCAAGTTTTTTTTAGAATTTGCCAGCCATCTGCAACACGCAAATCAAAGAAAAAAGTGAATTGAAGCATATTTTTACAGCTAACTTTTACGAAAATAATTACCATCTTTTTGATTTATTTAGTAATTTAATTACGATCGGACAATAAACTCTAAAAGTACTCAAGAAGCGCTTTAAATAATAGAAATCAGGTTCAGTTGCTATGCAGAGAACAATAAATAAAACTACTAAAGTGCATCCAACATAATAATTTTGATCGTCTGCTGTTGACGCTAATCAAAAATACTCGTATATTTATCTCATGGGGACAGAGATGCTTATTTCTGCTTGTTACATACATTTTCAGTTGGCACAAAGTTAAAATGCCCTTCTACCATATGGGTAGGCGGGTATAAAAATACATAACTCTTTGCTTTAAATCTCTATTGAATATTCATAATTAACTCTATAGATGCTGACTCTTTGAAATAACTTCTCGCTTTTACAAATCAAAGCATTTATGCTTGTTAATTCTGTAAAGGTAGCAAGATTTTATTTTTCTCCACAAGAACAATTTGAAAAGCCACATCTATTTTACTTGTCTACTAAATTCCGAATAACTAGAAATTCATAATTGTAAAAGTTGTGATTACTTTCTTGTTAGACCACGCACTTAAATGAGCAAGCAGTAAAATTAATTTATTAAACAAGTTTGTTTTTAAAATTTGTCTGTATACACGGACAGTGGACTAATAAAAATTATATTAACAAGTTAAAAGAAAATTTATCACATTGGAAATAATTTCAGAAATCTGCTCAAACTCCACCAATAGGAAAATATTGTTTTTCCTAAAATCATTTGTTCATTTTTTAATACATTATTTCAAAATGAGAACAATATAATGTACCTTTCATTTATATGTATATAAAAAGTTTTGCAATAATATGAAAGAATGGCTCAATGTTAATGAGATTACAAGTCTCATTTTTAAAGAAGCTTTCTTTTAATATTACTTGAAAGATTCATTTTATCATCAACGTGTGCAAGTTTTCGAAAAATACCATAATACATCTTGAGGATGTCAATTAGGGACATCCGATTAAAACTGCGGTCAGTTAGTGCCTGCTGCAATTTTGTTGCCATTCCAAGTGCTTGTAGAGGCAACAAGCATGCATACATGGCCGGCATATGGGAAATGAGTTTGGTAAGTTTAAGGTCCACAAAGGGAGATGGAAAAGAATCAATCGTGCGACACGATGTGAGGCGACGCTTCGTAACGGACAGCGGACGTAGCAGTTGTCAGCGTTTTTATGCTACAATGCTCGATGCGACCGCGAAAACGTTTTCCAGCTATGTAATTAACATTATGTATCTAGTGTTTGCTTTTTTATGCGAGTGTGTGTAATGGAAAAAGTGCGTGAAAGGGTTATTCGAAGTTTATTTTATAAAAGTGGCATTGCAATCCATTTTATGGTAGCAAGGGTTTCGCTTTGTAATTTGTATTATTATTTCAAGTAGCCTACCTAAAAACAATTAAATACCGGAGTTCTTGCAAGAGGATATCCTGGCCTTGCGGGTACTCTAGTTAAATTCATGTGCAAACTCATATTAATAAATTGTGTTCACATGATATCTGGTATTCGAGACCTGCAATTTAATTTGACTGAAAAAATTGTTAACAATTACTTTATGTAGTAATCCCGACCGAAGCTATGTATATAAACGTGGTACATTAAGTCAATCAATACAAATAATTCAAACCATAAATATTTCATAATTAAATTGAATAATTTTGCATCAATGTTTCAAATGTTTCAAATTATAATTTTTTATTTCCTGTGACATTAGGCAAACATATAACATCCAGAAGGGAAAAAATCTGTATATATTTTTGAAAACAATTATTAATTATACACACTCAGATCTCAACAACTATAAGAACTAGTATTATCGCTAGGATATATAATATGTATTGTAGAAGCCCATTTCACCAAACACTTCATAACAATAAATAATGGCAAACAATGTATCAATCATGACAAACTAATACATGCTTATTAAATCCTGTACATTGTATTAGAAAATATAGTAGGAAAATATAAAATTTATTAACTATATATTATATAATTATAATTATTAAAATATTAATTACAATGTTGAATTTAATTTTAATTAATTGAACCTTTTTTCAATTTAAATAGTTCCATTTTTATTATATAGTGATTTATTTTAATTTTGAATTCTGTTCCTTTTTAATAAATTAATAATAATAAGTTTCGCATCGTTTGGTCCCCAAATATAGCAAATATATAATTATGAGTTTTTATATGTATATTTAAAAGAAATTGATTGTTGGCATTCATTGCACTTGTGAACCAGAGTGCATCAGGTAATCGAAGCATGCGTCAGCGGGATCATCGATGAGTACACACGCATATGTATTCATGTACTATATGTATTTTCGTATGTGTGTATGTTATAAATACACACACTTTTAGGGTGGGTTTTTGTAAATGTGCGATTGCGGAAATTCGCATAATATTTGCATATAAGTAAGTACATATGTATTTATTATATACATTGACAATATTGACATTCAAATTATACATGTACATACATCGTGCACATGAAGTTGAATATAATATAATACGAGTAGCTGAAACCAATCTTCATTAAGTTTTAATGTATGAATATGCTAATGACTATTAATGTTAATATAGAAGTATATTGCAAATAACAAATAAAAATACATTTCTAAAAGTTAATTCGCTTTATTTAGATTTAAAAAAAAATGTCCCTAATATGTTGAAAACACTTTTTAAATTCATCAAAAATGTGACAGCGAGGAATTAGTTTGCTTATATAATATACGTGGAAAAATAAGTTTCGAGCGATATGGATACAAAGAAATATTTTGTAGCTACAGGTTTCAGGTTCTCAAGTTGCAACCCCCAAGCTCCAATCATATATCTCGGGTACATAAGCATTCGCTTTGGTGTGCGTTTTCTTTTTTATCATTCCCATTTTTGTTGATTTTTATTATTTTCTTGAAAATTAAATTTTAAATTATTGTACGTATTACCAAATAAACAAGAGCGAAAGAGAGAGAGAAAGTCCAGTGTGCATATTGCCGATGAACGGCACCACATCACCCATAACAACAACTACGGCCCCCATCGTACATCGGGCACCTCTTTATCCTACCCTGGCTCTGCCTCAGGACGAGCTGTACAGTCGGTTCTCCCTCCTCAATTAAATTGTATTTGCGCAGGATCTTTGTGCGTCTTCCTGTTTTCTGCCACCCTCTGCCGATTCCCCCTGCAATTCACTAAATGAAGCGTGGCCATCGCTAAGCGTCGTTGCTGTTCGTACCCCCTGTTCTCTTTTTAAACCTCATGCTCTTGCTGCGGAAGGAAATGCGCCATGCCAAAAATCTAGACATGAAAAAAGCGAAAGGACTAACAAAAAATGGGCAACTACTTCTGAGGATAGCGGCGTGGCCGGACTCTGACTTGAAAGGTTAGGGTTGGGGTTGGGTTTGGGAGCTAAAAAGTAAGTTTTATGGGGTGAGAAAGGAAGTTCAACTGCCGGCTTCACCCACTCACAATAAAATGACACCATTTTCACTTTTCTTTCCTTTCCTCTTTCAAATATTGTTAAAAAGTAATTTTTTATTTTTATCTTTATGTATTCTTCTTGTATAATTTTGAACACTGGGCACTCATCAAAAACCTTTCGGACCGACCTCAACCCACAAATAATAAAAAAACAAAAGACAAAAATCCTGTCGACCCGCATTTTTCGCGTTTTTAAATGATTGATTATTTTTATTGTACATCAACTGAAAAGAGTAAGAAAAATTAAAAAAAAAAAACAACTATTAAAAGAGACTGTTTGCTTTTGTTAGCAACTAATAGTATTAATTTAGTATTTACAATATTACGATTTTTTCAAATCTAAATATACCATTTGATGAAAAACTCATATATCCCAAACTAGTGAACCGGCGAACTTTGTTCCGCCTTCCTTCCTTGGCAATAAATAAGCATTTGTTTTTAATTGGAAAAAATACAAAAAAAATAAAATCTATCTCTATCTGTATCTATCTCTATCTGTATCTATCTATCTATTTATCTCTATCTATCTATCTCTCTGTATCTATCTATCTATCTCTCTGTATCTATCTATCTATCTCTCTGTATCTATCTATCTAT